>CM059289.1:19247164-19432164 GCA_030340665.1 Neosalanx taihuensis
GAGAGAGAGAGGGAGAGGGAGAGAGAGAGGGAGAGAGAGGGAGAGAGAGAGACAGAGAGAGAGAGGGAGAGAGAGAGACAGAGAGAGAGAGGGAGAGAGAAAGAGAGAGAGAAAAGAAAAAAAAGAGCTGGAGAGTTTTTGAAAGAGTGTTTGAGTTAGCGTGCGCAATAAATAAACATTAGGTCAAAGTATTCATGCGAGCCAGTTGTATGTACAGTTAATGTGGGTTTATTTGGTAAAAGTGAGTGAGAGTGGGAAAAGGGGAAAAAAGGAGAGAAACAGTAAGAGAGGAAAAGTTAGTTTGCATATTTAAAGGTATTTTTATTGGGTGGCACTGGTAATTTAAACAATAATAATGATGATTTGTATTATAAGAATTGGATGCTATGTGTAGTTTGACGAAAAGGCGAATAACAACACAGCTGTTCTAGCTGAAGAAGCACCCCCCCCCCCGCCCCCATCTTCACACTTGCCCCCCCCCCACCCCCCCCCCCCCACCCACACAAGAGTAAAAAAAATCCCATTTACCCCGAGAGGAGCCAGAGCCAGGCTTGAAAAGGCAGAGGACAAAAAGCGATTTTCCACGGAACAAAACCATTACAATGGTCCTGCTTTGATCTCAGTCCCCCCCTTATACCAGTGCCAATTGAACTTTGTCACCATGCAACTGTCATCCGCAAAGGAAGACCCCATACACTCTGAATGAAGCAGTCCACCGCAATTTAGTCCAGACAGGGCTTTGAAGTGTCAGTGAAATGTCCGGCTCCTTCCCCATGCTCCCCCCCTCCCCCTTCTCTCTCTCTCTCCTCTGTTGGACCCACTAATAAACTGCCCTCCATGCAGTCCCCCTCACCATCAAAGAAAGAGAGAGAGAGACAGAGAGTTAGCGAGAAGGGGAGAGAGAGAGACAGCAAGAGGGAAAGAAAGAAGTATAGTCTCTCTCTCTCTCAATTTCTCCCTCCCTCCCTTCTAAGTAACACAGGCATGCAGCGCTGGCATGTGGATAATCAGCCATGGGGCCCCGGCAACATCAAAAGCACAGAGAACCCCTAAGAATACAAATGTGAGGCCTAATGGTACACTTCATTAATGTCCTCCTCATCAAAGACTACTTTACTGACTTGGGAGATTGACTAATTTACACATTGTGGGAAATTGCTCCCAGCCATGCGTTAAACTGCCAGGCCGCATTTATACAGAGGGAGAGCGAGAGAGAGAGAGTGAAAAATAGAAAGAAGGAGAGAGAGAGAGAGAGCGCCAGATAGAAAAGTAGACGCCCTCTGCTTTTTCCTCAGTGCTTTCTGGAACTGTTGTAAGTGGCGTCACGCCAAGGCACATTCTCACCGAGTCACAGAACTAAAAAGAGTCTGTGTCTTTAAGTCTCACCAGTATTATTGAGTGCTTTTAGTCAAGTTATATTTCTCAATAAGCATCTCTTTCTCGCTCCTTGATTCATTTCCAATCTCTCATGCTCAGCCAATGACTCTCAAACCCGCTGATTCAACTTCAACCCTCTGACTCTCAAATCCATAAGACACACTCCATAAATCCACTTCTTTCTCTTTCAGTCTAACATGCAAGTAAGCACTCTTTCTCATCTCCCACACATTCAAACACACACACACACACACACATAAACACGCACACCCTCAATGGACTGTCATCACCAGTTATTGCAAGCTTGAGCCCTGTGTAGTCTAACAGATTTTACAACCGCTTTAACTATTCCACAGGGACCAAAGTGAACGCTCCAAACATTTCTAAAGGTCTCTTGTATGAAGTACATTTGCCATTGAGGTGGTGGAGAGAGGAAGGGGAAGTTACCGCTTGCAAGGCACCTGCCATACAGAAGCACTCTTTCAAAAGAGTCCACATTTTATGTCTGTAATTTGTCTCCTGGAAAACACTCTTAATGCAGCAGCCACTGAGCCAAGACGCTCGCTGGCTGTTATGAGAGAGAGGAGGAGTGGGGGGGGGGTTTTAAAAGTGTGCTGAGTGTCGTGTTTGACATACGTAAATACACACATCTAGGTGAAACACCTGTTTATGTTGGAGACCTTGAAAATGACAGACGACAGATAATATGAAAAGGATTTTTAGTGTAGCAAAGACAGAGCCGAGGTTTGCCTTTTCCTGGCCAGCAGTAGGGCACACTTTAGCCATTGGCTAACAAACAGAGGAGATTTACTAAATATCATGAGTCACTCAACCAATTAAACTGTCACAGAGGGGTTTTTCCCCCACTGAGGCTACTCAACCATAATGCTCTTGTTGTTCCAGTCTTTGAGGTTTACACTCTCCATTCACACTGAAGTGGTGCAATCTGAGTGAATGTAAGAGGCACATTGGGGCCAAACCAGCGTTAGACTAAAGAGTACTACTGCTTTACTACAAGTAGAACAATGTGGTTGGAGTTGAGAGTGAGAACAGCTTGAGACATTTCAAGTGGCTCACTTAATAGTTAACAGAGGTCATAAAGAAGTTTGAACAGTCCAGACTAATTACATAAAATTACACAAACAAACTGATCGTCCAAACTTTCTTCTTCTAAAAGCTCTTTGAAGACCCAATACCTTGAAAAATAAGACCTCACAGAGTTCTTGGTAGCTCATAAAGTCCCAAATGAAAGATGCATGTACAACATTAATAAACACATGCATCTTGTGGCTGTACAGAGTGAAAGGGTCACATATTATTTATTCTGAACTTCTTCCTAGTAGAAAAGGTTTCAGTTGTAGTCATCTGGACACTGTTTTCCAAATTAAGACGTTTCGACCTCCATCAAGAAGTCATTTTCAATCAAGATGATCTGAGAACTCCGATATTTATGCAACTCTGTCCTGCGTAAGCCCTGCCCTGTGGGAGGAGTCTGCGTAAGCCCCGCCCTCTGAGAGGAGTCTACCTTAGTGTCTAAAGTTAATCTCTCAACCCCAATCAACCCTAGTTTCACTTGAAACGAACCTTCTTTGTCTGCCACAATGGTGAATCTTTCCTAGAACTTTTTATTCGTCTGATCAATGTCAACCCAAATGGAGGAGCCAAAATGTGGTTAACTTCACATTGATTTATTACAAATACCTCTTTCATGAACCGACACCCTGATGTCACATGACCCCAAGTTCAATTTGCCCCATTGTCTGTTTCCCCACAAGATACTGAAGACGGAGCAATCTGTTCCACTGATCGCAAAACTGAGTATGTGTGAAAACAGCAAGACAGAGAAGGAAAGGGAGGGAAGGAAAGGGAGGGAAGAGAAGGAAGGATGGTAGGTAATGTGGTGCCGCCTGTCAAATAAATTCACCATTGTGGCTCGTTAGTGGTATACTTTTCACATACCTGTGCCGAGGGAAGTCCAATACACAAGAAATACTAAAGAACAAGGGCTGCATGGTGTGTGCCATGGAAAGGGGTGAGGAAGGGGTTGGGCAGTGGGTGAGCTTGTGGATGTGTGTGTGTGGGTGTGTGGGAGGAGAGGAGGCTTAATGGGTCACAAATTCACATTGAAAGGGGAGGCACATCTGCATCTTATCAGCTTGGCCCAGATAATGTTACAGAGGATGGATGTCTCTAGATCATTGGTCATTTGGGCTGGGGGGGGGGGGGGGGGGTTGTAAGTGGTGAATTGTTGAGGAAAAGCAGAGGGCACAGTCACATTGCACACTGTCACTCCCACCCACTGGAGGTTAACCCAGCATGATAACGCCCCTGAAAGTTGCCAATAACAAAGAAAGAGAGGAGAGGATGGATTCAAATAATGTTGGTACTCCCCTCGAAAATCTGCACACCCCCGGGTTTTTTCCCTTCCTCTGTATGCTGCGTTGAACCAGAACTGTATGAGTCCCTGTCTTCATGACCGCTAAAATCCTCAGAACCACATTATGCCCCCGATTATATCTCAATAGGGAGTCATGGGACAGCAGGGGCAGGGGGTGGGGAGGAGGGGGCGGATGAGGGTAGGCGGGGGGGTGTTTGGCGGACCAAGTGTTCCTGAGGGACAAAGAAAGTAGTCCCTGTAGAACTGTCCTCTCCTCCTTCCCCTTTATCACAATGTTCCTCCCCCCCTCCCCCCTTTCTGCTCTGTCATGGCTGGTCTGGTTCTGAGTCTCTGTTCTCTGGGAATATGACGAACGACAGCGAAGCGAAGGAGTGGTGATGGGGTGGGAACGGATATAGGAAATCAGAGGCTAAACATCAAAAAGGGGATTTTTCCTTTGCGGTATCGTTTAAACAATAAAACTTCACGTTGTGTTCTAGTCTACTGTGATCTTGGTTGAATTTGAAGTCTTCTTGGTCGATAAAATAGATGCCATAACCATGGAAATTATTCATATTTTTGACCAAAAACCTTTTCAAAGGATGTTTTACCAGAGTCTTTTGGATTCCATACAAACAGGATGTATGACGGTTTCCTTCACTGGAATAAATAAGTCTTTACACGAACGTAGAATTGGGTTGGCTGAAAGTCGGTTACAATTGGGGACAAAGTCATTCAGTACAAATGTGAACATCAGAGAAGCACATCTAGAACAACATGGTAAAACATTTAGTCCCCAGCAGCAGGGAAAAGCAGAGATTATATGAGATGTATCCCTGTCTACAATTGTTCTCTGCCATAAATAGAAATACAAACACCTAAAGATCAGTGACAGAGTCTTCGTCTGCAGATTTAAAGGTTTTAGGTTAGAATACATCAGTGCTTTTGATAAGAGTCTGCTAAATTAACACATTAAGAAATTGTACCCAATCGATCAGCTAATCTGTGAAACCTAGTTTAATTTACAGAACAAAAGGTACAAGGCAAAGCTGTACAATTTGTCCAGCGAAATACTACATCCTATAAAAAAATGCCATGAGGCTTGGAGATACATCTCTATCCTTCCACCTTATCTTAATTGTTTTTGTTGATAGGAGAAGAAAGAGCAATCCCACACAGCGATCACTTCTCTGGCCTGCAGCAATGTTTATGGCGAGGATGAGGGTAAACAAAATTACGAGCGATGATGAGAAAGCTAGATAAGACATGAGAAAGCAGACGGAGAGAAGAGGCTGTGGGCTTCCATCAAACCATCAAGTGGTCCAGAGTAGCAGAGCAGAGCCTGACCTGGAGGAGCAGGAACACAGGCCACGCTTAAGAAGCTCTGATGAGCTGTGGAGACTAATATCCCCAACTTAGTCCATTCTGCTGGCTCCAACATTAATGTTTCTTTAAAATCAGACCTACATTACATTAACATTTAGTCATTTTACCTTCTGAAACAGCTGAGCTACACCCAACTCCTTTATTTCTATTTAAATAAATACAAATTCCAGTGATCCAAATGATAAAATATCTGGTGACTGCATCAATCTGATATATTACACATACTGTCACATTTTCAATTCGATTTTTATGTTTTTTTATTTCTTATAAAACCAAAGCTATCACCTTCCGTGAACGCGTACATAATTTCGTGTGAATCAGAAGATGGATACAGATCAGTCCGCCCCCCCTCGACGCAAAGACACCAGCCCTCACACACACACACACACACACACACACAGATATGCACACACTCTCTTATCTTCAGACTAGCATGCGCCCCAAGACTCCCGTAATCAAGACAAACGGGAGGGCAGCCCCTCCCCCCACACCCCTCCCCCCACACCCCTCCCCCTCCCCCCACACCCCTGCTTCACTCTATCTCCACCCACTTGGCCTTCTGTGGCCGTTGGCTGGCTTGGGGTCCCACTATAATTGGTTTAGACATAATTTACTGTCCACTTGGTAATGTAGCATTTCAGCATCTGATAAAAATCATATCAAGTCACAGCAATGGGGGCTTCGGCTTGAAAGGGAGTCATTGTAATTGCTTAGATACCACAGGGACTTTCAGCTCTCTGTCTCCCTCAAAGTCTCGCCTCTTGCCCAGTCTCTTTTTCTCACTATCACACACTCTCTCTCTATCGTTCTTAGTTTTTCTTTTCCATTCTATCTCTCTCACCACCCAAGTCTGGAAGAACTCCCTCCCTCTTATTCTCTCATTCATATTGCTGCTTGTTTTCACGGGTCAGGGAATGGAACTGAAATCGCTGCTGTAAAAAAATCTCCACACAGCAGTAAATCTCCCTCCGTCTCTCACTCTTTCGCTCAAACACCAGTTTATGGAGTGGAGGAGGGGGACTGAAAATCTGAGGGAAAAGATTGTGAGGATGACTAGGGAGGAATCTGTGACAGTCTTTAAGGCAAAGGAAAAGAGCTTATCCTAAGACGTTGAATTGATGAAAGTTGTAACTATCCCTTTCTATTGATTTGGGGGTTATATTGTTTTTATTTAGTCTTTGACTTTGATAAGACATGAATACTACTTTAGGTAGATTAGCAGGCCCTAATCTTTATCATAATCAGCTTCCGTATGGTCTTGTATTTAATTTGTATGTGAATTAAACCTATAGATGTAGACCCCAAAGCTTTAAAAAGTTGTCTAAATACTAGGTGTGCATTCTTATACTGTATTTCGAAACTGTATTTGCCCCAAGCAAATGGTTGACATTTTTACAATCAGCTTGACTAACTGTCCAATGATCTATTCAATGAACTACTCAGTGAGAAACCTGAATCTCAAGTCAAATTTTCTAATGAAATGGAAGTCTGTGATGTGATCCATATGGCTCGGAAGTTTGGGTTCAATTGAGTGAGATGAGTTCCATTCCGGACCTGTGAAAGCGGAAAAGAAGTTTATGGCTCTGTTAATCCAGCGATAACGTTAAGTATTACTTAGTTTGCAGGTTTTAAACGATCATTTTGCTAATGCGTTAGGGGACGAATTCAATGTGTACTTGTATAAAATACACATTCTCTCACACTATAGTAAAATAATGGTATATGCTAGGAAGAAATACTCAATGATGGGAAAATTATGTATTTAAAAAAAAAGAATGAATTAAAGATTATTACCATTCCAAGGTGAAAATTGAACCACTTGGACACACTTACGTAATTTTTAAATAATAAAAATAAATGACAAAAGAGAATGTCCACACCTTCTGGTATTTGGCTCTGATTTAAAAGACCACAAGACCACAAATTGCTCAGAGTTTTATGAGTGCTACAAAGTCTGGGGTTTGTCAGCATCAGGAAGATCCTAGTGTCCTGTTAGGGGCCTTGCACATGCTCTGTGTCCATGTGCTGTGTGTGCGTTGATGTCAAGACCCCATAAAGCCAGGCCATTCACTATCTTTAACCTAAACTGTCTGTATTGGTTATATAGAAGCCAAGATAACTAGACAAGTGATCAAGTTGTGATCAAAGGCTTGGTGGAGTTTCCACAGACTCTTTCATGTACAACAACACCACTGATAATGCTAATTGATCCTGTCACGTCACAGTCCCTTAAGTGGTTCTCTCTTCTTGGATCAGCTTGTCCTGATCTTGGTAGATTTTCTTTAAACATACTTTGAAGCTACATTCACCAGTGGTGGTTCGCTGTGGCTTTTTTTTTTTTTTTTAAGTATGTTATTTCTAAAGCAAACGATTCATTGACTTAATTTCAACCAAATACAGACAATGTGGAGTAGAGGATTTAGATGCCATTTGCAATTAGGTTATTTCTGACAGATCTCTAACATCTCCTTAATTTAAACTAGACTTGAATAACTGTATTGAGTGGGTCTGACTCCACTTTAATCTATGGTTTAAACACTTCTCTGTGTATTACTTTTGTTTCACCACAATGCTTGAGGACCCACAGGCTCGGTAGATGGAGGAGATTCAACAGGGATTCAATGGATACAAATCAGATCTATGTTGATCTCTTTTTTTTTATTTAGAAGTTGTACTCTAAATGAAAGACAGGTTTACAAGACGAAGGAAAAAAAAGTATGTTTGGATATAGATATATGGTTTCCATGATTGTTTCAAAGTAAATAATTAAGAAAACTGTTCCCACCCACTTAGTAAGTCGATGGTCTGGGTTCTATTTACACCATATTAAGCCATCTTCTCTGTTACACCTCGACCATACACACATCTGAAAAGTATTGTGCCTTGGGGAAAAAACTGAAGGGGAGGGGGGAAGAGGAGTGCCAAATATCCAGTTGAAATAACTGAAAAGGGGATTAACAGGGCGTGTGGCTATGCGGTTAACTGCCTATCCTTGAACTTGATAGATTTAACAACTTAATAATGTGTATGAAAGAGTGAAAGTGGGGCTCCAATTATAGTAGAACTGAAGTAAAATACAATCTGATCACAGGATTGCTCGAGGACTGGATCCCATTTCAGAAACCCAATAATAAGCGTATAAGTGTTTTATATCAGCTTGTGTTGTTTAAGGTAGCCGTTGGAAAATCAGATCATGTGGCATAGGCTGACAGCATAATCACCTATTAATCCCATTTTATGCACTCAAAACAACATGTTGAAACAATCAATTTCCAAACACCTATCCAATGAGAATTACTGCTACATGGTCTACATTTCATAACATTTGTAACTCCTTTCCTCTATAAAGGTCTGAAATTATACCCTGACGAGAATCATCATCGCTGTGTGGTATGGCACAATAAACTCAACGCTGAGTTTGAAACTGGACATGCTCAGAGTATAGCCTACTTGATAGACCTGTCAGATTACTCAAATAATCTCTAAATGGTTTTCAGACCGCCTCCAGAGTCAAGTGCAACTCGTTGTTTTTGTTATGAAGACTGTTGAATTGAAACCCATTCAGTAACACGTAACCACCATGCCTTACACACTGGCCGAAACCTTCTAGAACTGTCAGTACAAGAGGGGATTAACTTCAGGCCAATAACACGCAATTAGATCCATTTTCTCCTCTTAAGCCTGTTAGTGCACAGCTGAGGAGCCAGTGGTCTCCCTTTAATTGTGTTTTCATTGACCAATGAGCTGTGAGATCCTGGGGGTGTTCAGAAGGTTTAGGAAGAACAAGGGGGGGAAGTTACGATGCTAAGGTTTCAGAAGTGCATGAGAGGTTACCCTGGCGTGCCACAGCATCAATTGGGTTTTGACGTTGACACCGGCAAGAGAGACAGAGACTATCCTGGTGGACATTATTTTCCGCGGAGAAAACTGACACTGTCTTTAATCTGCTAACTTTGTGTGCATCCCTTTCATGGCCGTGCTAATCCTGTTACATGCTAATAAAGACATCATCTGGAGCCTCCTCAACCCTGTTTAGTTATCCCGACCATTCAATTGCAGCCTTATTGACTATTGTCTGGGGGATCATTCACTGTGTGCTGGGTGAATTCCCCCGCTGGGCTTGTGTGGGTGAAGGTGAGAGGATTAAAAAACAAATCTGTTGTATTTAATTCCAGAAATATGAACACACCTCGAACATTCTGTACCATGTTATCTTTTTAGGTCTCATAAGAAATAATGGGACAGATAAGGTGTCAAAAAACATAGATATTAATTTTGAATCATACTTGGCTAAGATTACACGTCTTACTGACTATTCATAAATTCAGCAGCACACACCGTACCCAAATAACATGTAAAAAAATGTTTTACCAACATTTAAAACATATTGAAAATACATTAAAATCACATTGATGATATTACATGATTACATTTAGTCATTTAGCAGATGCTCTTAACCAGAGCAACTTACAGGAACATTCCCCCTGAGGCAAGTAGGGTGAAGTGCCTTGCCCAAAGACACAACATAATTTTGCACAGCCATGAATCGAACCAGCAACCTTCTAATCACTAGCCCGATTCCTTAACCGCTCTCATGATCTACATGATGAGGATAAGTCTGTCCCCCAATCCCTCCTTGAGGAGCCTCAGCCTCCCCTTTTGCCTGAGAGAGGATGTGATGGAGAGTCTTTCTGATAGGCTCTTTCAAACCCCTGGCAAAGGTATGACATCCTGGAGGCTGGGAGCAATGCTCCTATCATCAGTCAGCTCCTGGGATTGTCTATTTGTCTCACAGAGCACATATGTTACTGAATAGAGAGCATGAGACAAGGGAATAAAAGAGAAAGGAGAGACAACTAGAGCTTCATCATGTACAGAAAGACACTTTGAAAGCGTAACAATTTATATTCAGGCTTTTGATAATGGGTTCAGTGCATACATCTACTGTCAATTAGAGTCACTTTGCTGTAGCTGGAATCTTCACTTTAACTGATATTTCAGTAATATCAACTTCTAAAGTGAACAGAGGAAAACCATTGAGCTGTAAATCCCTTGAAATCTCATTTTTTTCCGATATACATTTTCAATAGCAGCCAAATACAAATGTGAATCTCAATCCTATTTTGTCATTTGCTTAGGAGGGTTGGTGGAGGTGTTTTTTCCTCAGTTATTATATATTATTTTTGGGGTTCTAGATTACTGCTGTAGGGGTTGAGGGTGATGCTGAAAACATAATTGGCATGGCCTCTGTGACACTGGCTGTCAGGACTCAGCACTGCCTCTCTTCTCTCCCTGTGTGCCTCCACATGAGAGGCCCCTGTGATGTTTCATTAAACAAGGAGCAGGGGGCCCCTAAAGAGATGTTTGTGCAGCCTTCATGGCTCCAGCACACAGCAAGGAGTGCGCTGTCCATTACAGCGCCCACGTGGTAACACCCCCCTGTGTTACAGCCTCTGAGTGAGAGAACTATGCCAGTTTGTGAATGAGAGAAAGACTGAGAGAAAGACTGAGATAGAGACTGAGACAGAGAGAAAGGGAGAAAGAGACAGACAGACAGAGAGATACAGACAGGAAGACAGAGAGAGGACAGACAGACAGAGAGATACAGACAGGAAGACAGAGACAGACAGACAGAGAGATACAGACAGGAAGACAGAGAAAGGACAGACAGAGAGATACAGACAGGAAGACAGAGAGACAGACAGACAGAGAGATACAGACAGGAAGACAGAGAGACAGAGAGACACAGTTTGTTTGTGTTTTAAAGTGCTGTTGGTTATTGTTTCAGATTGAGCTCCTCTGTATGATGACTCACTTTGCAAGTCAAGCATAAAGTGACGATTCCGTAGACACATTCTTGTTATATGACTACTTTAAAGAGGGCAAATATTTATTTTGAAACTATATATTTAGAAAAAAGGAACTGATCACATCCTGCCTCACTTCTAAGCAACATACTGTCTTACTGAATACTACACAAGGGTTTAGAAGAGGAACAAAGTTTGTAATCAAGAAATCTGTTGGTAAACAATTAACAACTAATCATTTACAATTGTGTAGTGAAACCAAACAATGACATAAATAATAACATTAATTTGATAATCATCAGTGTATCTCAAATATCTTTACATGTTGACATACAATTTTATTCATTCAACTTATAAGCATACACCTGTATCTCTGCTATTTATAATGTTCTTATTTATTTGTAATTCAGCTCTCTTTAGCACTGTGGTCATTGGTTCATCTGGGACTGGAAATCACAGGTCTTGACAACAAAGTATTTGCTTCTTTTATAGACTTATGTAATTATATAAAATATATATTTAATCTGTGAGCAATTAGCTCATGTGTTTGCTGCCGTCCATTGTTTTGATTCCTGGCAGCTCAGGGAGATAATGAACCATAATAGTTGAATGACGCAATAAATGCAAAGGCATATTGTGGCACTGCAACAGCTCTGCAATTATCTTGCTTTTGACATGAATGCTCTAGTTTAATGATGTCATGGAAACATGATGCAGGTTCAAGTCCACCCATCTCCCCTTCAAATAACTAGAACCTCCGAGCTTTTCCTTGAATTCAGTCCAAAAACATTCCCAAGAGTAAAACAAAATAAAAAAGAGGTTTTAGGAATGTCTGTCATGCACTTAAAATAGCTAACAGCCTGAACGTATGTTTAAATGTGCTTTGTAAAGACTTTTCTGGCTTAACTGTTTTGCATTCTTCTTCTCAGGAAGGAAAATGTATAGAATTTGATTTAACATTTGAAGCAAAAGATATTACATTATTTTACTTATGCTTTTTGGATTTTTTTTCAAAGGATAATATATATTTACCTTTGATAACATTTTATGAAAAGATTTGATGTTAAACACAGTGTGGCAACATTATGCTTAACTTTGAATGCATAATTGGTTGTACATACAGTAACTACATCATTTCCATATGGCTTTCTATACAAACTATCTTTGTGTGAATAAAATAATGGGTTGGCCTATGAAAACTTTCTCTTTCAGAAAAATTGACTGAAATATACATTTTCTGTTTTCACTTAAATCTGTAAACCAACATTTACTAGGTTCCTGGGCAAAGCGAAGCGAATTATTGGTTTATTAAGTGTTAAAAGCTACTGGTGTTTTAGTCACCTATTACAAGTATGCAGTAAAAATGTGTCAAACAAATAGCTTGTTACAACTTAATTGAAAGACTGGGAACACCTCTCAACAACCTTGAATCACATGGCTTTTCATTGAATCAAACTCCAAGGATTTAAGGAATGTCAGATTACAATCATTTTAAATGAGAGTAACAACACCTCTATGATTCAACAATGCAAAATATGAGATTGGCCTAAACTTTTCATTATCATTACACACTTTTAAGTATAATAATACATCAGCACACACACAAACATGCATAAGATGATTTGCCTGGTGACTCAATTTGAGTTCATATACTGTAATACAGCCATCTAAAAGTCAACTAATCTAGACTGCCACATGTTATAATTCCAATCACTGAGTACAAATACACAAACAGACCATAAGCAAAAGGCCACTGCCATAAAGAAACACAAAAATTAGTCAGGGTGACTTTTACAATTAGGACTGTGAGGGAAAATATATCACTGAGAGTCATTTGAATGTGTTTCTGCTTCAATGCAGACAGTTTTTCAGCCAGATCATCCTTCAAATGTGAATCACTCAAAAAGTGCAGGAGCAAATACACTTGTGGAGTTATAATTTACTGAGCTCTCGACTCCATGAAAAGCCAAAAGGGGGTGTTTTATAAAACGCAAAGCCAAATAAAAAAGGGTTATTTTTCAAACCTTCCCCCTTCTCGATTTTGTAGCAATTAATCTGCCCAATTTGATTATGACCTGCACAAATTAAACAATAAAAAACTGTCTAATGAGGAATTAATTATGAGGAGCAGCAGGGGAAGTGGGTTGGGGTGGCAGCCATATATCAGCAGGGATGGCAGACAGTGGTAGCCCATAAGAGAGACAAAGAGCCTCCCCGTCCATGTGGTCCCACGCTGATAGGACTCCCTTGTCACAGATCAGTAGATCCAGAGCCTTTCCAGCCTCTTAAACAGGCGGCGGTAATTGAAAGTGCCAAAATCAATAGTGCTGACAGGTCTTAATTAAATTAAATATGTCTCTCTGGATGGGGAGGGGAGGGGGGGGTGGAATTCTGTAGTGGTTGTGCAGTGAGGCCGAAGTGACCTTAGAACTGGGGAGTCGTGTGTGTGTGTGTGTGTAAATGTGTGTGTGTACGTGGGTCGGGGGGGTGTCGTAACACACATGCATTTGTGTATACATGAGATGCACTATGCCAATGCTGGACAAATAGTGTCAAAGGGTTAGAGAGAGGTAACATCGGCTTCTATGGGTTGTGTTTGACATGAACATCGTGCCAGATCAAACATTTTCTTATCTATCTGACAAGAAACAAAACTGGACTTGATGTACAGTATTTCTAATATGTGATATTACCATTACAAAAGATCTGACACATGACATGTCTCAATCCATACCAACATCCCTCTTTTTTTGTTGAACCGCACCAACAGATAAAAATGCCCTGCTCAAAACTAGGTTGTTTGACCCGTTTGGGGCCAATAATTGCTATAAATGGCTTCTTTATCCCTCAATAAGACACTGATCAACAAATATGCCCAGTTCAAATATGCTCAACCATTTACTTTCAAGCAACATTCACAGTCAGAATGAAAACCAGACATTTTAATTTAATTTCCCTTTTGTTCCCCATCAAGTTCCGTATTCTCAGAATCTTTTAAAACAGACTTTAAGGACTCTTGTGTTCTTGTGGTTCTTCCCTTTGGCACTTGTTTGGTTTCCCACAATGTTATGCTTCATGTTTTGGCTACCCACAATGTTTGTGGACTATCTTGTTGTTATGATCAGTGACCGATGCTCTTTTGTAAAGCTCTCTCTTGGAAGTCGCTTTGGATAAAATGAATAAATGTGAATGCAAAATAAATGAATGTAGGACAAGAATAGCAAACAGAAAGATTATTCTCCCCTGCATCACTTTCACTAGGTTTCTCTGACTTGTTAGAATTCCTCTGTTATAGTCGCTGACTGTGGAGGGTGTTCCTCTTGCCCCCTCTCTCTCCCATTAGACTTCTATGGGATCTATGTGACTTTACCCTGATCCCGTTTACCATGGGGGAACATGAAGAGGTAAAGGACATCACCTGTGTTGAAGCCCAACTCTCTCATCATTTCAGGCTTTGCTCACATTTAAAGGCTCAGGCACAGTGGAGTCAGTAAGAGGTCACTGACTGTTCTTCAGCTGGGTAAGATGGGAGCAGAGACAGGGGCTTGTCCCGGGGGTTAGAAGCTTGAGCCTTCGCTGGATAAACTTGGGCTGCAGACTGTTGAGTCTTGGGAGATTATGTTGGAGCCAAGAGTACTACACTACAGGATCAAGAGGACAGAGGGGGGGGGGGGGGGTGTTACTACCCAAGAACACCCCCCTTCCCCACTCTCTCTCTCTCTGATATGTTGTTTGTTTTTGTTTGTTCATGTCTTGTTCCATGCCCAGCATATGGACAGAGGGGCCAACCCCCCAAAATACAAACTTGAACTTAGTCAAAAATGGTCTGAAAGTACACAGTGTCATTGGAAGGCCATGGTGGAATTAATGTGGTAATACGTCAGTGAGGACATTAAATGTCTGAGTGTACATGACTAGAACGATACATGACTTCTGGTGTACATTCTTAGTGGCGTTTAGAGTCAACACTGATTGTGATCTTCTTCAAAACAATCACATCTTCAGCAGCTTAAATGCTGATCTCAGTCTTGGTTAAGGTGAAGGGCAAGAGTGATGTAACAAATCAGGCAGGAAACAACATTTCATGAGGAATAAGATATATTGGTACAGTCTGGGATGTTCCATCACTGATATTGTTTTAACTACTGTAATTCACGCATTACTATACACAACAGTAAAGTAGGTACCGTCAAATAATATAAACATAAACACACAACTACATCACATTCAAGAAAATGTGTTGGTTTTTACAGACAACAGGTAGTATAGAGACAACAGGGTTATGATGATTGGTTCAGTAAATTACCTATACATTTTGACAGGGGAGTTCTTCTGGGCAGTTGGTTAAATATCCAAGTTTTTTATAATAATGAACAGTTTATTAAAATTGTAATAAATGCGATATGGGACGTCAGTCATTAAACAATATAGACATAATAGCGTCTAAAAATAAATACATTTGAACAACCCTGTGATAATTTATTAGAAATGTGTTTGCTTTTTGTTTAGCAGCTAAATACGTTTTTCTAATTTAGATGTATCAACGCATTTTAATTTATTGCTTGCTTAAATAATTTATTTATTCCAAATATTGGTTGCTATGTGATCAATCCGCAAACATTTAATGAAAAATTCTCATCTCAATTAACATTGATTAATTAAGAATCGGTTCCCTTTTAAAACAATTTTCTGTGATTTGTCTGTTAATCAATTTAGGTTATATATCACTTTAGTCGAACCAATGGTTTGCAAATTATTTTATTCATATGATTTTTGTTAAATGAAGGGAGAGAAATAATGGCTGATAATTCAATTTCACCCCAATACCTCGGGTAATTGAGACGTCGTTGATTGAATAATTGGATGTTGTAAATTTCAGAGACTCATGCAATTGTATCAAAAAAATTACAGATGAATTACAGGGTTAGAAAAAATGAATGTCGTGTCAGTCTGTGTTCACATACTGAAATTATTATTCATGTGATGTCACCTAGAGGTGAAAGGTTGAGAGATAAACGCGTCGATGTAGTAAGAAGGGGGCGCGTGTGTGTGTGCGTGCGTGTGTGTGTGTGCGTGTGTGTGTGTGTCTATGAGCTTGTGAAGCCAGTCAACGCCTCGTAAACAATTAATGCAAAAAGCTTAATTTTGTATTTGACACAATTGCAACTGTCAACTTGTTCTTACTGTTTTATTTAGTTGGATATTCATGACATGATAAATCCAGACAGATTGACAGACTGAGACTGAGCATTAAGGTCCATGGTCCTCCACAGAAAGCTATAGTAATAGCATACATCATAATAGCTGTCATTTCTTCACAAATATCCATTAAGTACATTATGATTGTTAAAACACAGACGTGTTTTATTTTTATTTTTTTACTTACAATCATTTGGACCAAATGAAATTATTTTCATTATGACGTCACATTCCGTCATAACAGCCACCTGGACTGAATTCACCTGTGATTCAAACAAAATGATAACCCGCTGATCCTGAACAAACAACTATTTCTATTCTTCTTGACCTGCAGAATTGTTTTGCCATCACCGTGAGAACACCAGAGAAGGATGAGAAGATAAATGAGGAATTACTTCAGTTGTTCTCCTTTTTAGTCAAATAATGTGGTCAAATATGTTTCAGGTTGTCAGGGTACATAAGGCACGAGTCCTTTTGAAATACGAGACATTAAAGCAAATAACGTGTCATTAGGTCAACGGATAGGCTACCCATTTTATAAATGAGTATCTCCAAATGAAGAATAATTCAGTAATTGTAAATGTAATTACCTGTCCTGGAGGGCTGTGCCGATTGTGATTACTGGTTAGAAAATAATCGTTTCAGTAGAGATGGTCTAAGTTTAAAGTCCTGAAACGTCAGATGTTTTATTTGCAGCTATATGCAAATGAAGCCACTGTGGATTTAATAAGGTCATATGCCTTAATTATGCAATCAATATATACTGTAACACTATAATAATCTTTAACGGTCATATTTAAATAGCACTGTCCTTATCAAACATGTAGGAAACCTGTTTTTTTCATGAAAGTTTCATAGGTGACATGCACCTGTCAAATAGTCTGAATTGGAGGCCAGGAAGGACGGGAAACCTTGAAGTCTGCACGGTATTGTGGAGGTGAAATGACCGTGAGGCATTGTAACTTACCGGCAGAAAAGTGGCTCGTTACGCCTGATTGAGCTAATTGCTTTGAAATAGGACACATTATCTATAATTATGGAGATCTTGGTGGAGACTGTCGGCTGTCTCTTTCATCTTTCTGAAGTGCATCATAATGCTGAGATCAAATTAAATTTAGGCCACTCAAAACTGGGCATTCTGTTCTCTGAGGGATGTTGTCATAAAGACACAGCATCAAGAGACTTGTTTTGCAGCATTGCCATCTTTCCATTTAATTGGTTATGTTGTAGATCAGTCTGTCTATATTTTGTAAATACGCCAATTGTTAAAAAAAATAAATACAAACATAGTTAAAAGAAGACGAAAAAAGGCATGACAAACTATTCGTTTTTATTGATCATTCATGCCCCAAGAACTGTCACCAGAAAAAAATGATTTACTTTATAGAATGCATGATGGAGCAACATATTTCTGCCTTTTGACGTCCTCAGTGGCTTTTCTGCCTCTTCAGTCTAAACGGACAGGCTCTGCTTGAAGAGGCCATAGGGGACAACAATGGCTCTTTGTATCCCGTTCTTGCCTATTGACTCCGTATCAAAGGTAGTTTATAAAGTGTAACAAAGCCTCAATGAGGCTTACAGTTATTTTCCATCTGAGCTCAACCCTCATTTGTTGCCTTGAGATTTAAATGAAACGGCATTGTGATCTGTTCTGCATGGCACGTCATTGTCTTCAAAGAGCAGTGTTTGGGGATGCTAATTGCCACTAAACATTGTTTTCCCCAGAAACGTTATCTGCTGTGGACAACGTTAATAAACTGAGCTACTACAGATATATCACACGAAAAAACTAGGTTGCATTTCAAGTGTGAACGTTTTTCATTTCACTTTCCCCCTTTTCATCCCGTGTAGACTCAGGGAATGGGGCTGAGCACGCGCACCGTGCTTCCTCTGTGACGGAATAAAGGTGCCAGTGCGCGCGAGCCCGCAGGGGCATTTTGACGGCGCCACTTCAGACAGTTGAGTGAGGTGTGACGTCACAATGACTTCAAAGGACTACAGGAGTAAGCACGTGGGCCTCTCATTCCAGGTTATAAAACGTTTCCAAACATACACAGATGTACAGCGTCACCTATAACTTTACTGCCTGGACTTCCCTGTGTACTGTTCTTGTAACTTAGTGTCTTGGCAATTCACACGGAAATGGTGAAAGATTAATGAAAGATATCTTTTGCATGCATAAACTATTCACCATCTAACAGTAGACAGAATCAATGATTTAAATTGGTTTAAGCGTCACTCTTAAATCATCCTGCTAGGTTGACGTTGTATTTTGTTCCACTTGTGAAGGACTGACTTCGTGCAACGTCAGAGAGAAATCCCGTTTTTGTCTGTCCTCATCCACAGTCACTGACAGAGAATAATTTACTGAGAAGGTCTAGTCTATTACACCAGCTCACTGAAAAGCTTGGATATGGCGTGCGATCAGCAGAGAGAGCTAATTTTTCCTGCTGAATAGCCTAATGTCCCAGGGCTAGGGCGGGAAGAGGCGGTCTGGACCTGGGTTCAAGTCTTTCAATAGTCTCCTAAAAGTCAGCGCTCTTTGATCAGGCCGCTACTGGCGCCTAAAAACAACCTCACTTGTCTGCCTATTAAGAAGACTGACAAATCGTGACAGATTGTTTAGACTTGAGTAATTAGCAATGCTGAATCTCTCCACACAGTTAAACACATTAATTGCCATATATACTTTCCCAGATTTCTACATGTTGTAGATACATGTTTAATTGTGCCATGAAGATGTCTGGGAAAATGACAGTGCTGTCCCCAGCAAAATGGACCGATATGGTAAAACCAAGGCGTTTATATCCCATATGGAGATAAACATCAGTTATCTGATTTCTGGAGCAGTTTGGAGTTTAAAGAGAGACACACTGAAGACAGGTAAAGTCATTGGTTAAATCTAAGTTGGCTCCACGTCCCTCCTCCCCTTCACATTTTTTTACTTTAACGGATGTAGCCAAAAGAAGAAAAAAATCCCTGAGATCCCCCCCCCCCCCCCCCCAAAGCCCAATAATTACCTCTAAATGATTGCGAAGGTCTGTGTGTTTCAATAGGATCAGAGCCTCCAGCCATCAAGAAACATTTCCCAGCAAGAGGTCGAACACATAAACGAGGGCAGTAAAAGTGCAAGATTGAAGAGCAACTTTTTGTTACAGGTTCGACATTCATAGAGTAAAATCAACCTGTCGGTTACACAAAAGGGCCCTATTAGTAGCATATACGACACTGAATAACTAGAAAGCTTCAAAATCCAGATTATTTGTATCCTCCCAACTTTCTTCCTGACAAGTGTCCTTCAAGGCTTTGATGATCGTGTTCGATAAGATGGTAACGACTATACAAGACAAATGAATAATATATAGATTAAATAATGTATATACAGATATATTACAGATTTCATAAAATATTACTGCACTACTTGGCCCTAGCAGTATTATTTTTGTACTACTAATATTATACTTTAGTATGAATAGGAGTAGTATTACAGTGGTATGTCAATCATCATCGTCACCAATCATCATCACCAATAAACCTGCACCCCACTGCAGAAATGTAATATGTGAAAATGTTATCACTTCATAGTTTGCAAAAACACTTCCAGTTGTTAAAAAGTAATTGAACTGTTTACTTGGCCAGTCAAATAGCTGAGAATGAAACTAGGATCTGTATGACCAGCCCACCTCGCAGCTGATTGGCCAGCTTGGTCCCCTCGTCTGCCTTATAGTACTGCACTCTGGTTTCATCAGGTAAAAAAGAAGAATGCAATCCAACTAGCAGCACCAACTTTTAAGGACTGACTTCATGGTATACGTACAAGAGTTTGATCAAGTTGAAGGTAAACTTGTATGGCCCCCGCTATTACCATGTCAGCTGTACCAGTGGGCTTGAAGACTGAAGACTCATTTGTAGTGGGGAGAAGCGACATGCAGACCAGTGTGAGCATGGCAGAGGACACTGGGAAAACCATGGCAGAGGACACTGGGAAGCCCAAAGTTACCATCCTTCCTTTCAGCGTCGAAGCGTTGATGGCCGACAGAAAGCCCAGCAGAGACTTGTCATCGTCGGATGTGTCTGTGGTTGCAGGATCGTCTCATGCGCTTGGATCACGGATGAGCTCGCTCTCCAGTCTGGAGAACTCAGTGGGTTCTCTAGGCATCAGTTCCCCCTTCTCTGTAGGGGATATTATGAACATTCAGGACGATGAGAGTCCAGACAGCAAGGACAGGAACTCATGGATCCAGAGTCCTCGTTTTTCACCCACTCCTCCAAGTAAGTTTAAACTATTAAAACGTATATGTTTAATATGTTTAAGTTTAAGCTAAGACTGTCGGCGTGCGTGAAACAAATCATGTAAAGGCTGAATGATTTGTCTGGTTGAAGAAGTACAATGCTGTTTTTCTGTTCATAAAGCGACTAACCATATCATGCCATTCAATGCTTTTAAAATAACTATTTAACAAGTCTTAACTTTTACATCCATCCTAAATAATTATTTATATAATATCCATGTAGCCTATATGTATATTTAGTTGTGGTTATGAACGGGATGTTTGCGATGGAGATGAGATTTCTAAATGAAATGATCTCTTGTGATAGGAAGGTTAAGTCCTCCTGCCTGTCCGCTGAGGAAACACAAAACCAACAGAAAGCCCCGGACACCCTTCACCACCTCCCAGCTCCTCTCTCTGGAGAGAAAGTTCCACCAGAAGCAGTACCTCTCCATAGCGGAAAGGGCTGAGTTCTCCAGCTCCCTCAACCTGACAGAGACCCAGGTCAAGATCTGGTTCCAGAACAGGAGAGCTAAAGCCAAGAGATTACAAGAGGCAGAACTGGAAAAACTGAAAATGGCAGCCAAGCCTATGCTGCCTCCGGCCTTCGGGATCTCCTTTCCTCTCGGTGCTGCGCACCTCCCCGGGTCCTATGGAGGATCTCACCCGTTCCAGAGGCACTCCCTGCCGGTGTCTCCTGTGGGACTGTACGCTGCTCATGTCGGATACAGCATGTATCACCTGGCCTGATGTGGGACTTTAGTGCCGTATTGACTCTGAAGTGCTTTGCCTTCATCGCCAAAAAACAAAGTTCAGAGTTTTCTCACACTACATATCATGACTGGACAGTCAATAGGACAACGTTGTAGACGATATATCTGGTGCAGTGTATCGAAGATTGATCTACTTTGCAAAGGTTTGCTACGATTATTGGCACGAGCTGCTAAGGTCACCTCACCTGTACCAGTCCAGAGGTTTGAGCACGAGCTTGACATAAGATCCACAGGTAGGTTGGGTGCCTCACTTTCATGGACTATAGTCACTCCGCAATTAGGATAAAACAGACACTATATCGCCAATTTGCATTCCTGTTAATGCGTTAACATAATGGGTTACATCATCCTATATGCCAATGAAAGCTCTTCACCACAGCATTTCTTATTATAACAGCACTGTCTGCTGTTTGAATGATTCCCTTCGGAAGGGATTTGTGTACTGTAAGATAATGTATATTAGAAAAATATCCTCATTTATAATATCAATATATTTGTGACATAAATTAACAATAAATTGATTATTCGTTAAAAAAAAAAACTGTTTGTTTGTGTTGACTGCGCTTCAAAAAAAGAGAAATATCCTGTACCAGTAGAGGTGTATCATTTCAACGTTTCTATGGTGTTTGTCAACACTATATTATTATGGATTTAAATATCAATAACAGATCAAATACAGAAATTGTGGTATCATCAGTATGGTCTAAATTTCTAACTAAATGGTAGACCTGAAGGCAGGCAGAGGGCTCTGCTAGAAATCAGTCAGTCTAGTGATTTTCACAGTTCACTGCGTTCATGGTTACATCAAGATAATAGCTCATCAATTACGATAACACATGTAATGTCTGCAAAACAATGTAAACAATTATATTAGCCCAATGCAACTTCAGACCTGTTTAACTATTTGAAAATAGCTCTCAATTGGGCTATACCTTCTTGTCATTAACCTTAAAACCTGCCTTGTTGCCTATTTAAAGGCCTTATTTAAAGAAACACCACTTTAAAAACATTCCACTATTGGACTTAAGTATACACTGTGAATACAATGTGAATTAAACCTGTCAAGTGCAATTTTTCGGAGCAATATACGGAATATATTTCTACAGCTGTTGCCCATTGCTTTGAAATAACTCACCAAGATTTTGTTGGCGCCAGCCTAAAGAGAGAGAGGGGGGAGGGGGGGGGGCCTCAAAACAGTCCAGTAAATTAGAGATTTGGTTTTAGAACTATTACCAGTTAAAGACTCAACGGAATGTCCCTATATCCTACCTAAAATACCAAGCTGACACATCACCTACCTCACTGAGTTCCTTCACACTTGCATTGGCTTCTTGACAATGCTATAAGCAAGAAGAAACGATTTGGCAACGTAATAAACATTCATATTCCCTGGGTTAGGCTACACCTTCAATAACAAGGAAATTAAATATGGTCACATCACAAGGCTATAGTCCATTGTAATTTCAGAGCTTCTCTTGTGACACTATAACCATTCAGGCAGGGGTTAAATTGGAGTAAAATAATTGCTGTAATGAGTAAAGGCAATCTGCCGGCTCCAGCCAGGCTGTAGCTCCAG
The DNA here is from genome assembly GCA_030340665.1 of Neosalanx taihuensis. Classification (NCBI taxonomy): domain Eukaryota; kingdom Metazoa; phylum Chordata; class Actinopteri; order Osmeriformes; family Salangidae; genus Neosalanx; species Neosalanx taihuensis. Next base: position 19,269,931 of record CM059289.1, read on the forward strand.
GCCAGGAGGAACTTTTATCATTCCTAAAATGTCAGCAGGGGACTTGGACGTGCAGCAGTCTGCTTCTCTGCTTTCATTTCCTTTCAGCGCGAGTCTCTCCATTCAGATGCACTTATTGTAAACAAGGGCAATGGGTAAACAGCAATACAGAAATAGCCTACAGAATGTAACTTTGATGCGATTGTTTATCACAATAGTCTATCTTTTGGGCCAATCCCGTCAATGAAAATGTTCTCTCTCTCAAACGATTTTTGATATTCTGACAGGTTATGTAATAGGGCCAAAGTTATCGATTAAATGAATAGACTCATTAAAAATTAGTGGAAAATCACACAGTTGAACACCTTTTGAAAGGGTAAAAAAAAGAACTTATGAGCCTCTGGGATCTGTGAGACCTTTCAAGAGGAGTGTCTTTCTTTCAAGTTCTCTCCTTCCTGATCTAGCCTGGAGCCTAACAGAACATTAACACACTTGTTGATTTCATCTAGAAGATAACAGGGTTAGTGGTGCACAAACTGTTTAATTGTTTGCCCTTGACAGGCGCCAGTCCCCATTAAAAGAAGGAGGCGGAGGAAATATTGTCTATAGGGCTTAATATGTTACTCTGTAGGCCAAATGTCCTTCTTTCTGACATATCCACAAGCTTCATTTTATTTAAAATAACCATTGCCAATTGTAAAAAATTTTTTTACACAATTTGTAATTGTGCTTATTAGAAATAAACGTTGCCTCCTACAGGTCCATTGTTCATTTCGAGTGCAGAATACATTTGTATAAAAACTGTAGCTTTATAAGCATTTTGATTAGTAACTAGACGAACTAGAGTAAGTTTACTATAGCCATCCATGTAGTCTACACCGATGGGGAAAATCCAAAATATTTATACAATGCAAAAAGCAGTATATATATAAAAAAGATTTGTTAATTATACTTGATTTAAAAATTAACATGGCATTGCAAATACTAAGCCTTTTACGTAGAGTAGAATTTGCTATTGGCTGGCATTTGCTTTAAACAGACAATTAGGCTGGTCAATACTGCAGATATTGGCCAAGCATGGATATAAGTCTTCCCATTATCTTCAATCTTGGGTCATTTGCTTAATTCTGTAACCATACATTTGTTGTGATCAAAACACCAAAAATCGCTGTTGTAACATAAGCATGGACCCCTGACCATTTCTGCATCTCGTCACCTCTATACTACATCGCCACCTGCTGGTGAGAGCCGGGGTAGCATTCAACCATCCTGTGACTTACTGCAGGACTGTGTTCACATTTAATATGATGTTGGTCTTGACAATAATATGCTATAACTTATCACATTCAAAAACATGAACTGCTGACATATTCAAAGTTAGCGCAGGACTCTTAACTATAGCTTTCCAACATGCAAATAGACTACATTCAGGGACAACAGGAGCAGAAAAGTTAGGATGTAACAGTCCATAGTGCTTTGTGATCATCTTCATTTGGACTGTAGGAATTCTGTTAATAAAACTTGGATGGTGAAATTATTCAGCCCTGCACTAATTACTAATCCTGCCGCAACATTGCTATAGGTCTATGAACAATCATGGGCTTACATTTACAAAGAAATGCTTCATATATAACGTTCTGTGATTCTATAAGGTTGATGTTGATGTTGATGTCAAAGTTTCTGTAAAATGTGATTTGATAATTGCTATTTCGACCTATCCTTATTAGATAACAAACTGATTGACACATTTGAAATGTTGTCACACATGTATTGACCACAACTGTCCAGTAGAGGGCAGAGCAGGAGAAGATAAACCAAGAAAAGGTTTAAAAGAAATTCCTAACAAAAAGTTTTTAAATATAACTGCCGTTGAACTTCATATTTGGGAAGACTATGTAGTGAATATGGAATGTTTTGTTCAGACGCAATACATATATATATTACCATTTTATTTTAAGAGATGAACACAGGAACAATCAGACCAAAGGGCTCATGATAATAACTGATTAGCCAAAAGCAACGGAAAGAACTACTTAGTTGATATTTACTCAAACTTCCCTGAAATGGCACCTCCTCAAGTTGAGCCATAATCTTTGCCAGACATGTCTTCGTCTTGAAGTTGTTTTGCAGATGCTTTAATTCAAAGTAAGGAGATTTGAAAATAACACTTACAGTCTGATACTTTTAACCCTGAGATTTTTCACATCAGCCAGAAATTTACTGATGTGAAATGTAAAAATACAGACAAAAAAACACAAATTGCAACATGCGTTTTTCTAATTGTCCACTAGAGGTATACACTATGTTTTTGTGGTTTTCTAAAGAAAAATATGAAAGCAGGTGCACAAAACCATTTATGTTGTGCAAAAAAGTCATATATATAAACGTATGTATATACGTGCATGTGTGTATATTACATTTCCACCTTGTTAGACCAGCAACTTCGCACTAAAAGCAACATTGTAGTGTCTTCATGTTAGTGGACAGTTTAAGATGTTTCCCTGCTCCAGCACACCTGATTCTAATGAAGAGTCATTATCTGGCTTCCACGGAGCTACATAACGACCCATTCATTTGAGTCGTAAAGCTTTTTTTTATTTGGTAAAGCGAGTTTACCAAATAGATAGGAAAGTGACTGCATGCCTGGCTTCAAAGTAAAAAAACAAACATTAAAGTAACCATGTGCAGACTCCCAATCCTTACATTGGTGAAAGTAGACCAGAAGGATAAGGGATTTTTAGAATGGAAAACCAGAATATCATCCTTGCTGGTCTTCCTTATGGTGTGAATTGATCCGGTCCAACTCCCCTAACAGCTGTAACATGCAGACTCATCTGGTGAGCGTAGTGGGTAAGACATTTTATACAAATGTGTGCAATTGAGCAGCAAGTGGACTTTGTGTGTCAACAGATCAAACTTTTATCTGCATCTTCAATATCACAAACAGTACAAAGGCTACACAACTTCACATTGCAAGTAGACCTAAAGCCTGGAGTTTATTTGCTCTTAGTACAACATATAATGAAAGTAGGCTTTTCTAAACAAGTTAGCCTTTAACTGAACTGATTAAACAAAGCTAATAATGCTAATAAAACAATATAACCTACTGCTATATGGGATGAACATAAATGTAATCAACAACTATATGTGGACATCATGCAGGATAGATCGTTTTATATCTATGTTGCACAGCATTCCACCATGGGGGGAGGGGTGATACATTACAATTACATTTAATTATGGTAAAAAATGACAAAATATAAGTTTAAATTCTGGACCTTTAGAAGTTCTTTCCAACTACACTGTCAATGGGCCTGTAATGCCAACTTAATGGGTTTATTGCCTTTCCTTTCGAAATCTAACACGTACAGCTTAAACAAATGCTTGATATGTCATAAAGGCAAATTAATACTGTACAGTTCCATCATGTAAAAAAAGGAAAATGGAACTTTTCTTTCAAACAGTCTCAGTCGTGCCAAAGGTTACAGAAACATACATGCTATGTGAGGCATGTAAACCTGTGGTCAAAAACTGACCCATAAGTGAGTTTCACAACCATTTGTTGCTGGTTTGTTATTGTAAGCATTTCACTGGAATGGCTGGTATTCAGGTAATTTCCTGTGGAGTTTTTCCCTCAACTCAGCTCACCACATCAGCCTCTACAGCCTCTACAGCCTCTATGATGAACCTTGTCCAGCAACACAAGCTGCCTACTGTGAATTACAGGGGGATCCAGCATGGCATGTTCCTTGTGGTTGTTCGGTATTTGTCAACATAGTAGGATATTTCTATGATACAGTATCACCTACATAAGCTACATTGACGTGTGTGTGTTTGATTTCAGTGTGTGTGCTGTGTGCTCATCTCTCCTCCAGTAACTGCAGTCTGTCTTCTCCATATCTGGGGACACTGTGTCCAGTATCGATGGCCTCACAGTCATCTGTGAAGAACACAAGGTCCTACAGGGGAGGGAAATCAAATATTAAGCCATCATTATGCTTCAAAGCAAACAGCATATTCAGATAAAGAAGATACAGCTATAGTAGTAACACGTACCCGATGGCAGACTTTGTTGATGATAGAGTACAAGTTGCGGACTTTGCGCTTTAAAAGGATAATTCTGGGCCGTTCTTTGCAGTATTGGCTGGGGAGATTCTCCAGAACATAGAGAAAGTCTCTGAGTCGAGGCATCAGGCAGGAGTTCTGTTTAAATAAGTGGTATATTAATAAGTGGTATAATAATAAGTGGTATAATAATACGTGGTATAATAATACGTGGTATAATAATAAGTGGTATAATAATAAGGCCACCACACCAGAACATTATTGGCATTGTGCAACATGAATGAACACTTTTGAGGTGGTCAGATGGCTCAGCGGTAAAAGCGTTGGCCTCATGATCGGAAGGTTGTGAGATCGATCCCCGGCTGTGGCTATATTATGATGTGCCCTTGGGCAAGGCACTTCACCCTACTTGCCTCAGGGAACATGTCCCTGTACTTACTGGAAGTCGCTTTGGATAAAACCGTCTGCTAAATGAATACACATGTACTTTTGAACCCTGTGTGACGCGTCTATATATGAAATTGTCCTTTAATCAGTCATACCTTGACCATTAATTGTAGAAAAGGCTAACTTACGTGCACATCAATGAACATCTTTGGAAGAATCTCAACGCAGGTCTTCTGTAAATCCCAAATAAACCAAGTCAAGTTTTGCATTGTAATATGAGAGGCCTAGGCTACTGGAACAGAAAAACAATCTAGTCACTCTATTAGCCTACCGTGCGATGGTAATTGTGTACTTTATCCAGTAGGTCCATGATTTCTTTGCTCAAATCCAGCACTCTGCGGTAGCATGTTACTGGTGCACAATCTGTCACCCACATGCAACTCAAGACACAAATGAAAACAGCAGGTCCAACTTTCATCGTGGAAACAGATACTGCGAACAGCCCGTCAGGAGATACGAAGCCCTTCCAATTGCTAGGAGGTATTTAAACACATTTGATTTATGAAAAAAATAAAAGGTGATGACGTGATGTACGCAACTGGGAACGAGCTTCAGAGCGTAAACGCGCGAGGGACTTAATCCTTAATGCACGAGCGCACAGACCAGGCAGTTCTAAAACATCAAAGACATTCTGCCAGCAGGTCACGAGTCTGAATGGAGCATTTTTGTAGGGGAGGACGGGGTAAGTTGAGCCAGCTTTTACTTCTCTCTAAAGAAAGATCATAACAGTCATGTCTCTAACTAAACTATATACAGATAGTTCAAAGTGCATTCCTGGTAAGAGTTACATTCTTCACCCAAAAGTGATCTCTTGGCTCAACTTGCCCCTGATAAGGGGTGAATTGAGCCAAGGAGAGGGTAAATTCAGCCACATGGGAGTATAGTTATGTTAAAGTTAAACTGGACATTTTTACCACATTTAGTCTAATGCTTTACCAAAGCAAGATGCAATCAATACAAAGCAACTTCTTAAAGGTTTAATATGAACAAACTTTACAACTTTAGAGAACAATTTCCTTGGCCTGCTTTCATAAAGTTTGATGTGACTGTTTAGCATAGAAGATGTGAATGTGATAACTGCAGATTTTGTTATTTTCACTGTGCTTAGTTCAATGCAGTGTACAGTAATTGTTTGCCCTGACATTTAGATGCTAGTATGATAATTACCGATTCAAAAAAACCACAAACTTGGTGTAAGCCTACAGTATTTAGTGCAGGCATTGTTCATTTAAAATATTATCTGCCACACAAATGTAGGCTTCCAATTTCCATTTCCTCTAATTTACTTTGGTTGTATTTAGGAAATTAGAAATGTTTGCAGTTTGTTGGACATTTTCAAGCCAGAAAAACACACAATAAAACACCCCCAGCCGTTTAAAACATTCAGAAATGTAAGTAAAATAAAATCAATCAAGACACAGCTGCTCTCAAAGAAATCAGTTTGACATATATCAACTAAGATGAAATTATTTCTACAAAGCATTTTCTGCTTCATTTTAACATGCTTAAGTACAATATTCTCTAATTTGGACGTTAGTCAAACTTTGTGGGAAATTACCATGAAAGGTGAACCACTGATAGCGCAATAAATGTTTGAAAAAACACATTAAAACAGCATTATGACATTAAAGTTTACATTGACATATCCAGAGTGACTTACAGCAACTACAGGGACATTCCCCCCCCCCCCCCCCCCCCCCGGAGGCAAATAGAGTGATCGTCATGTTGACACGGCCAGGATTTGAACCGGGAACCTTCTACTAGCCTGACTCCCTAACCCCTCAGCCACCTGACTCCCAACTACAGTTGGTCAGTGGGAGCAACAGAACATTTTTTTAGGTTTAGAAAGTTCCTCTTCCTCTTCCTTTTGCCGATGGCCATGTTGTGTTGCTGCTCTGGTGGAAAGCGAAACACGAACACCCTCTCGCCAGTAGTGGGAATGTCCATTAGAGCGTTGGAAGGGCTTGATGTACCAGGTAACTCACCTGAGCTTGATGTACCAGGTAACTCACCTGAGCTTGATGTACCAGGTAACTCACCTGAGCTTGATGTACCAGGTAACTCACTTGAGCTTGATATACCAGGTGAGCCAGGTGTACCACCTGAGCCAAACAGAGTCTCATCCACTGCTCCTCCAGCAGATGTGCCAACCGAGTCTTTGAGCTGCTTTGAGGCGATCGTTCCAGTCAGGACTGGTTTATGAGAGGGTTGCTGTGTGCTGAGTGCTGCCCCCTTTTCTCTCTTAGCCTGGACCAGCACTGGGATAACATCTTGGGAAGCTTCTCCTTGTGGACTGGGGAACAGCCTCTCCAGAAGACATGGTCTTTTCTCCTTGAACCTGAGACATTCAACAGGACAAAGGAGATGTTGTTTGCGTCAAAACATGGTTTCCTCATGTATTTGCAGATTATATAAAATATAAATGACAATCATTTATTTTGTCGTGAGAACATGGAATTGGTTAGCATGTTCATAGTCCTACATGACAATAACACATGTGTACACACTTGGCTATAGTATGTGTGGAGGGAACCTATGCTAACATGCTCATTCACTTATTAATTTGCTCACGCTCACCTGATTCTGTCTTTGTTGACAATAGGGTGTAATGCATTACTGCACACCATCTCCTCCCAGAGTTGAACTATAATTGATCTGCTTGCTTCGTCTGAGCACCTGGTGGAAGAAATGGAAAGATATCATTCAGCCAAGCTGTATAAACTGGCTAAGTTTGATATATTCTGTACCATATTCGCTTCAAGTTCCTAATATTAATACCATAAGGGTTGATACCAAAATCACCTGTTAAAAAAATTTAAGAATATATTCATCCTATAACAAGATCTTCTTCCAATCGGCCCTCAGACTCTCAACAGAGGGTCCACAATGATCAACACTATACTATCTAGTGAGTTGCTCAGATCACTCCACAGCTATCTAGCTTAAAGGCAACGAAATTTGCCCGTCAAGACAAGTTTAAACAACAACTGTCTCCCAAGATAGTCAGTAACTAGACACTCAGTAATAAACCACCATGACAAACTGTGACATGATATATTGGAAGGCGGCACCATTTATCATCCGTTTTGTGGCCGTTCTTACACTGTATTTTCCTGCTCCGTGTTGGGCGAGACGAGGGCTTGTTTGGGACTGAGGGCATTTATGATGGAGAAGAGTTCGGGTTCTGGAAGAGTAGGGAGGAGGAGGCGCAGAGCTCTGAGGAGAACCGAAACAGACACTTGACTTTGCTTCACCAGCAGCGCTGCAAACTCTACATCCTGGAGAAGAAAAAAAAAAGAAGTCATCCCAGTGTCAGGGTCTGCCTCTGGAAAGCTCCATGATGAGTTATGCTTATTGGCAACAGCCTTAATGCATAAGACAAATGCTTCTTTTCCCATTTTGGAAATATTTCTACATATAAATTGTTATACATTTGGGGTGGATGGGTGGGTGTATACAGGTTGTATACGTGTATCAAGTCACCTGATCACAGTTAGCATACAGCCACTTTAGTTCTAGCTGTTCCTTAAGATCCTCCATGGCTTGACTCCTGGATATTGAATTTTGTAACCTGGAAGACAGTAAGATACCCCAAGTGATGTAGTAACAATGTACAAAACGACCATTGCCAGTACAACAGCAACAAGTCTTCTCTCTAATAAACATTGAATGTTTACCATGTTTTTATATTGTTGTGCACTTTTGAAAAAGCACTCATGATGAATTTTCTGATCTTACAACAGCTTTTAAAAACTTGAATATTATATAACGCCTTAAAAATGGCATTGCTCATTTTAAAAAAAGAAAATCAATTGGGGCCAATTCATATCTTTTGTGAAATGCACTGAATGAAACGTTACCTCTGAGTCAGTAACCTGCTGACTTGTTGACACTTGTAGAGCGCCTCCTGTAGGATGGAGGCCATCCTGCCCTGAGGTTGAACGTGGAACAGAGTCTCCGTCTCCACATCGTCGTCCTCTCTCTCAGGTCTAGATTCCAGCACTTCCAACTCTGCCTTCTCTTGTTGTAGATGCTGATCTGATTTTTCCAAACCCTGCCGCCCCCCAAAAAATATATAGGGAGTCAGGTGGCTCAACGGTTAAGGTGTTGGGCTGATGATCAGAAGGTTACCAATTATGATCCCTGCTGTGGCTACATGATGTTGTGTCCTTGGGCAAGGCACTTCACCCTACTTGTCTCAGGGGGGGGGAATGTCCCTGTACTTGCTGCAAATCGCTATGAATAAGAGTGTCTGCTAAACGATTAAATGTAAATATATCTGTATTTATTCAAATACTCACTAAGCATGAGTAAATGTACAATGCTTGAGTATGTATGGGGCTACATACGTGTTTAGTGTGTACTATGTTTGTGTGTGTACTAGTTGGTACAGATGCAACACAACAAACGTACCTTTTACATGAACTTTTAAGGGATTTTTTTTTAAAGGTCTGTTGGAACTATACGTTATTCTCCATCTTCCTTACCAGGTAGTGGCTCTTTATGTTCTGGACCATTTCCACTCCTCCTAGGATCCTTCTGGCTCGCAGCTCCTCAATCAGGAGGCTCTGCAGGGTGAGCATGGCTCTGGAGGTCTCTAGGACCTTGGTTCTTCTCTCTGCCTTCTGATACTGGAGCTTGGCCATCTGGATGGCTAGGCTATCTGCCTGGGTCCACAGTTCCCCCTCCCTTTCCACCCGCATCTCTTCCAGCACCTGAACCCCCATATGGACACAGATAAAATAAATGGAAAAATGCTAGATTTGCCATATTTGTGATGACATTTTTCCCCCCACATTTTTTCACGGGTCTCTTAAAGGCATGGCAAATGTTCATTGCTGAAAGCGTGTTTTAAGATGACAAAGGTTAGCGTGTCAACTTCAAATGAGTCAACCTATCCATCTCCTCCCTCACCATCTCCATTGCACTTCTCTCTATTTCTTTCTCTTTTTCAAAAAGACGGATACTGTCCTCGAGTTTCTTCTGGAATTGAAGCAGCTCTGGAATTGACTTGTCTGGGTTCTGTTTGGTCAAGGTACATTTTTCTTTAGACCTTGTTTTTCTCTAGGGGGGGATAAAATAAATTATTGTTGGTGAGAAATAAAACAGTACAGGGGGCATTTAATGTGTACATTTTACAGTAAGAATATATATTTACCTCTGACTGTTTACCCTTTGTCTGGTCTTGAATCTTCCTCCAATTAGACAGGGAGGTCTGGAGTTTTGATCTAGAGAAGGCGTGGGGCAGAACCAAGCAGAGATCCATCTTAGACAGCCACTTCTGGAACTCCAGTTTCATGCGAAGTAGATCTTCATCTGAGACACTGAGCTGGGATGAGCTGAGAATCCTGAGAGGAGATCAAAAACACATATGGAGAAATAACATCGATACAGTGGCACCAATCATTAAATTAATGATTTCATACAAAAGTGAATTCCTTCAACTAACATTTTTCAAACGTTTAGCAATGTTGGAAACATACATCTTTTATGATAACTATATCAGAGGATAAAAGCGTCTGCTAAATGAATAAATGTAGATCAAGATAAAGAATAATAGTGGTAATAATATGTATATGCAGTATATATATTTACATTTAGTTATTTAGCAGATGCCCTTATCCAGAGCAACTTTTACAGAGACATTCCTCCAAGGCAAGTAGGGTAAAGTGCCTTGCCCAAGGACACAACATAATGTTGGCACGGCTGGGATTTGAACTTGCAACCTTCTGATTACCAGCCTGTATACATATAGGTATTTATTTAAAGACACAGTACCTAAAGAATGCATGTCCCTGGGCCCTCAGTTCCTGCTGCTGCTGCAGCTCTTTTTCCATCCCCTCCTGTAAGACTGCTCTGGTGTTCCTCAGGGTGCGCACAGCCATCTGCCCCTCCTGGTGCAGCCTCTCCTGGGCCTCAGCAAGAGCACTAGCTCCCTGCCCTGGACCTGAGCCTGGGTCTGGCTGGAGGAAGGAGCGGGGGGCCTCTGAGGGCCAGAGAGCCAGGGCTGCTGCAGGCTGGATGTTCCTGACCTCCACCAGGGCACTGTGGATCAGGCGCATGGTCACCTGTCATACAAGGGAATGTGGAGGGTGAATGTTAGGTTACCAGACCCTCACATCTAGACAGTGTTGAGAGACGACAACAAGAGACAATCAAATTTATATTTGTCCAAAATACTATTTTAAGAGCGAACTGTTTTCTTTAACTGACTCAACAGATCTATAGTCACACATCTGGGAAGTTATCCGAGCAAAAATACTTGCCAGATGAATGGAGAAACCATTTTTTAATCACCATCTATCATGTGCTAACATCAACCATGTCTGTAGTTCGGAGCGATTTATAGTCGGTAAAAATACGGTAAATGTGATGGTCTTACTTTGCGGATGTCAGAAGCAGCTTCTTCGTCCAGGTTGTTGATGAGCTCTCCCAGTTCCAGACACTGAGCTGTCAGCAGGCTCTGCCAGAACAGCAGATGCTGACTGGGTTCCACCCTGGGTTCCACCCTGGGTTCCACCCGCTCCTCCAGCCCTCTGCAGACACACGATAACTCCTTCTGCCTTTGCTTGTGACCCTGAAGCTGCAGAGAAAACGCTTCCATTACGACCACAAAGGAAAATATCTTCTAGCTGCATTACTGTTATAATAATAATAATTATTATTTTTACTATATTTATCAGTCAGGTTCAGGTTAGTAAAAGATGAGAAAAATATGTGAAGGTTACCAAGCTACCTCATTTTCAATTAGACGCTTATACACAAGGAGATACTTTACACCATTTTCATAAAAAGTTTCAAGGACCTAGCTAATACTTTCAAAACATTGTTTTTGAATAATAAAGTTTCTACATGCAGATGACCCGACTCACTGTCTCTGAGATAAGGTTCCTTCTCTTCTTGATCAGATCACAATGCATGGCCCTTCGTTCCCGGGTCAGCGCTTCATCCAGATCCTGCCTGACCAGCAGCAGATCCTTCTGGGCCTTATCCTGAACTCGGTTTATCTCTTCCTCAGACACAGCGCCCCCCCTGGTGGAGACAAAGAAGAAACGCTGTGGCTGACTTTCTACAGATTTTTGACCCCAATTTTAAGGATGCAACGATTTGTCAATGTTATCGAAAACGTCAACGGTAACAAATGCTCCATTTATATTTCTGTTGTCTGAAGTTGTTTGATCTCATATGGACATTTTTCTAACAAGTAAGTCATCATTTGTTAATAACAAGCAGAGCAATGTAAATCAAATACCCAATAGCCATGGGCTGAGCAAGATACTGGCATTTATCGAACTTGCCAACTTTTATAAAACCGAAGATCAAGGGCAAGATGGGTGCTATAAAGTGGGTTTAACCAAGTCTGAGTTACTTACACGTTTAGTCATTTAGCAGACGCTCTTATCCAGAGCAACTTACAGTAAGTACAGGGACATTCCCCCCCGAGGCAAGTAGGGTGAAGTGCCTTGCCCAAGGACACAATGTCATGTTGAAACAGCCAGGGTTTGAACCAGGGTACCTTCTGATTACCAGCCCAACTCCCTTACCGCTCAGCCACCTGACTCTCCAAACTTAAGTGTAGTCATTTCAAATACGGCTTTGGTCAAAATGAACACAAGTGAGTTTTTGCAGGTTTTCTACCATAGCAGGGGGACTTACCTCCTGATATCATTGAACCAACAGTCGGTTTGACTGGAGGTGTTTGTAAAGGTATCTGAGATGAGGTCTTTAAGACTGTGCAGGCTGTGCACCAGGAACCTCCTCTGGGCGTGGCGCTCTCCCAGCATGGCTCGCTGATTGGCTGTGACCACGTCCAGCACTTTTTCCAGCTGATCCTAGTGAGCAAGAGAACAAGAAACAAATTAATCTATGAATCACTGCAAATTATAACTCAAATTAAAGGTGGACATCTTTCATGACACCAAAAGTCTTGCAAAATAATGTTTTTGTTCACAATCTAAGCAACGCTCTATAAGAAAACCCCACCTCCTCATGAGACGCTTGGAATAATCAGTAACATGCTTATAAATCACCTGACAGGTATAGTAGTCATGCAGTAGACTTTTGGAAGCACTTTTCTCCATCTCTCCCATTCGGGTCGCCTCCTCCAGTTCCTCAGAGAAGATCTTGTGGAGTTCTACTCTTCGCCATTCAACGACTTGCCTCTGGACCTTGGCAGACGCCTCTTCATGTCTGACCAACAGAGTGTGCTGTAAGTGACTCTGGTTCAGCTTGTGGAGTTTCTCTAGAAGCACGCTGCATTGGAGGACAACCTGCGAAAGAAGACAAGAAGTTAAATAAATCTCACAGCAACACAGTGTGAATGTTCCTGTACTTGCTGCAAGTCCCTTTGAATAAGAGTGTCTGCTAAATTACTACATGTAAATGAAGTATATGAAAGTATGATTTGTTCAACAAACAGAATGCTATCTGAGTTCGGGTTACCTTATCGTCTGCGTGCCGACACAGTGACTCTGCCTCAGCCTTCTCAGCTGCTTCCAGCCTGTGCTCCACCTCCATCTCCTCCCTGGTCTCCAGGTTACACTGGTCGGCCAGGGCGGCCATGCGTGCCACATGCTCCTCCTTTAGCTTCCCCTCCATTCCCATCAGCTGCCCATGAAGCACGCTCAGAAGACGCTTCTGGGACTGGCTGCTTGTCTGGCCGTGGGTCTGGAGGCCACTGAGGAGCAGGGCGATTACATCCTTGTAGATCTGGATGCGGACGGTCTCCAGAGTTGAAGTGGCACGCAGGAGACTGGACATCTCCAAGCTGACAGGAATGAATGAATGAATGAATGAATGCACAATACGGTGGCGTGGTTGGTTATGATCAAATCCAGACCAAATATAATTGTGTAACTTCTTTTTTTTTTACACATATTTGTATACTTTTTACACGTGTTTGGGGCAGACTGACTTTTCTAGAGCTTGATACATGTTCTGGGGGTCTTCCAACACCATGATGTCCACCATTTTGTCCTCAAACGCCGCTTCCTCTTTAACTGCCTCGCTCATGTCACAGACTGCATACTCTGGGTCCGAATCACCTCTGTTTTTCTGTGAAATAAACATTTGTAGGGGATTTGAAGGAAATTGAAGGGAAACGTTAAGAAATATGAACATTTTGAATTAACATGAACTACAAAGACCAGTGACCTACCCTTTGATGGAGGGAATTCATCCTGGCTTTGGTATATAAGCGGTTCATGGCTAGAAAACCAAGTGACAACAGTACTAGTGACAGGAAGAACCCACCAACAAATCCAGCAAAGTGGACACCATGGTTTGGATAGATCTGAAATGGAAAGAAAACATTTTATTAACTCTCAGTACACAGTATACATTGTGTTTTGTGTTAATATGTGTATATATATACACATACACCTATATTAGATATTTACCTTGTCAGTGGAGTTCACCCTCAAAGTAAAATTTGCCACCAGGGGACCAAACATATTGACATCATTCTGTGGTCAGAGAAAACGTCATTAATATTGTGACTCAAGTGCTAAACTTTGTATGTATACAAAAACACAGATCTACAAGTTTACATGCTATATATTTTAGGAGGAGACACAGCCCCTATTTAAAGCTTTTTGAGAAGCATAAAGAACAGTGGAAACACTACCTGAGAGGCATTGGAGAAAGTCAGAAATGCAGGTAATTCAATGATCTCACTCTTGTGGTTCTTGATGAGAGCTTTATATTTCACAACATGATATGATCCTGCTACAATAAACACAGACACACTGTTATCAAAGGATGACACACCTGGTCCATGTTTTTTGTATGTGTTGTTCAGTAATCTACTGTATATATATGATTATTTTTTGCCTTGGTATCAAACACGGTATTGAGTAACAGGAAATCTCACTGGTATTGGTACCAAATACCGACATGTTAGTACCATGACAACAGTCATCACTTTGTACTATCCCTAAAGAAGAGAGGTCACCTGAGGCCAGGTACTTTGAGAACTCTCAATTACAATTAACGAGGGTGATACAATGTTGTTACATATACAGTGCAAGTCATCAAATGTCCTACTTCTCTTTTACCTGGTAGCGAGTCAATGGCGAATGTCTGGTATCCCATCTCTACTACCCTTCCTCCACTCTCTAGGGGGGATATCCCAGAGACAGAGTCCCTGATGGCCAGCTGAGACAGGTTGGTGCCTCCTACTGGCCCCATGTTGTGGATCAGCAGGAAAAACAGCAGCTGAGGGAACTCAGTACCTGTTTGAACCTACAGTGTTCATAAGAAACTATTCAGTGTGTTGGGGTTCATTTGTCGGGTGATATAATCAGATATATTAGTCAAGTTAGTCAAGTCTTAGTGGAGCGGAAGAAATAAGACTTGAAATAGTGTCCATGTGACATACCTGGGCCCATTTATGAAATTTGACTCCAAATGCTGATGGCCCTGTCACACTTTGAACCTAGTTATTAAAAAAAATAGAAATCTGCTATTTGTTTCTGAGGGAATAATAAATGTAAAAGTGATGGTTTCACATGTATGTCAGTCATGACCACAAAAAAAACTATAATGTAGTCACATAACTTAACAGTATCCCTACCTGTGGCAGTGTGTCTCCAGTGTTGTATCTTGTGAGGGTACTCCTCGGCCCTCTGTGTTGCATTATGTTGGACAGGTGACTTATGGAACCATAGAGACTGTCTCCCCATGGTCCTGCTGGAGCCAAAGAGGCGATGGACTCTGCTTCACAAGGGATCACCAAGGATCCTAACATCCCAGGTCATGCTGGGAAATTCAATTCAAAAGATTGGCAATTACTTTTCACTTAACAGATAACTGACTTGTAAATTATAAGTCAAGAGTTAATAATTACGTGCAACTCGTCAGACAATTAAACAGATGCATCATATTAACTGACCGTGAATCCTTTGAAAACTTTAGGTTATTCATCCAAGAAGTATGCTGATCATGGTCGACCAAAACTCATCTTCTGATTCAGTAGGTTGGAAAAACGTTGCACAAGTTAACATACATGAAATAAACCACTGTTACAGTTCAGGATAGTTATATCTCAACACTTAGTGAGGAATAGCATGATATACCAACAGAGAAACATGACATGAAATCCCTTCCATTCATGTTGTCTTCCAAATGATCGTAATAGAATGCAAATAAAACGTTTACAACACCAGTAACAAAGTAACAGAATTATAGGAACTTAACAAAAAAACAAGCTGGTTATTCTAACATTTACCTGAAGCATTTGTTATGTTGCTGTAAAGTTTCTAAATTCAAACCGTTAGATAAACATCTCCAAAATCACTACTGTCCCCCACTAACTGAGACCCTTAACTAACTGATACTCCTTAATGCAGCCCACACCAATGCATCTTAAAGAACCAACAAAAAACTTAAAATAACCCAAAAAGTTGTGTTTACTGCTCAACATTTGTAGCCTAACGGAAAATAAACGTCCTTAAAGGGGAAGTTCACCAAACTTTGGGAAGAAAGCAGAAGCTCCACCCAGGATCATGGCGCCTCTGGAGGTACAAGCAGGCTGGATGAACCATGGAAAGTTATTTTTCTAATCCGCTTTAATATGATTTAGGCCTTACTTTAACCATCAGTCTCTGGTAGACAGATGCTCCAACCTACGAATGGAAACAATTTAACACTTTTTGCTGGAAATGTTTTTGTTTCCACATCATGCTTGATGTTTTGAGCTTTTTAAACCATGACTGAAGTAGAGTTTAACCCGGACTGTCCCAGTGATGTTCTGGTTTATATTTCTGAATCTTTGCACATCTTCACTGGACTCTTAACAGTTGCAACTATATGTGGAGTATTTTTAGGAATAGTCTCTGCAGCTCTCCTCTATATCTTCTGCCTGAAGCCAATACTTATAACTCGACAAGTAAGTTCATAAAACGAATTAGTAGATTACTATCCTACTATCAACATAGTACATACATACATCAACTGGAACTGGACAACAAACTGAAACAGGACATCTTATCTTACAGTTTTTAAGTCACCCAAGACATTTGTTTTAATGCAAAATACGAAAAAATGACGATAATGGCACGGCACATTCCTTTGAGTTTATTATTTATAATCACGCCATATGTAATAGTTTACTGTTTAGTCCAGTGGCTGAACATGGATATTAGAGAAGGTATCTGACTAGAAGATCATTAACAGACTACATAAACTATGTGTTCATTGGGTTAATAGTTTATCATAGGCTTTGTGGGGGACTTCACCAAGGACAGATTTATTCAAGCATAACATAGATGTTAAATGCATGTATTCAAAGTTTTTTTTTCTTCTTTCGAATGAAATGGAAACAAATCATTAGGCTATACTTGAACTGGACCACAGTTTACATACCAACTGCTTTACTTTTAGAGTTATGATGCCAGGAGACTGTTTGAGACTGATGACCTCGCCTGTGACCTCAACCACAGTGAGTGTGTCAGTGCTGGAAGAACAGGCCTGCAGAGTGGCACTGTCACTGACAAAGTAAGTCATTTTACTGTGATATAATACAACAGTGTTTGGCTACATTATGCCAATGTTTTGGGGTATTTATTAATGATAACATGATGATTTCAGTATTCTGTCAGTTTCTATATTCCAGTCACCACCTGAGGGAAAGATACACGTGTAAAATGATGTAGTCAAGTCAACATTCATATGGCTATTTCATTTTCTAGGAGAAGCAGCCAGCCATGAACAGTGATGTGGCTGCTTTTGCATCCAGAGCGAAGGTGGTGTACCCCATCAACCAGAAATACAGAGTAAGACTTCACTATATATTCTACATTATCGTCTTGTCTGAACAGCATTGCAGTTGTTGCAGTGTTCTTTATAACATGACTTTTTTAACACCATAAAACTAAATTACATGCTCAATGGTATACACTGCAATAGTAATTATTGTTGAAAATACATTTTATCCACCTGTTCACGATCACCAGCTATAGCACATGAATTAACAGCATGCTAAATTTGCATAAGCATCGGTTACAGCTCCTCTATATTAATAAGGAGTCATGTGGTGCTGTCGGTTAGGGTGTCGGGTTAGAATTCAAATGGTCCCTGGTTCTAACCCTGGCTGTGCCAACATGATGTTGTGTCCTTGGGCAAGGCACTTCACCCTACTTGCCTCAGGGGGGGAATGTCCCTGTACTTACTGTAAGTCACTCTGGATAAGAGCGTCTGATAAATGACTAAAACATAAATGCTAATAGGCCACCTTTGCTTTGCTCCATCCTACATGAACATGGATTAAATGACAGCCCTTAGCAGACGGAGCCTCCAATCCCTCACTGCATGAGCATTCCAAGGTGCCAAACCTCCCAAACATGGAGTCGTCCTCCTCGTCCAGCGAAGAGTCACTGAGCCAGGATCAGGACAACGACAGCCAGTTCATCTCCTCCCTCTTTCCCAAGAGCCTGCAGAATGAGAACTTCACCATGGTTACCCACTACCCACACACACTGTCCCAGACTGGGTGAGTTGTAAGATGTTCAAAGTCAGGTGGCTCAGTGGTTAAGGCATTGGGATAATGATTAGAAGGTTGCCAGTTAGATTTCCAGCTAAGGCAACATGACGTTGTGTCCTTGGGCAAGGCACTTCACCCTACTTGCCTCAGGGGGGAATGGCCCTGTATATCTGTAAATCGCTCTGGATTATGTCTGCTAAATGACTACATGTAAAATGGCTGATCTCCACATGATTTTTCCATCCCTGTTTGTCATGAATTGAATATAAACATGTTCCTGTTGCAGTTTTGAAGCCAGAATTAGTCTTTATTGTTTGGCCCTTCAAGACATCCAACAATCATGCTTCCAGATCCAAGAAGAAAAACATTTGGTGGGTTGATGATTTATGATCAAATTATTATTTAACGAGCAGTTCCATTATCTTCTGAATTTACATTAATCGTAGTTCAGGATTATGTTAATACTGAATAAATTAGACTCTTTTTTTAAGTGTCTCGTGGAAATCTTGGAAATGTCTGCCAAATGTAAAATGTGAATGCACAATGTCATTGTTTGTGTGAATTGTTGAGAATATTTTCTTTTAAATTTATTTGATTGAAGATTGAATTGTCATTGCAATATAAACGGTTGTAACATAAGCTCTTATCTCTGTTTATAATTATAGATATTTCTCCAAACTCTCAAAATTATATTCGGCCATCATTTCCCCAGGGATAAAAAGGACAGAGATTTCTTCACCAGTGTTCTTCTAAGACAGGAAAAGGTGACATGTTTGTATTTCGTTTCTAAAACTGTGCCATAAGGATTTGATCATGGTAACAGTTTGACTTCATCTTTTCGGTATCGTTATATAACTACAGGAACTTGAAGAACTAAAGATGCAGCAATTCTCAAGAGTCTGTGAGAAACACAAAGAAATAATCTCAGCATCTCCTTGTACCTTGGAAGAGATGGAGAGAACCCAGAAAGACATATTGGAACATGGGCTTCAAATGGTAACGGTGATAACTTTTTGCTGTGGCGATAACGGCAAATAACTTTGTCAGATGAGGAAAAACACCCATGTAATTACGCAACTGTTAGCAATTACCAGTATTATGTATGTCCACTGTATCATCCGATTTATAATGTACAGCTTTCGCTTAGCTGAATTTCTTGGCTAATGAAAGTTGGGCTTTCAACGTTCGTAATTTCAAGATCTGTTTGTGAGAACCCTAAAGAAGATGTTCTGTGTCTAAACTTAGGAAAAAGGCTTCAGTAAGCAGATAGTGAGTCTGTGCCATCATTTGCTTGGAAGAACAAGTGTACTTCCAGAAGACAAGGCCAATGAGACCATCCAGTCCCTGATTCAGTGTCTCCGAATGGTTGAAGACAATCTCACCAAGACTCAAGCTTCAAATATTGAGGTGAGATGAATATGATGATGAGAATGCTCAGGGAGCTTTTACATTTTTTTTTTTAATTCTGTAAATAATAATACACATTTTCAGCACCATGATAATATCTTCCAAATGGTTAAGATATGGTTTCTGTCATTGAGTTTAATTCATATGAACCCTGCAGTTTTTGTTTGTAATTAAAAATTGTCCAGGCTTCGGTCTCAGTCCAGTTTTTTGGACTCTTTACATTAACAATATAGGAATTCAAGTTACATGTGTAATGATTTATCTTCACTAATCTTTATTTATCTTCACTGCTGCTTCCCAGAAAATCCAGGAAAAACTGCTGTGGTGGGAGGAGCTTACAGGCTTGCTGCAATCCCAGCCTGCCTTGCTCAGACAGGAAGTAGCCCTGAGGCAGATCTTGGTGGCAAGAAGCCTGGAGCAGCTGACCAGTGATGGACACCTGACCTTTGCCCTCATGGAGAGCACTCTCTCTGACCTGCAGTGTGCTTTATCAGAGGGGCTCCAACAGTGCAGCGATGGTGAACCTTTTCTGTTGACTTCATACACAGTACAACTTTCTTGCAATTGAATTAATTCGGAAAACAGGGAATTTTTACTTGAAAGCAGGGCAGGCAAGGCCTGTTCAGAAGCATTTTTGTCATGTTTTCTACATATAAGTCATGTGTAAACTAAGCACTAACATTGCTATTTATAAACAGCCTTTCAAAGGGACAATAAGTGGCCTAGATCCCACCTTGAAATGAACTGCTTTCTAAAAATAGACAATTTTCCAGGATCGCTCTTTTCATTACTTAAAAGCAGTAGATTTTACTACATCCCCAGAATAATTACCAAAATAATCATTGGGTTAAATAAAATAATCATGTGGTTAAATGGATTGAAATGGAACCTGATTGATGTATTGATTGCATATTCATATCGTGCTTATGGTGTCGTAAAGGCACAAAGAAGCCTTTATAAGCAGTCATTTTATGAAACTGGACCTATTCTACTGGCATTCCTGAACACTGACAGACGAACCCTCTTTGGAACAGAGTGTGGGAGGCAAACTAAAGAGCTTGTCAGTGAGAAGTGCAGAAGGTTTGACTTGAAGAAGAAGAAACTGCAAAGAAGTCACACCAGGGAGAAGAACAGCGTCCTGGATTCTGCTTTAACCCACAGCAGCCCACAGCAGTTTGTGAAGGTTGTCTTTTTACATGTACTAGACACACTGTACCTTATGGAACTTTTACCCCTGACGTGTAGCTGATATACAAAATGACTGTAGTAATCTATTTGCAACACATATTACCAAAAGAAACAGTCATGTTAAGGATAGGATTGATTCCATCCTAGTTGTAACCTCAAGATGTTCTCCATGATCTCTAATCGTTGTGTCCTCCATGATCTCAAATCCATGATCTCTAATCCATGATCTCTAATCCATGATCTCTAATCATTGTGTCCTCCACGATCTCTAATCCATGATCTCTAATCCATGATCTCTAATCCATGATCTCTAATCCATGATCTCTAATCGTTGTGTCCTCCATGATCTCTAATCCATGATCTCTAATCCATGATCTCTAATCCATGATCTCTAATCCATGATCTCTAATCCATGATCTCTAATCGTTGTGTCCTCCACGATCTCTAATCCATGATCTCTAATCCATGATCTCTAATCCATGATCTCTAATCCATGATCTCTAATCGTTGTGTCCTCCACGATCTCTAATCCATGATCTCTAATCCATGATCTCTAATCCATGATCTCTAATCCATGATCTCTAATCGTTGTGTCCTCCATGATCTCTAATCTAGGCATATGAAGAGCTGCTAGTGAGACAGAGGAAACAGAGCAGTGACCAACAGCTTCAGCAGGATGGGAGGGTGGCTGAGGCAGCTTGTGAACTTTGGAGGGTAAGTCATAATACATCATTCAGAGAACAGATGTGTTTCCTTCCAGGATTGTTTTAGTACAACATTTTAATTAATGAAAGGACTAATCTTCAAAATTAGATAAAAATGTGATATGTTCCATATTTGTATATGCAAATGTAACTGATGGTTATGGGTTAAACTCGATCAGGTGTAAATACAAAACCGATAGTGCCGAGAAAGATCAGGAGAATTGACGAGCAAAGTAATTACAACTTGGTACACATAATGTATCTCTAAGAGTGCTTTCACACATCATTGTGTTATTTATGAATATTATAATTTCCTTGATGAACTTGGGTGTACCCTGCCTACAGCCCGGAAGTAACTGGGATAGGTTCCAGTCACCCGTGACGGGGAATAAGCGGAAGAAAATGAATGAATGAATCATTTCCTTTTCCAGAGACTCCACTCCACTTGGTCAAACAAGCTGGAGGAACTGGCCAAGGAGATCATTTTGGCTGCTCTTAAAGCTCAGTCACAGCTCTCCATGGAACAGAGGGAGAAGCTCTGGCAGGATCTAGATCATGACCTGGTTTCACAGCGACAGCATGCCAGATCCTCCACCAAACTGCAACTGGAGGGCCTGAGGGCTCAACTGGCACAAGATGGACAGGTACTTACATCTATTGAGAACTACTTAAGTGAAGTTACTGTGTGGTGTGTTTGTCTTGTCAGATTTCCATGTATTCTGTTGAGAACAGTCCAGCACCGGTTTGTTGTTATTCTTACCAGCGTTGGTGTAAAGAAGCAGCCTTGGCTCTAGCTTGTGTCAAACATCTGGGGGAACAGCAGATGAAGATCCTCAAAGGAATGATGGTGAGACAGCACTCAACCCTCAGCAGGTGAGATAGGAATGATGGTGAGACAGCACTCAGCCCTCAGCAGGTGAGATAGGAATGATGGTGAGACAGCACTCAGCCCTCAGCAGGTGAGATAGGGAGACAGCACTCAGCCCTCAGCAGGTGAGATAGGGAGACAGAACTCAGCCCTCAGCAGGTGAGATAGGAATGATGGTGAGACAGCACTCAGCCCTCAGCAGGTGAGATAGGGAGACAGCACTCAGCCCTCAGCAGGTGAGATAGGGAGACAGCACTCAGCCCTCAGCAGGTGAGATAGGGAGACAGCACTCAGTCCTCAGCAGGTGAGATAGGAATGATGGTGAGACAGCACTCAGCCCTCTGCAGGTGAGATAGGGAGACAGCACTCAGCCCTCAGCAGGTGAGATAGGAATGATGGTGAGACAGCACTCAGCCCTCTGCAGGTGAGATAGGGAGACAGCACTCAGCCCTCTGCAGGTGAGATAGGGAGACAGCACTCAGCCCTCAGCAGGTGAGATAGGGAGACAGCACTCAGTCCTCAGCAGGTGAGATAGGAATGATGGTGAGACAGCACTCAACCCTCAGCAGGTGAGATAGGGAGACAGCACTCAGTCCTCAGCAGGTGAGATAGGAATGATGGTGAGACAGCACTCAGCCCTCTGCAGGTGAGATAGGGAGACAGCACTCAGCCCTCAGCAGGTGAGATAGGGAGACAGCACTCAGCCCTCAGCAGGTGAGGTAGGGAGACAGCACTCAGCCCTCAGCAGGTGAGATAGGGAGACAGCACTCAGCCCTCAGCAGGTGAGATAGGGAGACAGCACTCAGCCCTCAGCAGGTGAGATAGGGAGACAGCACTCAGCCCTCAGCAGGTGAGATAGGGAGACAGCACTCAGCCCTCAGCAGGTGAGATAGGGAGACAGCACTCAGCCCTCAGCAGGTGAGATAGGGAGACAGCACTCAGCCCTCAGCAGGTGAGATAGGGAGACAGCACTCAGCCCTCAGCAGGTGAGATAGGGAGACAGCACTCAGCCCTCTGCAGGTGAGATAGGGAGACAGCACTCAGCCCTCAGCAGGTGAGATAGGGAGACAGCACTCAGCCCTCAGCAGGTGAGATAGGGAGACAGCACTCAGCCCTCAGCAGGTGAGATAGGGAGACAGCACTCAGCCCTCAGCAGGTGAGATAGGGAGACATCTAGTAGTCATGTCAAATTAGATTTTTTCTCCCTGTTTTTTTGGGGGGGTGTACACACAAAGGAAAGAATAAAGTGTAATTGCAATACAAATCTTAGATAAATACTTCATTTCCTGGAAAGATTTCATTGGGTGCCAAGATTTTTGGCCATGACTGTACATAAATATTCTTGTTCTTGTGTGGTTTAATTTTACTTTAATTGCAACAATGTAATTAAAAATGTTAACGTAATTGGCAAAATGTTTCAATTTCCCAGCCAAACTGGCATGATGACAGAGGAGAAACAGCACCTCCTACTGGCCGCCGTACAGAGGCACTTTGTGGCAAGACAGTTTGGTTTGGGGATCCTGAAGGAGATGAGGCTGTCTAAACTCAAAGTCCTCTCTAATAGTGACTTTAAAACAATGATATTGGACGACCATAGAATCCACCCTACTATGGGGTCAGCAGCCAAAACTCAACACAAGGTATGAAAACAACAAAAAGGACCCACTTTAAGCTAAATTAAATTCCCAAATGTTAAGTGGCTCTTAAGCCAGTGTAACAGAGATCTGAAGAGCGTAATCAGTGCCAGTTTAACTGCATTATCACACTGGCATCATTTGTGATTTTCTCAAACAGGATATCTATGCCACTTTAGCAGAGAGGCATTTGGATCCCGAGACCCAACTCATCGGCCAGAGCTTCCATCAGGAGTTCCTGTCAGAACTAGAGACGGGGGCAGAGCTCCTCCAGAGCAACGCTCAGCTGCTGGTGGGCTACGCAATCAGCCATCACATCTGGAAGATGATGGAGGCCGCACAGACTAACACTCAGCCCATTCCAGAAAGTGATGAAGGCAGAAAGGTAACCTTTGGATTCATATGTGTGTTTTACTACTTCTACGCAGGAATTAACATCCAATTCAACTGTAGACATTGGTAGACATTCAACTGTAAACCAGATGTTAAATTGGCTCAATGTGGGTTTATATTTGTGAGGAAAATGGTCATGAACGATGGCTGCACCATCAGTTCCGTAGACAGTAGTAAACATATTTCCCTCTTTCCATTTAGTGTCATCTGATAGAGTTGGCCTTGGAGAGTGTCTACTTAACCAAAGATTCCCTGAGTGCTCTGGTCCAGGAATACTACTCCCAGATTCAAGAGATAATCAAGGACCTAGAAGAGGACCATAGTGCCAGTACTACAGGTATGTTTTGGCAGAAAAAAAAACATTTGTTCCAAGTTATTTTCAATTCTTATTCCGAAGTTGTTGTCTTTTCTCTACAGAGGTGTGTGAGAACCAAGAGAGAAGCTGTCATCTAAACAAGACTCTGCTAAAGGAGCTGGCCAACTGGGAGAAGAAACCCACATCATATGAGTTTAAACAAAGGTATTAACAGCCTACTGAGAGCTGTGTGACTGGTTTATTCTGTCTCTCTCTCTCTCCCTCTCCCCCGCTCTCTCTTGTCTCTCACACACTCTCTCTCTCTCTCTCTCTCTCTCACACACTCTCTCTCTCTTTCTCTCACTCTCTCTTTCTTACACACAAACACTAACAAATGCTGAAACAAGAATGTGTGATCTCTGCCAATAAGTAGCCAGTATGGTACATAGATTTGATTTGTACAAAAAGGAAAAATGAAATGACTATCCAACATTTAGAAGTGAAGCACCAATGTCATAAGATCAAGCAAATATCCATGACTGGTGTATGCATGTCTGTGTGCAACTACATTTTACTACAAGAAACTTCAAACCTGTTTGAATTAAAGGGTTGAACTCCATAAGAGGAAGATGTTGGAAATGTACAACTTGGATGGAACTCAATGGAGGAAGAAACTGTTCCAGGATAAAACCCTGGAGAAAGTAAAACAGCGATTACAAGTAAGTATCTCATAGAAGACCTTTATGTCGACTATAGCTGTTAAAAAAAAAAAAACGAGGACCATGTACAAACACAGTGAAACAGTTGTATCTGATATGTAAGAAAGTAAAGCTGATTGTCGGCACCTTAGTTTTATTATATTATTTAAAAATCAGAGTGCATAGTGCAAAGCCATGCGTAGTTTCAGCTAACATATTGAATGGCAGTGTACATACATTGTGCATGCTGCAATACTCATTTGCACTTTTTTGCTTGTTAATTTTTTAGGAGGCAGAAGAGGCTTTCATTGCTAAACTTGCTGCCCAAGCTAGGCTGCATCTATCCAGCAATGAGCTCAACACTGCAGATGATAATACAGGTATGGATCCATAAATATCACATAAGCATTTCTCCTCCAGTACATGTCCGTATTTGAGACCACTGTGTTGATTAACTTAACCTTTTTTTAACTAACCCGTTTATATATACGTATGTTAGTTATGAAATATGGAAAATTTGTAAATACTGATTGAAGTTTCATTGTTACAGGGGAGGAGTGTCCGACCTTTAACCCATTGCTAAATCCAATGTTGAATCCAGCACTGAATCCAATGTTGGCTTGAATCCAACAGGAAATCCTATCTTTTGTGAAGGGAAGCTGCGCTCAATTTACATTATTGCACTCACATTCACACCTTTATTAGGTTACCTTAAACTGTTATTTCTAGTGTATTTTTAGATAATATAACACAAAGAATCTACATGAACCTGAAAGTAATATTATGCTACATGTATGTTTTATGTTGTGTACATAAATTGTCCTTGCAGGGTTAAAAAAATATGTAAACATAACAAAGTCACAAGCCTGGTCCTGGTTGATGAATTGGCCTCAGTATTATGTGTAACTGCTAGTTTAACATACTTTTTATTTGTATTTAAATCCTGTATATGTTCTTTGGTTGCCACAGTAATTCCATGTTTGTGCAATTTACATTTTGCAAATAAAACCGATTCTGATGTGATTTCGACCAAGGATATCTAATTTTATACCATACGGCATGTTCTAAAGTAAATGTCAATTAGATTTACTCCCACAAACGTAGCTATGTTTGAGCACTGATTTATGTTGTATTCAATGTGTTAATCCCTAATCCCTTAATAACCTCCTAGCATCAACAGACTCTAAAAGTATTATCCTCAGTTTTCATATTATTTCGTTGCTCATCCATCATTCTATCGATCGAAAAACATTACAGTTTGATTGATCAATTACTCTGAAAGGGAGATGTTGACTGTCTGAGAGTAACTACTCAAGGATAAAAGCATTCCTTCCCTTTGGTCTAATGGAGTTTTAAGTATGGGGCTTTTATGGGTGATAATGTAAGCTAATGGTGACAGGTCGGAGAAGATTGACTGGTACAATATCATGTCGTTCTGGCCTTCTGGTTTCCTGTCAGGCTCCTAGCTTCAATTAGTAAGACATCCATTTTTAATCTGTTTTAACACACAAAAACATTTTGTCATCCATCACCTTGAAAAAGGGTCTTTCCATACTTGTTTCTTGCCCAAGTGTGTGGCCATACTGCATTCCTGTCTCATATATATGACCATGCTGTACAGAGTAGTCAAATGATTTGCTCTTCATATAGTTAATGTTTTGAAGGGGGGATTTTCCATCAATGGACTCTGTTTGCAGGTCCCTTATGGGACTGCAGGGACATATATGAGAAGATGACCTGGATTCAGATTTTCTCTTCTCTGCTTGGGCTGTAGACTAGCTGCTGGTTTCAGCCTAAACACAGTAAGGAACTATTCAGATACGGATGATTGGATTATTTGGATGGAAGATAGTCTCGTTATGATCCACAGTAATACTATTTTCTCGTTCATTAGTGAAACAGACACAGAGGTGGCTGTATTAGTTCGACTCTTATTTAAAGAAAAGCTGGAAGGTGAGTTTGCTTTTGTATGCAGGGTACGAAATCAAATATCAATCATATAATTTCCGAATATTTTAGGCTAGTGTGACTTGTGATGAGTGCTTTTTGAGTGATAGTTAAGCACTGTGAAGAGCGTCTATTATTAAGAAATCATCTGAATTGAATCCACGTTTGATCATGGATTTCAACATTTTAATACACGATTGGCTAATAGAAGTTCCATTTAAGATAAGTCTCTCCGTCTGATCTGATTTGGTTCTGACCGAGACTAGTTCTATTGGCTGGGTCAGGCTTGCACATGGCGCTCCTCCGTCACATCATGGTCAGTTATTTTAAGGCCTTAAATAAGGTCGCTTACATTATGGTACCCCCATTAAAGAGCGGCTCTACTCTGTTCGCTTTTGCCTAATTTATGTTCGAAAAAGATAAGAAATACGAACTCTTTTCTGGTGCTTAAAATCTAATAAGGCTATGCACAAATGTTCATTACACTTTCAACACAAAAATAAATATAACATTGACATGCTAGATGTTTGTTATTTATTATTTATTCGTGAACATTTTTAGTTGTTTTGACAAATAATAATAAAAAAAATCATTACAACTCTTTTTGTCAACTTTTAGAGACATACATGGTCTTTGGTGTTCTGAGATGTGTATTTGTTCTTGTCTCTGTTTTAGGTCAACAATGGCCAACTTGCAACAGGAGTACCCCCTGGTTCTGCTGGGGATTCTGGAGGAGCTGGCCAACATGCGCCACTGGCTGTCCTTCCAGGATCTGTGTCGGATGGTCAGCACTCGCTTTGACCTGGAGCACCTTGTTGAACTCAGGTCTCTGCTCTTCTCCGCTGCTTGTCGGGACTCCTGTTTCCCTGCCACCCTCTTCAGAGACAGGGTCACCACAAGAGGGTTGGGGCTTTCCCCCATAGGCGTGGCCGCCGACATCGTCACCATTTTCAACCTCATCCAAATGACAGGCAGCGCTGGTGATGAGACCCATCCAATGAGATCACAGCTCATCCTTCCTGTCGACCAATCACCGGGGCCATTTTTCCCTAGTGCTGATGAGCGAAGATTTGCAGGACATGATTGGACACATGCCCACTCAGACTCTGGGAGTAGGACTATTGACCAGCGCATGCTCTTCCCTAAATCAAATTACTCAGTCCGCAAGCGTTCTAGTCTACCTCCTGATCCCATATCTCTGGTGTCTTCCCCTCCGGCCCGAGCTAGGGCTGTTTCCTTTGACTGGCCTCACAATACCTCCGTCTTTGCCAGTGGAAGAGTTCCAGGACAAGCCATGCAGAGTATCTATCTTCCACTGGAGACAGACAGTGAGTCTTCCACCCAGGATTCACTCAGTGGAGACTCAGCGCCCAAGGATGTCTTTGAACCAGAACAGGAGGAGTCCTGTGTGAAGAGAAGGGACATCTTCAAGAAGGACTTCCATAATCAGTCACCTCTTATTCCCCAGGTGACTATCAGTAGCGATTCTCCAAGTCCAAGAGGAGTTAATGAAAATTTGTTTCCGAACCACAGCTTTGAAGTGCTTACCAACCCATACCCATCGCCCACAGCCACTCGTCCTTCACCAGAGCGCCGTGCCAAGCATGAAAGCTTCGATGACATACAAGACTCCACCTACTTTGGCCCAGCGTGCACCCCAGAGTGGTCTACTGTCCACCTTCAACCCCCCAGAAATACAGCGTGGACTGAAAAGAGCCTGAGCGTGGATAGTAATGTTGGTTCAAGACGAGCCATGTTGGACTCTATTCCGTCCCATCCCAGTCGGTCCACCCCAGCCCTCAACCCAGGGGCATCTTCCGGTCGTGCGAGGGGTGGGAAACACGGGGAAGATGAGGAGGTTTCAAGCACAGGGACCCAGACGGACCCCCCAGACCCCCGCAGACTTCGTAGTTTGGTCCATGCTGACCGCCTCTCCTTCATGACCTCTCTCGATGACCCTGACATGATGTGCGAAGACGACATCAGTGCAATCTTCCGCTTCCTGGATGATATGAGTGTGTGTGGTTCTACGGGGGTCTTGCATCCCCATGATGGAGGGGGGGGACCCGCCAACCAGGACTCTCATGAGGCGAGGCGTGGGCGGCTCGGACAGTTGCAGAGGCTTTTCCACTCCTTAGAAAGCAGCGACGATGGCGTGAAGGCCAGCGTGTGTAAGTTGCTCCTACGCATGAGTCAGATTGAACGCCAGTTGGAATCCCTGTCTGAGGTCAAGGCTGAAATATCCCAGGTACTCTCCGCGCTTCGCCGTCTCGATGAGAAAATCCAAGACCCCAGCGCGATAGCTGGAGCTGGAAACAGGGGCCGGTGGCTGGGACCACCTAGTGCTGGCCTATCCTCCATGGGTAGCCCCTTGGTGACCCCTGATACAGAGTCATCAGAGCCTCAGCCTCTCTCCGTCTCTGGACATCTGTTTCCAGGAGCTAGCAGTGGAAGTCTGGATTGGAACAAGTGGAATGCGAGTGGTGAACCGAAGGAAGTAAGCGGTGGTGAAATTGACATTAAAGGCGGGAAAGCAGGTAAAAAGGGAATACTTTCTTCACGTCGTGCCTCCAAATCTCAGTCTGAAGAGAAGAGCGTTGTAGAGCGTCCGAACGTGTCGTACTCTGCCAGGGATTGGGCAGTGTCGTTCACGAAGGATAAAGTGGGAAAGGGAATTCATGGAAAAACTGGACAGGTACTGTTTTCTATTTACCTGGTGTTTGGGTCTGAAATTTGATTGGTTGTCTGTCCTAATGTGTATTCATGGTTTAAAATTAGGTTAGTAGAATAGAACTTGGATCATTTTAACCCACAGCAAGAGTTATTTATTGTTATTCTCTTTACCCCACTGTCTGCTACATTTAGTGTAGACTAGAAAATACAATTACTTTGTGCCATGTGACTAGCTGGTCCCAGTCCAGGGTGTACCCCACCTAAGGCCCGAAAGTAACTGGGATAGGCTCCAGTCACCCGTGACCCGTAATCAGCGGTAGATAAGGAATGAATAAATGACAATTGCCTTGCTTTCTGTTTTCTGCTGAAACCAGTTTGATTGAAGAGGTAAACCTCATGTTATCAACTTCCTTAAATAGAGAAGGAGTGAGGATGCTTTTGAGCCGAATCAAACAAACCCCTCCTAACCCTGAACTGTTCCTCGATATAGATGGAACAATCAACCAGTACCTCCAACCTGCTGTCCTCAAAGCCCTCCCACTTGGTAGGACAGGTATTCAACTCTGCCCTCTTTCGCCAGAAGGGGGGTGGCATAAACTCTGGTTTCATCAACGACCCTCGACTGGCTGAAGGAGGACCTGTATGGACTGTGGAGGAGAGGATATCACCTCTAGACCTGCAGGTGTCGTACACCTGTTTAAATCAAACATTCTATGTCTTGGCTTGCATCTTGGCATGCTAACATTTTGTTTTATGATTAAAAAGCATTTCTACATAGACTCGTCATTGTGATGTCAAATGTTATCAGTTTTGAGTTGAGTGTAAAATGGATTCCATGCAGAAAGTGAAATGCATCTTGACAATCACCACATTGCTACAGAGCTGTGTATGCATTGCTGCAGTATGTTTGTGAAACAATGACCATAGATGCATGGACGTCTGTGTTTTCTAGACTCTCCATTTGGGCTGCTGAGTAACATAGATTAGACTTGTGACTACTGAGGTAAAGAATGAGAAGAACTCATGATTGTTTCCAATACAAGTGGTCTACAGTATGTATCCTGATGTATACAATAGTGATCTAGCACATATCCTCTTATACATCTTCTTGGATATCCTCTTGTTTATCCCCTTGGATATCCTTCTGCATCTTGTGCTCTGCACATTATAAACCCTTCCTGCTCCTCCACAAGTCTCTGTAGAACTGTGCCTGGTCTTTTACATGT
Source organism: Neosalanx taihuensis (assembly GCA_030340665.1). Taxonomy (NCBI): domain Eukaryota; kingdom Metazoa; phylum Chordata; class Actinopteri; order Osmeriformes; family Salangidae; genus Neosalanx; species Neosalanx taihuensis. The sequence continues at coordinate 19,300,935 of CM059289.1, forward strand.
GTCTGACCCTCAGGGCTGTGTCAGCTCACTATTCATCTGGTCATTGTCAGACAGAGACCTCACCGCTGGTACTAAAGACATTTGCTGAAACTCACCTCTGAATCACACTCACACACTTCAGTAAGCAAACCAATACTAAGAAATCCCTTATTATATCATGTGTTTATGTGATTTGTTTGCCATATTTTCATCTCTTAAATAGGCCCGGGAGTCTTTGAACCCCAACAATGTGGATTTTTGGATGGAAGACATTTACACGCCAGGCTACGATGCACTGCTTAGACAGAAGGAGGCGGATCTCCGCAGAGCAAAAGTCTGCAAGGTGGGAGCGATCATCGCCACGGCCGTCAGTATCATCTTAGTCATTGTCATCCCTCTCTGTACTATGAGGTCATGAGATGCTGACTGATCGGCAGACACAGATCAACTGATGCAGAAAACTGTCCATCGTTAAAAGGCAAGTGTGCATATTGACCATAAAATGGGGTCTAAATATGACATGTATAATGTATAACACCTGTACTTCAGTCAGCAACATCTTCAGGTGAGAAGAGTGAGATTTGAGTTTTTCTTTTGATGGTAATTTAGATGTTATGTTCTCGAAACATCAAGTTAGATAAGTAGAAATACTTTCATATATAGCAAAATACAGCTGATCTGCATTTGTTTGTTTACCTTTTGTTTTGTTGACTTTTCACTTGTGTAAACATCATCCCTTGTTCTTTTATTTATTTTCCTAAGGGATCAAACCTGATGTTATGCCATTTGTTTCAGTATTTTTTGTATGCAGTTATGCAAAACCTAGAACATGTGCACTGTCTGTCCTTGAATGGCTCATCCAAGCAAAACACTTAAAACAAGTGCTTGAATAAAATATTGGATCTTGAATAAATACTGTATATTTGGGCAGGTGAAGTGTTATGGAATGATTATTTTATTTCAGAATATTACTACACCATCTCTGCCCTGGGATATTTTAATGAGCTTGCACACATATCCACCCCAACCCTTCTAGCATTGTTTGTGCGTGTAGTCACACTTAACCGTGACACACGTGGTCTTACAACATGTACAGTTGACATTCCTGAGGAGATGGTTGACGGTTTTACCGGTGGTGCCACATTCCTGTCAAATTCAGCAGTTAACAAAGTTAGTGGAAGGGCCAAGATTTTCATTCTTTTAACTTGTGTCATATGGTCATGAAAAACCATGAAAACCGTCTGGATGTTAACATATAAACTCAGCTGAACTGGGGGTGCCAATGAGTGAATGACAAACAAGCATGTTAGGTATTTAGCTTGCTTTTGTGCACTAAGACAAACAGGATGTTTAGGGCTCAGGGGTTGAAAGCTCGGCTCTGTCTAAAGTGGATGTCTGCTGTGACTCCCTGGTGTCTGGATCCATTACCGTTATAATGGGGATCCTGGAAGCCCCAAGCCTTGCAGTCAGCACAACTAAAGCTAATGCTCTTGAAAGATTTCCATGTCAGGACTCTCTCTCTCTCTCTCTCTCTTGCTAAACAGAGAAGTCAGACGTTAAACTTCTTTGTAACAGTTCCTTCAGCACTTTTGTAAAAGTTAGAATTCACCACGTAGTGAATAAATACATTTTGCGAATTATATTACTTCACTTTATAACAGCATTTAAATCACTGATTCTTGAATGTCTTTATCCAGAATATATTTCGATTTTTATTTTTTTCTCTTAGAGTTGGCATTTTACACATGAAATATCTATATATTGTCTTGTATTTAGATATTTAGGCCCTTAAATGCATTAAACGTTAAGATATTTGTGTGGCACATGTTGCTCTCTAAGTCAACAACAACCAGTGCTGCACCACCTATCCCTCAATAAAGAAAAGGTCAATCACAAGGAAATCCTTATCAAGTATAGTAGGTTCAAACTAAACCTGAGGGTGGATGCAACATTACTCACTCACATGTCCTTGTTACATTCAAGCATGTCTGTACTCTGTGCATGTGTGTCAGTATGTCTGTATGCAGTCTCTTTGTTAAGATGTGTTAGTTTTCCTGCAGTGCAGGACATTCTGGTCTGTGCTAATGGATGACGTTGATGGATACCTTCCATGTGCTCCAAACCCAGTAAAGAAGGGCATGTATCTGCTGCTATTTCACAAGGTCTCGACATTATCTACCGACATGTATTTGATAATTAATGCAGTCATCTAGTTACGATCTAGAAAATGAGTAGAAAGTCAAATAAATATTCCTAGTATTTCAACCAGCCTTGGAAACAATGGAAAAAAAAGAAGTTTGAAAACAGCAACCTTATGTCGTCACCCATTCCTCTGACCCAGAACAGACTGTCTCCAGTGTCTCCAGTACTGTAGGAGGCGATAAAGATATACTCAGAAAGTCTTACTTCAGGGGAGGAGGAAGGCGCTGATTTTGAAGTTTGAAACCGAGGTGAGGAAGATCATAGATATGAGGAAAATGCGGGGAGTTCCACTGTGTTCCAACACCGAGTGACAGATCTGGATCAGACTGGGGGAGAACATTATTATAGGAAAGGAGTGCAGCTGAAACCTGGTCGTGACATTCTGATCCGAAAATACACCGAAAACAGTAAGTGTGTACTATTATATTTGTATTTCATTGTCTGGCTCACACTTTAAGTGTACACTTATCTCGTCTGCTTTCAAACAATCTCTATGATCTAAATATAAAACTATAATAGAGTCCTGTACGATTTCATAATAATTCCTGTGTCAGTGTCACCTATATTAGCGTGATAGAAAGCAAACATTTCCTTTCAGAAGCAGACTTTATATAAAACACTGACGGATTTTCACTTTCACTTCCAGCTAGTTATTTCGTTCAACATCATTCATTGTTGGCTGAGTCGGTTTTCTAGTGACATCATGTAATGCAGGATGATCTTAGGTTGAGGTGTCTGTCTTATTCTAGGTGAATTCACTTTTTTCATTAACTTGATGTCATTCCACCAGGACATGGCCTCTGTACTGAACCTGCAGAACCAGTTCCAGAACCTGCAGGCTCATGTTGAAGTCCTGAGTCAGGGAATTGAACCACGTAAGTTAGTATCAAACTAACATGGAGCCATTAGGCACACCATACATGACATTAAAATGGAATCTAATCTAATCATACAATTAAAATACTGACTTAAATTGACTCCATACAAATAACTGATCAGTGAAATAGTATTGAGCTCTTGGTCCCAGATATATTAATCCAGTCCTCTGCTGAAGGCTATGCTGGAGAAAGCCTCACTACAAGTTGTTGTTTTCAAAAAGTCTTTGAAATAAATTAATGAAAATAAACCGTATACATTTAGTCATTTAGCAGACACTCTTATACAGAGGTATACATTTGTCTGGACAGGTTTGTGTGTTAAAGTTCACCATCTCGCACTGTTCCTTATCATTTAAGAGTTCCTCCAGATGGCTTTGAACTTTGAAGGCTGTCGTCGGAAGTGGTTGCAGGCAGACGAGGAACTAGGAGCCTGTAAAGAAGTTCTGTCCAAAACCGAAACTGAGAGAGGAACTTTGGAGGTCAAACTAAAACACGCCCGAAACCAAGTGGATGTAGAGATTCGCCGGCGCCAGAAGGCAGAAGCTGACTACGAAAAACTGGTTAGTATCGATGATTCATTTTTTCAATGATATGATTCTATGATGTTTTCAGAGCATGAGTGCCCATTCACTTGTTTACAAAGTTTACATTTAGTAATTTTAGCAGACACTCTAATCCAGAGTGACTTACAGCAAGTACAGGGACATTCCCCCCTGAGGCAAGGAGGGTGAAGTGCCTTGCCCAAGGACACAATGTCATGTTGGTGTAGCCGGGGTTTGGGTACCTTCTGATGACTAGCCTGACTCCCTAGACGCTCAGCCACATGACTACCCCATGATTCATGATTTCATGATTCCTGTGTTTGTGGCTGTGAACAGGAGCGCCAGATCCAGTTGATTCGAGAGCTGCTGATCTCAGAGAGCACCAGCAGCAGCGTCCACCTGAGTGAGGAGCAGCGTTCTGCTCTGGCCTTCCTCAGCGCCCACTCCCAGGCAGCCCAGGCAGCCAAGGCCAACCTGAACAACAGCCGAAGGTCTGCTGCTTAGCAACACCCGTCAATACCACAGTACCCAGCCAGTTTAAGTTGGTGTAGACCAGGGTTCAGCAATCCTTGGTCCTTGAGAGCCACAGTCCTGAAGGTCTTGGATGTTTCCCTGCTCCAGCACACTGTATTCTAATGCATGGGTTGTTATCAAGCGATGTGGAAGCCATTATAATGACTCATTCATTTGAATCAGGCTGTTTTGGAGCAGGGAAACATCTATAACATGCAGGACTGTGGGCCCTGAGGACCAGGGTTGGGGACCACTGAACTATGGATATTAAGTTTTTAGGCTCATACCCATAGATAAAACACTAGAACTGTCAAGATACTGTTACCCCTAATACAAGGTCTCTTACTTCCCCCCCCAGGTTAACCACTATCGATGAGTCCACATCAATACTGTCAGATATCAGCTATGACAAAACAGACGACTCCATGGTAATTATTACCACATTTACATGTAGTCATTCAGCAGACGCTCTTATCCAGATCAACTTTCAGCAAGTACAGGGACACTCCCCTCCCCCCACTACCCCCCATGTCTTGCCCAAGGACACATCCTCATGTTGGTACAGCCGGGGGTTCAAATCGGGTACCTTCTGAATACTAGCCTGCCTCCTGTACTGCTCAGCCACCTGGCTCCTCAATCATATAATTGTGACTGTATTTTCCTTCATCACCAGGTGTTATAATACTGTGTTTTGTTGCTGCAGGACTGGGACTCCTCTGTTATGAGGACTGTGAGACTGAGGAAAAGGCAGAGGCGGGTGAGGATAGTATAGATCAAGGGTCGGCAACCCTGGTCCTATAGGGAGCCACTGTCCTGAAGGTTCTAGATCAGTGGTCTTCAACCCTGGTCCTCAGGGCCCACTGTCCTGCATGTTTTAGATGTTTCCCTGCTCCAACACACCTGATTCTAATGCATGGGTCGTTATCTAGCTCTGAAGAATCCTGGTAAACGATCATGCATTAGAATCAGGTGTGTGGGAAGGGGGAAACATCCAAAACATGCAGGACAGTGGGTCCTGAGGACCAGGGTTGAAGACCACTGTTCTAGATGTTTCCCTGCTCCAGCACACCTGATTCTAATGAAGGGTCATCATGAGGCTTCCACAGTGCTTGATAACAAGCCTTTATTAGAATCAGGTGTACTAGAGAATCTTCATAGGTCTGTTTACTTTATTAATCTACAGCGTTCTCTAAGAAACCAAACCGAAGATCCTCCTCAGCTGGTGAAGAAGCGTCGATCTACTGGCCGTGTATCAGAAAAGGTTTTTTATTTACTTTTTTCCAAAAACAAATGTCTCCTGCAACATAAAACATTCCATTATTAATTATAAGGTCAGAATAACCCCCCAAAAAGTAAAAAAAAAATCCTAAATAAACAAGGATGCACACCTTCACTGTATTATTCCAGGTGAATGAACCACCAGTCGCCAAATTACCTGGCAATGGAGGCCCTGTGGAGGCAGTTTCCACCAATGAGACGATACCCTACTGGACAAGAAATCAGGCAAAAACCGGTTAGAACTGGATCTCTACCTAACCTCTTACCTTGTCCTTAATGTGATCCAATACAGTTTAAAAATGTTATCAAATGAGTGCTTGGCAACCTGTAACTGTCTTGTTATATGGCTCTACTTTGATGTGACCATTTCCTGTTTCCACCAGCTCAAGCATGGGATGGTTCTACCACTGATCAATCAGAGTGTGTTAACGAGGCTCCCAGCACACCAATTAGTAATCCTGCATCATTAAGACGACCCAAAGTTACCCGAGCAGGACCAAAACATGAGTTCATCCCTAAAACAGTATGTTCTTTACTGCAAGTTTTCAGTTCAATTTGGTTCCAGGTCAAAACATTTTCTTAATAGGTATAAGAGGCTTAAGAGGTACTGACTAATTATAACTTGTTGTCTTGCACAGGTGATAAAGTCAGAATTCTGTGTGCCATGTGGCAAGAGGACCAAATTTGGGAAGATCTACCTGAAGTGTCAGGAGTGCAGGGTGGTGACACACCCAGAGTGTCGTGACAGATGTCCCCTGCCTTGTAGCCCGTCCACAGGTGGCACCCCTGCCAAGCCTATAGAGGTGAGGAACATGTGGGTTAGCATACAAGGTTATCCTGTGTTCAATTGTAAGGATGTTTGCTGAACTCCTAAAACATTCTTAATTAAGTTTTTATTTTTATTTTGGGGAATGCTCTTACTAACAGAGCCTGTCGGGGAATCTAAAGGTTGTGATTTAATTAAAAGAAAATAATATCCAAGCGCTAAAATTACTTCTCCAAGCTACGTTGATTTTTATGTTCAAATTAATAAGCTAATTTGGAACGCACAATTTCCGATGGAAAATTGATTTGTTTTTAATCACCGGTGATTAGGCCTCCCTGGAAGACTTTGCTCCATCCACCTCTCCCATGATCCCCCTGCTGGTGGTCTGCTGTGTCAAAGAGATTGAACAAAGGGGTCTTCATGAGGTAAGGTGCCAGTTCATCATTAACGTTACAAGGTATACCAGGGGAGAATAAAGTCATTTGTTAAATTGACATATTTATCTGTTTTCCTTGTCTGACTGGCTTGAAAATAAACGTTTGTCTGTATATATGTTTTAGGGTCGCTCAACCATGGCCTGAACCATTCACAGTAATGTCATGTGAAATCACATAAAAGAAGAGGTGGGAAAATGAAGTTGTCTTAACTTTTGTTCATGTTTTTAAGGTTGGCTTGTACCGAGTCTCCGGCTCTGAGCGCACTGTTAAGGAGCTTAAGAAGATGTTCCTGCAAGGAAAGACTGTTCCACCACTTAGCAAGGTGGAGGATGTTAACTCTATCACAGGCCTCCTCAAGGACTTCCTGAGAAGCCTCCCAGAACCTCTGCTCACCTTCAGCCTCCACCGAGCCTTCATGGAGGCCGCAGGTTAGTCAGAAGTTAGCTCAGGTCAAGTGGCTGAGCGGTGAGGGAATCCTGGCTGTGCCAACATGACATGGTGTCCTTGGGCAAGGCACTTCACCCTACTTTCCTCAGGGGGGAATGTCCTCGTACTTGCGGCAAGTTGCTCTAGATAAGAGTGTCTGCTAAATGACTAAATGTAAATTATAATTGTCTGTGTAATAAGTTTTGTCATTATGAGTGGAATCCATGTAGATTAGTTAAATTGGATGTTTTCAAGTGTAATCCTCATTGTTCTGAATGGTCCCCTGTTTATGGTCCACAGAAATCCAAGATGACGGCAACAGTCTGATGTTGATGTACCAGACTATCAATGATCTTCCCCAACCCAACAGAGACACACTGGCCTTCCTGATGCTTCATCTACAGAGGTTACACACTTTGTCACTACTACATTTATTTAGTAGCCTTCTTTACAAACTGTGTAAAATTGCTGTAAAATAAATACTTTTGCATGGCCTAAGCAGATTTCACCACAGATTTACCTAATAGCATTCACTTGATTTTACAAGGCTTAATACCAAAAAAACAAAATGTTTAAAGATCTATTCCTTAAAATAAATCTTCCCAGGGTAGCCAAGTGTGTAGACACCAAGATGAACATCACCAACCTGGCCAGAGTGTTTGGGCCAACCTTGGTAGGCCACGCACTTCCTGACCCAGACCCCATGACCATCCTGCAGGACACCAATAGGCAACCCAGGGTCTGTTACCATGTACCTAATGTGTAGTATTTCAGTCATGTCCTGTGGAAGAAAATTGCATTTATATTCCTAATTAGAAGAAAAAAAAATTATTTCATAACTACTTCTTAACATTTCAGATTCATTAAAATGTTGTGTGTGTGTGTGTGTGTGTGTGCAGGTGATTGAGCGTTTGCTAAGCATACCAGCAAAATACTGGAACCAGTTCACATTTGACCAAGCTCACACAAACGTCACGGACAATGTAAATAATCACAACACTCGAGAACACAAAGGTGAATATCATCCTTTTTTGACAGAATGTTCTTTCTTGTATGCGTTTGTTCAGTAACTACTTACTAGACTGGGGAATATGGCATATCTATTGTGTATAGAATCAGATATTGAACAGTTTAATATCAGGTTATGTATGAAATCTGTACAACAATCAGTGAGCATGTTGGGACCAGTGACCACTCCAGAACACCAGATGACCAAAACTCCATCGTCCAGTTCCCTGACCCAGCGCATGAGGCAGACTTTGTCCAGCACCACTATGTAAGAACATACTTTTTAAACTTTTTATAATTAACTAATTAATCTATTTCCTTGTTCTTTACCCCTGTCTTAAAACAAGGAGGATAACTCATTGTATTTATTATTGACAGATTTGGAAACAAGGGCAAACCAGCATCAGTCTCAAATCACCAAGGGTTCTTTGCCTCTCCCTTACCCAAATAGGACAGAAGTATTAAGACTTTAAGCAATCATGTGGATACTACTGCAATCAAAAGATATTATACGTTTATACTACTTGTACTACCAATTTTTTTTTTTTTTTTTTTTTTTTTACAATTCTCATGATGTACACTACAGATCTTTTTATATCCAAGAAACTTTTAACAAGCTTTTGGTGAAACGTTTTATGATATTTTTAACCACTCAGAACTACTGAATGTATGTAACAAATGTGTTTATCCTCCTAGTAGTCTGCTTGCTTTGGTCTGAATTGACCCTAACAGAGTTTTAAGATAAGAAATTTGTCCTTACATCCTATCAACATGGCTAAAGTGCAATCTAATACCTTGTAAAACATGGATCCCTGTCTTTCAACATTCCAACAATATTCAAACATTCCAGAATGTGAAAAATAGACAGGATTATTGTACAAAACCAAGTTTTACATCCTATACCTCTTCTAATCATGTTATTGTAGCTAGCCAATTTCAAAATTAATTGTTGGTATAGTGGTATTTCTACACTGAATATATAAAATGTATAGCACCTGTGTTTAACATGTTGTATCTCAATCCCATAGTATGTTCAAACACCTAGAACACCTGATAAGGCTCACAAAAAAATACTAGCATAACCATAGAATTTTGTTATCGACTCAACCGATAAACCTCAAGATGTTTAATATAAACTCATTTTTAAATATATCCTTTTAAAATATAATAGCGTGTGCCAAATTTGATTTTGCCAATGTGTGAAGGGAATGTTTAATCTCTAATTTACTGACAAACTTGCATATGAAAATGGTATTTTTATGCGTTATTTAACCAATGCAACAAGGTAATGTTTTGTTGTATTGTCGATAATAGCCATCTTTTACTGAATCTGAGAAAGGCCAGTCTGTGTGTGGCAGTAATGTATCCTGAGCACTGAGTGAACCAGTTTAACTGCATTACTGCAGAACTGCTGCTGTACTGTTTCATGTCCATCTGACAGACCATGTGGATAATTTTCTGATGCATTTCCTGAAACTGCTCTACACTACTTTTACAAATGCATGTTATGCAATTATGTCATGTAAATAAATCCACTGAGAACAACCAATAATTGAATCAATAGTTTCTCTTAAATGTACAGGTTGGACCACTACCCATGTATCCATCACTGTACAATTATTGATGTTATTTATTTCAGACCAATTATATTGTGTAAACCTTTTTTCTTCACAGAATTCTTAAATGTAGGTATAAATGTGGTTAACCATCAAAACATTCCAAGTTTGCATAATATTTAGTCAGTATATGGTTAAAAATCCATTTACACTTCAGTCCCAGTGACGAGTGTGTTCCATCTGCTGCCACAAGAGGCTCCAGTTGCTCCATTCTTGATATTTAACATGGAACACCATACTTCGACTTTAAACTATCATGTTGACCAAAATGTAAAGATATAATTTTTCAACAAAAGGACGACTCTCGTATGTGGGATTTAAAATACGTTACTGAACTGAAATATACCATGACTGACAATTTACACATTCAAATAATGTGATGTCGAAATTAGTATTGATTCAATATAAAATATTGACTTTTATAAAAGTCTTTCAAAATGCTAGGTTTAACAACAAATAACAAAAGGAGTGTAGTACTGTAGTACTCACAATGTATGGTGCTGTATATACTGTAGTATAGCTGCATAACCAGCTGTTAAAATAAATGAACTAAATATGGATAGTAAGCAAATCGCAATCTAAGGAGTTTGTGCACGATTATACTTCAAGTCCATGATAGTCCATTTTGTTTTAATGAGATGAAAACAACAGAAAAAGGCCACTGATTATTCCAAGACATTCCTCAGATCAGTGGTCATTTTGTTAACCTTAAGAGTTAAAATAATGGCCTAATTTAAGGGACAAACAATATTTTCCATCTAAATTACTCTTCAAGTGAGCATGAGAGTGTCTCTCACCCCCCCCCCCCCCCCCCAAACACACACAAAAAATGAATAACCCACTATAAATAGCTAATTAGTCTAAAGAATGGTCTTGTGTGTACAGAACTGCTTTCCTTTTGGGAATAACATGTTTATTTATACTGCATCATCAAGTGCAGAAACTTCAAACAGCTGGTTCTCTAACTCGGCACTCAAATAAGGCCCTGTGTGCAGTGATAGAGAGTTGCTGTGCATGGGGATTAGAAGGGCCAAATGAGTAACTAGTCCAATTAGGAGCGCTTAAAACATTACAATGTGAAGTTGTAAACATAAAACAAACAATTCCTTGCATTGCCCATTTTATGAAACAAAAGCTGTGGGGAATGGCTACAACAACATTTACAAAAACAACAACAACCCAAAAACATCATTAGCTAGTGAATATGGGACCAAATTAATGAAGCTGCAATGTTGGAATTGACTAAGATCAGATCGATGGGTGTCAAGCTGTAAACTAGCCAAAGGGCAACTGGAGTGTTTATATCTCAGGTCATGGCCAAAGAAAAGATGTCAATACCTTAACATCCCTCTGTATAATGTCAACAACACCTCATAGATGTCAAGTCAATATGTTACCCCCAGACCACTTAATTATGCTTCCCAATCATGTATATAACAGAACGATATGTTACTTGCATTCATACGTATTACTCACTGGTCTGAAGTTTTGCTGGTTACAAATGAACAAAAATCACAAGTTTTTTGCTAAATAATTACTACATTTAGGTTATGACTATATGACATGACTATACTTGGCCTGTTTCTTTGACAGTGTGCAAGTCAAGGAAGTCATTCAATAAACACTGATGGAAAAAGATGAACTAGGCAAGCGTACATTTATAGAATTGAATAGTGTGGTTAATATTCTACTAAAGTTGTGTATTCACTTCAAAAGTCTTGAAGATGTAATGGGACTTGTTGAAGAGTAATGAGCACTACCCAAGCATAACAATATCTGAGGAAGACCTGGACCCAGAGCTGGACTTGAACATTAACATCTTCTCTTCACCACCTCTAAATCGAAAGCCCTCGTCCTTGCTGGAGAGCTTGCATGGTCGATACCTTGTTACTGTGAGGAAATCAATGATCTCAGTGAAGAAGCATGTACCCCTCCCTACCATAATGAAAGAAATGGACAATAGCTGTGGCCATTAAATATGAATTTATCAATAGCTGGAGAGATCTGGCTTTCTCTATGCTCCTTATATTTTACTCTTTCTGTCATAGGATTCCCAAGGTGCATTCACAAAGGCTATGCTATACTACACACACTACAGATCAAAATGATGTCAACCATGATAACCGGTAACTTTGTATTTAATATAGCCATAAAAAAATCTGTCCACATTATTAACTATTGACTATCCCTGTTCTGATATTGGCATGGTAAACCAGGTTAGATTGTTGGCTGTATGGATTAGGGTCAGACTCCTACTCTTAAAGCCTCCTGCTTTAGGCTAACTCTGTAAGATAACAAGGCAATTCTATACCACTCCTTTTCCCAGGGACTTTGGCACTGGTTATTGGCACTGCCACCCCAGGGTCATATTTTGGGCAGGTTTAAAAGTAGCCATCTTGATAATTGAAATAACCCCCATTCAAATTCCACTAATCCATATTTTAGTAGTTTAAATGGGAGTATTTCATTTTACTTGACGATTTTTATCCATTAACTACAATCCAGTCTTTTCAGTGAGCCTATTGCACAGGTAACCTGCTACAGCAGCATTCACATGTATGTGGTATGATTCTGGAATAAGCCAAAGGCAGGAATTGAATTCCTTGAAACCAGTTCTTTTAACTCCTGTCCTCCCTGTCCACATCCAGGCATGATATCTGCCACTGTGACGCACTTGAGCTGAACACAATCAGGACTGGCAGACATTTTTCAATTAGGCATCTTAGGCCTTCTCTCAGGTGACAGGGAAAGCTGGCTGATGCCAGCCAGCCAGCCTGACGGGTAGGCGGGCATGATGCTGCCCACTCTCCCTGCCCATTTGAGCCTGTAATGAGGCGTTCTGAGGACTAGTCTGACAGCTGCCGGTGAGAGAGAAAAAACATGTATATAAACACTCCAGCTGGGGAGAGAGAGAGTGCAAATGAGGAAGGAGGAGGAGGATAGAGGACAGGAGAGAGAGAGAGAGAAAAAATTCAATGCACACATGCTCTTAAGGCAGCAATAAATTCCTTTTTAATAGGGCACCACAGCAGTAGCAGGCACTCAGCAGTCTGTTGTGTTTGATGCCAAATTGCGCAGAATAAACAGATTTGCCGTGCAGCTGGCCCAAACACACACTCCATCACTCCTGCTTTCTCTTTCCTCCAAGCAATCCAGACGAGAATTAGACAAATTGATGGCAAATGGATTCTTCTTCTTTTTTTTCCTCCTTCCCACTCTTGCACACTTGTCTCCAGCTGTCATACAGCAACAGCAAAGTGTGTGTTTTACCCCTGAGAAGACAGAAACTCCCAACATCCAATTAGGTTTATAAATACAGAAGGAGTGTCTAATTGACCTTCATATTTACCAGAGATGTCGTTTAGCGATTAATAGATTTGAGTAGTATTTCATTTTTTAAAGAAGTACATCTTTTCTTATAGACTAAGTCAACAAAGGGCCTTGACTAGAACTGTCTTTTTTCACATGATCCAGTGTTAATCTCCTGACATTGAAATAATGTGGGTTTTAACTATGGATCAACTGAGGAATGCAGTTATTAAAGGATGCTCTAGCTTCCTACATGCAGTTATTAAAGGATGCTCTAGCTTCCTACATGCAGTTATTAAAGGATGCTCTAGCTTCCTACATGCAGTTATTAAAGGATGCTCTAGCTTCCTACATGCAGTTATTAAAGGATGCTCTAGCTTCCTACATGCAGTTATTAAAGGATGCTCTAGCTTCCTACATGCAGTTATTAAAGGATGCTCTAGCTTCCTACATGCAGTTATTAAAGGATGCTCTAGCTTCCTACATGCAGTTATTAAAGGATGCTCTAGCTTTCTACATGCAGTTATTAAAGGATGCTCTAGCTTCCTACATGCAGTTATTAAAGGATGCTCTAGCTTCCTACATGCAGTTATTAAAGGATGCTCTAGCTTCCTACATGCAGTTATTAAAGGATGCTCTAGCTTCCTACATACAGCACACTGCAAGGTTGCCCATAATGAGTTTAATATATTCAATAATTACTGATAATCCCCTGAACAATGAATAGCAACAAAGAATAACCTAACAATATGCCCATGTAAGTAGAGTAAAGTGACTTGGGCTGGCACTTTTAACGGAACCTTGCAATGTAATTAATTGTAATATAAATTGTTGATGATAATAATTAAAACTGGTTTCATTTTCACAGGGTAATTGTTGCGACTGGTGCTACACCACACAAAGGCATGCATGTTCAAGTTATTATCTACATTGTGGAACTTACAAGCCTCATTTTCTGAACCCTCCATTAATAAATTACACATCTCTATGTTACCTTCAAATGCAGATTCAGAAACCGCTTCGTTCTGCATTTACATCAGAACTTTGGCCTCATAACCAGCGGAATTACCACCTTGTTACGTAGAAGACATTATCTAATGGTAGACGTGCTACTGTATAATACAGGTATCATATATATGATGTATTGGGTGACCCTGAATACTAATGGGTGCACTTAGAGGAAGCCTTGTTTCAGTATTTCAAATGATCGCAACCTCACTGTGGGGATTATTCAAATACCAGCGCGAGTAAGGCTAAAAGTGAACGCCCCAGTGCCTCGAAGTGAGGGGGACGCGGGAAAAGATTTCATTTCCGGGTCAGTGGACATGTTAATTTGATCAGCCCTCTTTCTCCAACACGCCCACCATTCAAATGTGCATTTCTTAAGGGGAAGAAGAGGGTAGTGTGTCGACACAAGCAGCTCTCCGAATTTCTGAAGCGTTCACGATGACAGGTCTTCAAAGAATGGAAGGACGTTTTCAATGACAGGTTGTCTGCCACCGCAGTGACATCCCCTGCCCGCCCCACAGTGTACCAGCTCACGCACACACACCACTGCCTCCGCACAGCCTCTGCTACCACTCCCATGCATTATTTATGGATCTTGGAGACTGACTTCCAGACTCACACACACACACACACACACACACACACACACACACACACACACACACACACACACACACACACACACACACACACACACACACACACACACACACACACACACACACACACACACACTCCTGTTACACGAGCTTCTCTTCTTGAGTGCTTCAGTCACCTCTTCTTCTTCCATTTACATTTGAGTCATTTAGCAGACGCTCTTATCCAGAGCGACTTACAGCAAGTACAGGGACATTCCCCCATGAGGCAAGTAGGGTGAAGTACCTTGCCCATGCACACAAATGTTGTGCTGACACAGACAGGAATCGAACCGAGTACCTTCTGATTCCTAGCATAACACCTTAACCCACGACACACTAACCTCTTGCGTCACATGACTCACTACTTCTTAACATTATGGAGGATGTGTTTGTGAGCGTCCAGGCAGAAGACGAAGCTTCTCTCTGTCTCATGTGAGCTTGTGTGTTCCTCTGCTCACTGTGACCTGCTCTGACACACGCATGTGTGGACATCTATGGCCGGCCCACTTCAATGTGTCTTCCAGTTCTACAAGCCCCGGCCAGCTGTCCCATACGCACACATGCATGTGGATGTGTGTGCATGGCTGCATGACTGCATGGGAGTATGGGACTGTTGGCTGTGTGCATGAATGCTTGTGAGTGTGGGACTGTAAGAAGGCAGGTGTGCGGTTATTATTCCCTGACGGTTTGCGATGGTTTTCTCTACATGAATGCGGTTCAGAATCCTTAACTTTCACTACCACACACAGGGAGGAATAAGGACATGAAGGAGGACATGTACAATGAATTCTCTACATTCCTGTAATAGTATTTAATTCATAAAGTTATCTGTTGGTTTCTAATATTACGTAGCCCAGTAGCCTAGTGCATAAGTAAGTCTAGTACGTCTGCAGAGAGCCGTTTGAAATCCTGTTCAATATTCTTATCGGCCACAAGGGGTCACTGTTGCACCCTGCACTGCATCATGGTTCCTGATAGCTGAGCCTCTGCGGTGGTTATGCAGTGCTCCTGCTAGTCATTCGGGTGCCCTACGTACAACAACCACCCCCCCCTTGGTAACATGAAATAAAACATTGTTATGAATTTGTTCGAATACTCTGTACCTGAAAGCATGTTTCTACCTCAAACTTCGGCTGAATTGATGAAGTTGTCATTACTTTTTGTGTATCACTTGGCAGACATTATTTTCTCTAACCTTAGTAAATATTATATGAAGTGGATCAGAGTTAATGCATGAATTAATACTCAATGAGTGTTGTGGCCTGTAGGCACCATATCATACGGATATTCCACATCGTCATGATTTATCTCGCCTAGAAATAGAAGGTAGGATGTTTTGAATAAGAAATTATCATTACTGATCTTTGTAGCTCGGCCTGAAGAAGCCTGACAGATATACCTGTCTGTTTTTTTTCATTACGCTCAAAGCTCATCTAACAAGTGACTTGTTTAAACAGAGAAGTCAAACAGTATTTCTGCTTCATTTTTTTACAGTGGGAACTTACTGTATACATTTGCATATTTTGTCAATATATGAAACATGGTTGCCACAAAATATTGTTGAGGCTGAAGTATTTTTCCTGATATCCTTTAAGGTAAAATAATGCCTACTGTGGTACGGATCAATTCACTACCAGATTTAGACAATTTGCTTCAGGACTGTGTAATAAATTCATCTCCTCTCTTGCATTTACAATTTGTGAGGGTGAGTTTTGGATTGATCCTTCAAAGACTTTTGGCACTTCCTTTCTACACTTTGAAGAGACTGAGGGTGGTGGTGGTGGTGGTGGTGGGGGGGGGGTTAATAAAGATTACTTTTTTGCCACAATTTGATTTATGTAAATATTGTGAAATGCCAATGAAGTCCCAATCTGGGAAGAAAAAGAAAACCAACTGATTGAAAGATGAATGATGAAATTAATTGACTTCTAAAATTAATTGACAAATTGACTTATAACGTATAACACTGCTTTAGTTTTTTCAAGGCACGTTTCCTACATATTTTAAAGCCCAAAATGAATGTAGCTAGCTAAAAATAAAATGTGTGCGTTGTTGACTTTCTGAATATATTCACTGTAATTAGGAATAATTTTTTATTCATTTCATGTTCAATATTTTAAGTTAAATGCTTTACTATAGTCTATACAAGATGGTGTACCATTCAATTGTGATTTAAAAAAAATTAATTGGAATTCTATTTGAAAATAGAAGTGACAATGGAATGGCACTTTGCAGATAAGCCAAACGTGGTTCTGACTTTAAGCAATGAAGAATTTACATCTCTTAGAAAAAAAGAAGCTTTTATATCCTCTAAAGGAAATACGCTTTCCTTGTAGTCCTTCAACTAATTAAAGTATTTCAATCAAGAATATCTGATGTTAGTAAATGAGAGAAAAAGTTTTGCTGGCCATCAACTCAACATCTAATTGTTAATTGGTGCTGAAATTGATGTTTCTGGCACAGCTCATTAGCTGTCCATAAATGTTCATACTAACATTAACTAACAAGTAGGATATCACACATCCCTCTGGATCAGCTGTCCTGAAGGTTTTAGATGTTTCCCTGCTCCCGCACACCTGATTCTAATGAAGGGTCATTAGCAGGCTTCCACAGAGCTTGATAATAACCTGTTGCTAGATTTATATTAGAAAAGGTTTCAGAGGTAATCATCTGGACACACATGTTCTGAGAACTCAGATATTAATGCTACTCTGTGCTGCGTAAGCCCCGCCCTCTGGGAGGAGTCTGCGTAAGTGTCTGAAGTTAATCAGTAGCATCAACCCTAGTTTCACTTGAAACTAAGCTTCTTTGTTACTAGTCGGCCCTGAAATGGACCAATCAGCCCAGTTAGTTTGTGGGAGCTCCCTTGTCACTATGTGAACATTTTAGTCAACCTATAATCTACAAATAATAAATGGCCTTAAAGAGTTAGACACCGCTGCAATGCAAGACAAATCTATATATCATTTAAAACTAAAACTAAAATAAAAAAACATACTCGTCCTACCTTCCTCCTCTGATCCCCGTTTACACTAAGGGGGATAGGTAAAATATAGGGAGTTAAGCCAGAGTTTTTCTCAACTCTGGAGCTAGCGGTTTCCCCTTGAGAGTCCCTTTGCATACGTAATAAGTCTAAGAGGTTATTAAGCTAAACTTAATTGCTTCATTTGAATTATAAAATTAGTTTTTCCTCTCCTCTTCCCATTTCAAAAGCGACCTGCATGGCATGGGACATGGCCCTCTGAGCCAAAGTATGCAGTGCCTTTAATGTGGTAAGGATGACATGGGATTCTAATGTGGGCTTATTCAGCATAATCTTTGTTGTTACCTGACTTCAAGACAACCCTTGAATACCAATATCAATGAGAAAATATCTGTCCTACTTTATTATAACTGCAAATCCTGGAATTATATTAAAGAATCTTTTGTACCATCTAATGACTAGCTAATCAAATTAGCATTACCCACTCATAATTCAGCTACGAGTATTGTGTGTGTTTTTTATTATGCGTGGGATTTCTTCACTCATGGACCCACATGTGTAACTGCAAACTAAGTGTGTTTAGTGTCAAAAAGATCCCTGGTGATGAGTAGAAGGTGGGTAGCAGGTCACAAGAAGGTAAAGTACGTAAGTACTTTCAAATACGTATCCTACTCTTTATGATGACTTGTTGGAACCAACTGATCAGAATGCAAATATGAACCACAAGGACTAATAATAATTCATGCTAATTAGTTCTAGCTTTGTTTTAATATTCCCTTGTTACCAGCACCTGTGCTACTGTGACATTGTGGTAAATGTTATTTTTTCTGTGTTACTGTCAATCATCATGGAGACCTGTAGATGTCTATGATCCCACTCTTGACTGTCTGGTTCAAAATAGAACCACACGTTTTACTAATTAGACATGTTCTCTCTCACACAGAGGAAAAACCAATTACAGATAATTAAAAAAGTTGTACAGGTATAGAGTCATTATCAGGTTATGAAGGTGAGAATGTTACTGCAAATATTGTTTGTGCCTAATTGGTTTTTTATCGAATGAATAATACCAGCGTACATTCCTAAATTCATGAATGTACTGCTTTTATGATTAGTGATACACTGCCAACCATTATACAGGTGATACTGGGTCATATGGCGCAGTCGGTTACGGAATTGGGATGGTAATAAGAAGGTACCTGGTTCCTGGTTCGAACCCTGGTTGTGCCAACATGACGTTGTGTCCTTGAGCAAGGCACTTCACTCTACTCACCTCCCTGTACTTGCTGTAAGTCGCTTTGGATAAAAACGAGACGTAATTAATTGGTATTCCTCTCTAATTTACAATTTATTGTGAGTATTCCCTGCAATACCCTTCCGGATAAGCACATACACACACACACATAGACATTGGGTGTTAAACAAACAAGCAAGCCAACATCCTAACTACATTGCACACAATATGTACGCATTATGTAATCGAAAGTTAATATAATTCCGAAGGCTTCTCTCCTCCTTTATACAGTAATTGCTTGGTGCAGTTGAATGAATCCTAGCACACGTCTTCACTTTCACAGAATTAATATCTGCAGTTCACAGGCTGAGAGGTGGAGGAAGAACTGTTGACCACATAGGTACCACCTCTTCCACAATCAGCTGAGATCTCAAGTAGAATAATTAACCAGCAATGAGACCAGCAACGAAATTAGTTTTCAGAAAAGGAATCAAAAACACTGGATGGGGCCATTATTCCTTAATATGATTTATATTCCAGTAACTTTAACATGGTGGGCTAATTGTGTTTTGAAAAATAGAAAATAAATTCTAGGAAATAAGGAAATTAAACTGTTCCTGTTTCTCACTGTGAATAATGTGTTTTTGGATAACTATTTATAGACAGATTCAGCTGTATGGAATAATACTACCTCACACAATGGACATCAACAGCAATATAACTTATAGCTATCACATTCAGTCATTTAGCAGACGCTCTTATCCAGAGAGACAAATACAGGGACATTCCCCCCTGAGGCAAGTAGGGTGAAGTGCCTTGCTCAAGGATACAATTTAATTTGGCACAACCTGGAATCAAACCGGCAATATTCTGATTAGTGGGCCGATTCCCTAACCGCTCAGCCACCTGACTCCCTATCAAGGATGTAATTGATTTCTTGGTCTGTTATGTATTATGATGCCATATTTTTATCATTGTAAAGCTCCCAGAACCATAACAATACAAGGAGAGCAGTCCAAATGTGAATTCTGAAATGTAAATTGTGTAGCATCACCTTTCCTCCACACTGAAAGTCTTGGTGGAATATTCACACTCTGGTAAAATGCCAAAATGCTGACGCGTGAATTCATAATTGGACCTTTCACAGTCTAACACTTACTTTGATGGCTATGTTACTTTGCTTGCTGGACAGCCTGTAACACAACACCATGGCCTAATGAACATTACGAGACATCTCTCTCCTGGAACCAATGACCAAAGGCACAGGGTCAAAGTTCAAAGATAGGCCTTTCAGTGGCTAATTGGCTGAGCTTGTGATCCCATCTAGACAGGTTCCATTACCAGAACTGTTCTGTTTCCAGGACTTCTTCCTTGACATCTCACATCTCCAGGACTTCAGCAGAGTTTTAACGGTTTGGTTAGACTCCCCTGCCTTGCATTTCTCATTAGTTACCACCTCAATTCCATGACATGAATGCCCATCAAAATATGCAGAAGAAGTGGTCCAGATCATGGACAGAGAGATAGAGAGAGGTTGGTGGAAAGTCCTGGTCTCATGAGCTGCACAGATTAGTAAAGACACTCATTTGTTAATGAGTTTAGTATAAGTTTACCTGTTGATGTACCTTTTGGGTCTTACCTGACTGAAACAGCTGTTATTAGTTACCTGGAACATAAGGTTCCATTGTGGGAGTCTCGATTTCTTGACCCTCCTAAAGTTCCTTTGAGGTTATATTACTAAAATTAAAAAAGCAATTTTCTGATCGTCATTACATATGATCTTTTAGATCCTTTATGAAGTAATCCTTCACATACAATACAAGGTAAGTATTGGATGTTCGTCATGAAGGTTTCCTTTTCTCAATAAAATTCAGCATCTTTATTGTCACATTGTCCTTGTATTGTAGCTTGTAAAGTGTGAGAGAAACTGGCGTTTAGTTTGTCTGACTCCCATGTTCACTAAATTCATGTAGTGTCGCAACATAAAATGCTCAATAAATCCGTCTTAAAGCCTTTGTGAGAACATTTCCAAACAACTTATAACAAAATATAAGTACAAACTTTTAAATACATGGTCAGACCTGATTAATGTCTATCAAGAATCAGGAATTTTCGATAAAGGAATTCAGGAATACCACTCCCCCCCCAATCCCCCCCAAACAACTGTCCGATAACGTCTTGGATTATGCCCGTGTGATAAAACCCCGTCATGAGGGGCTAATCTTTCCTCGGTTGGGTTGTGAGGAACAAGTCTGTGACATCACTGGACTCTGAGATAAGGCAGGAGATTCCAACCACAGAACCTGGAGGTCTGGGGCCAAATTTCCACCATGGATAAGGAATAATAATAAAGAAGGAAGTGAAAGAACATGGCCAAAGGCTCACAGCAAATTCATTACATAGAGGGTTTTTTTTCCTCTTTTTTTCCCCCGTATCAAGTTAACCTCATCTTGCCTTTACTGAGTTTCTCTGTTGGAGTCAAACTGGAGATACGGTGTCAACAGGAAGCAACATGGAGTGTATTTGTTGTGTTTTTTTGTGTGTTTTTGTGTGTGTGGGGTTGGGGTGTTCTTTAAAAAGAACAGTAGAAACACACTACACATATTTTACCTCACCCCCTCTAAATCGCAAGGTGAACACACCAAAACGTCAGACCACAACATCAGCAGCCACACTGCTAAATTGGACGGCTGTGTCAAGCACCGCCGTAATATCCTGACAGGACGCTTAAATCCTTGGGCTGTCAGGGAGCAACAGCCACCCTAACCCTTAGTGCAAGAATACAGCTCTGGTGTATTGACCCATCATTGGATCTGACGTTTTGGTGTGCAGCTCCCCAGGCACCAGGTGTCAGAGCGAGGAGGGGAGGAGCGCTGCTGTAGCTCATTATTCTATGACGCCTTGTTAAGACAAAGCTAAAAGTAGCTGCCATGTTCTCACTTTGCAGATGGGTTGCGCGTACTTTAGCACAGTTCATGTCCCACAGGAGCTTATTAGTGGAGCTTCCAGGAGCTTCTTACAACCTCAGCACTTGTTTCTTATGCTAGTACACAGAAAGAGGAGAGATACTGAGATTCTCCTTTTCAGATGACGTCATCGGACTTCAGACAGTTTCAGCCTGCCACGACTGTTAGGAGGCACTAGTGGTGAGGAGGGGACGAGGGGCACCAAAGAGGGGAGGGGGGGCACCAAAGAGGGGAGGGGGGGCACCAAAGTAGTGAGGAGGGAAGGAGGGGCACCAAAGTTGTGACGAGGGGACGAGGGGCACCAAAGAGGGGAGGGGGGGGCACCAAAGTAGTGAGGAAGGAAGGAGGGGCACCAAAGAGGGGAGGGGGGCACCAAAGAGGTGAAGGGGGCACCAAAGTGGTGAGGAGGGGACGAGGGGCACCAAAGAGGGGAGGGGGGGGCATCAAAGTGGTGAGGGGGGGCATCAAAGTGGTGAGGGGGGGCACCAAAGTGGTAAGGGGTCTTAAATTACATATTATTATACTACAATTACTTATACTATTGCTATCAGGATATAAAGATACCTTCAACCAGTACAACAAAAAATACTTAGAACAAAACAACCTAGCTTCCCAAATTTAACTCTTTAACATTTTGCGTCACACAGTTTTGACATCTGTTACGGCTCTGTAACTTTGTGGAGATTAAATCTTTGACTGCTGTATTTTAAAACCTGGTGACCACAAACTATATTTTGGAAACCATAGCTAACAAATAGGATTGAACAGAATCCTGCAGATCGCATTGTCTTGACAGCCAATTTGGCAAAGATTCCTTCACAGCCCAGATTTCCCTCCCTCTACACTGTGAAAGCAGGCTGTTCCATCAAAGATGCTGATCTGGAGGGGTTCTGACAGGGAACGATAAGGCTGCTCTAAGGTTCCTCTCATCTAGATAATGGATTTAAATGGGGATATTCTGCTGTCTGCATCCTGGTTAATTGGACATCAAACACTGAGTGTGTCTGTGTGTGAGAGAGATTAGCTTCTGAGGATATGTCAGAGCAAGGCTGGAGTATTTGCAATCTATCAGCTACTTTGTTCTACGTCTGTACTATAGGACAAGGAGGGGTATTAATTCAATTTTTCACTTTAATTTACTAGTGGAGGATTAGCTGAAGCTCCAGAGATAGATGCTCCTGGATTAGGGTTGTAGTAACGGCTTTTATCAAGCAGGATTACCTTGTATTCTGTTGGGATCCAGATATATCTTATGTACATTTTTAGCTATGGAATCCTTGTCAGTTCATTGTAGACTACGGGCCAAGCCAATAACAAGGAAAGCCACTATCGGCCACCCACCAGAAATATACATTTCTATAGAAAAGAGATCCCAGTGGGATCCCAATGCCATGTAAATATTACCTTAATATATGTTCTTTTTTCTTCTTATTTTTTACATTCAGGTGTCATCTCGTCTTTATACTTCTTGGACTTTCTCGAAATACTTTTTTAAATGATGTAAAAGTACAAAAGAAACATGCTCATTCACTATTTACACTGCATGAAACAGCATGATTGAAGCCAGAAGGATCAAGGAGCCCCCAAACACTGAAAGGTTCTGGGGTTTCGTCGCTGAGCGGTTAGGGTGTTGGGCTAGTAATCAGAAAGTACCCGGTTGGAACCACGGCTGCACCAACATGACATTGTGTCCTTGGGCAAGGCACTTCACCCTACTTGCCTCAGGGGGGAATGTCCCTGAGCGTCTGCTTAATGTCATGTAAATGTGATGTGTTTTACCAGGCAGAGACGTCTCTCAATGGAGTTTCACTGATTATAAACCATGTGCCCCATCTGCCACACACAAATTGAAACCCTCCCTCTCCACTACAAGAAACCCCAATCATGTACAAAAAAAAGAAATCCAACAGTAGAAAAAGGATTATTCGCTAACTGGAATTATGCACTTTATTACAGCCTTTCTTTTTTCTAACTGCAGACTAATTATATTAACCACAATGGCTATTTCATAAGCTTGTCTCACTGGGTTGTGTTATGTGAATTATGTCACTGCTAAAGGCATAAGCTATACTTGCTTCTTTTTCTTTTAGAAGAGCTCTTCCACAGTTTGATAATGAAACACACCCCCAGATCACTACAGTACATACATGTTACATACATGTTACATACATGTTATTGTATGTTGGTCTGGCAAACACTGGTATGGATGACTTCTGGAACACATAATAATCTAACATTGTTGGTCACATTGCACCACCCACTGTAGTCTATAACATGTAGCTATAAGATGTTTTAAGTGTAAGTTAATTCCGGCCTGATCAAGAAGGCTCACCAGCGTCTCTTTTTCTTGAGAACACTGAGGAAACACCACCTGTCCTCAGCTGTCATGGTGAACTTCTACCGCTGTGCGATCGAGTGCATCCTAACAAACTGTGTTACAGTGTGGTACGGGAACTGCACAGTCGCTGAGCGCAAGGCACTGCAGCGGGTGGTGAAAACTGCCCAACGCATCACTGGGACTATTCTTCCGACCATTGAGTACATCCAGAGGAAGCGCTGTCTACGTAGAGCTCACAGCATCCGTAGAGATTCCTCACACCCCGCCCATAAACTGTTTGCCCCCCTGCCCTCCG
Organism: Neosalanx taihuensis; assembly: GCA_030340665.1. Classification (NCBI taxonomy): domain Eukaryota; kingdom Metazoa; phylum Chordata; class Actinopteri; order Osmeriformes; family Salangidae; genus Neosalanx; species Neosalanx taihuensis. Next base: position 19,325,351 of record CM059289.1, read on the forward strand.
GCAGGCGCCTCAGGAGTCTCCGGTCTAGAACCAGCCGACTGAGGAACAGCTTCTTCCCCAGAACTGTGACACTCCTGAACTCCACTACACCCCCGCTACACCCCCGCTACACCCCCGCTACACCCCCGCTACACCCCCGCTACACCCCCGCTACACCCCCGCCCCCCTATATAACCCCCGCCCCCCCATAGAACCCCCCCTTCCTATATTTGCACATTCTGTTTGTACATTTGCACCACTTGCATATGTGAATTGTAATTTGCACTATCTGTCCATTTTGCACATCTGTTACTGCACCACCTGCACATTTTGTTCACATTTTTTCACTTTGCACATCTGTTCTTTTTGCTCAATCGCATCATTTGCACTACCTGTATATACATGCTACACGGTAATTTCTGCTTGTCTAATTTGTATCTGTACATACCCGGATTGAATCTGTACATACCCTGTATATTCTGTCTATACTGTTCATAATATGTATATTCTGAGTATATCCATATTATTATATTCTGTTGTTAATAACTCTTTTGCACTTCTGGTTGGATGCTAACTGTATTTCGTTGCCCTGGACTTGTACCTGTGTAATGACAATAAAGTTGAATCTAATCTAATCTAATCTAAAAGTTCTCCCTACTTCTGCTTTCTTTATTTTGAGTCTGTCATTCATTGTTTACAGCTAAATACATTTTACAGCAATAATGGGGTACAAAAAAATTACAGACAAGTATGTACTGGACACCGAAACGTTTTTAAAACGTACTATTTAAGGAGAAAACTGAATTCACAAAATCTGGTTCCTCCAAACAGCAACAATGTTGATAGTTTATATCTGTTACTTCATGTCCATTAAACGCTGTCGCCATAGTTGCATTTTGATCAAAGAAATATGCTCTAGTTTGCAGTTCTGTAGCAACTTAACTTTATGTTATGTTTAGTATGCTGACCTCAAATCCATTCTGGCTTCCCTATACAGTAACATGCCTCCACAGTGAACATTCCTTTGATCTCTCATGCATTTACCCCCCGCCCCACCCCCACCCCACCCCCACCCCCCTACCATCACCCCTTAACCATGTCAGAACCTTAACCAGCTAGGGAAAATATATAGACTTTCAAAAGAACCCTTCCTGTCTTGTGAAAATGTCTTATCAGTAGAAACACATAATGGAGAAAAGTACCGCCTGAAGTCACAGTACAGCAACCGCTCCATTAAAAAGGTGGCAAAGCGTATAGGCTCTGCAGTCCGTGTTCTTTTGGACTGCTATTTCATTTTAGAAACATTCTCACGTAAGCAATTGGAAAAATAGCAAGCATAGCAAGGCTGGCATTTTATCAAAAGAGTGTTCTTGAATATATAGACAAACGCATCTGCATATAAATAGGAATTTTAAATAGCTATCCTGCAAGGTGTAATGAACCCCCCCTCCAAAAAAACTGGCTTTCATGTGTTTTTTTTTGTTCATCCTAGTCAAATACTAGGATTTTAGATTTTTGGTTGAATAGGTCTGAAATGTGTGAAGTGGAAGTCAATTAATTGGTGCATTCGAAATCCATTGTAGTATCTATCCTAATGGTATTTGTCAAAACTTGACAAGTATTAACTGTTTCACAACTCAAAGGATTCATTTCCAGGATATTCACACAGTCACTTCAAAAAATGAATGTGCATAAACAGTAGATGCATATATACACACAATTAAATCAGCACAAGCAAAATGTAAATTTGTATTCAGCCTGACAACCAAAGCTAATGCCTGACAGTAAACCCCCTCCCAGGCAACATGGGAAAGCTGCACTGAAAGAATGAAGGGGGAAACATCATAGTCATGTAGATCACATCTGCAGCAACTCTGTGCTTAGGTAAGCTTTACACCTGCACAGAGTGGGCTACATGTAGTCATTCAGCAGACGCTCTTATCCAGAGCAATTTACAGCAAGTACAGGGACATTCCCCCTGAGGCAAGTAGGGTGAAGTGTGTTGTCCAAAGACACAACAACATTGTTGACACAGCCAGGATTTCCAACCAGGAACCTTCTGATTACTAACCCAACTTTGTGTATCTGTGCAACTCAGGGTGAATGAATGAATGAATAGGGTTGCATGGTGCACTTGAGATGAAAGCTTGGCCCTACAAATGCTTTTTCTGCATAGACATTTTTTGCCTGAACTAATTGTGATGCATTTCATACATCAGACAATCTACTCACTTCATCATTTTGATCAATGATCAGGTTTCTTAGAAACGTCTGTTGCAAATTGTATCTAATGTCGCAAAAATATCAACACTTTTGTGTTGCTGACCAACAATACAGTATTCTACTTTCTTCCAAATACATTTACAATCCCATAAAATACAACTTGCATGACCCATATCCACACAAATGCAACAGCAGATCTTAACAAATTCACCCATTGGCATTCCACACATTTAGAGGAGCACTTGACCCTTTTTGTGATGGAAAAAGACCATTGGTTGATCACCAGAAGGAGGTATAGTGCCTCTCTCAAGGCTCAACGTTAGCAAGAGTAAAAAAAAATAAAAAAAGGCTAGGTAGGCTTTGAAATAACCTGGCTGCCACACTCGTATTAATGTGCAATGGCTGCTCCCCTCTGCATCTAAATGTTTCATTACAGGCCAGGCTCAGACCCAATTTCTCGGCCTATATGTGGCCACTTGCTGGAAAGCACGCTCTCTTAAGGGAAAAGTAAAGCGTGACAAATTGAAATAAATGAGAGAGAAGAGTGAAAAGGTGGATGGGGACATGGCCCCTGCTTTCTGTAGCTGCCTAGCAGAGAGTGTCCCTCTTCATATTCCTCCCCGTCCCTCCAGCTTCGTGTGGTGTTTACTTCACCTCTTTTTCCTTTTATTCATCCCTTTCTTCATGCATGTGTTGGAGGCAGGTGTGTGGAGGGCTGAGCGCTCTGCCCTTGATATGTGGCTGACTTTAAAATCAGAGGCAGAATGGTCGGCTGGAGTTTGTTAAGTTGGAAATGTACATTTGTACAAATAGTATATATTTATTTTAGATGATATGAATTTTGTATTCATTGATTTAGGTTTTTATTCTATGAAAAATAATATTTCCACTGTACAGTTATAAAAAATGTTCTGGATTTTTACGAAGTCTAGGCATACATACTGAAATAGAGCTTCTGATACAACAAAGCTTCAAAAATAAACTATTTTCTTATCTATTGTGGTACTGGATTTATATTAGATGACTTTCTTCCCTTGATAACAGTAATCTATAGTATTTTATGGCTTTTTGTAATCTTTGGTAATTTACCACAGGGTATTGGTCCTTTGAGCCACAGGGAAAGAACAAGTCAACTCATCCAGCAGATGACCTCCAGGTGCATGCTGAGCCTCATGTCAATCTAAGAAGATCCTATCAGACATTGGACTTTTTGAAAACAGAAAATGATCAAACAGAACACGTTCAAAAGTGTGAATAGTATAGTAAGTAGTAATAGTAATAGTAATAGTAAGTATACACACACCTGGGGTCTCATTTATAAAGCTTGCGTACGCACAAAACGGGGCTGAAAATGTGCGTACGCCAGTTTTCACGCAAAGTCAGTGATTTATAAAAAACAAACTTGGCGGTAGAATGTGCGGTCCTCCACGCAAACTATGACCCTCCCGTAAACCTACGCACTTTTTGGAGACAGTGGGAATTGGAGACACATACTGCAAAAAGTAAAAGTCGGAGAAGCTATAACTCGTAATATTTATGCATTTTGTTGTTCTCACACACATTGACTCAATTTATGATTATAATGAAGATTAAATACATCAGTGTTATTTGAGCTTGAACTGCGTGACAATTGTTCCATACACATCTTGTACAATGCAACTCAAATTTGTAATCAATATTCAGCGCTGTCTTTCTCACAATCAGATTGTCCTTTTACCGCAGTGTAGGAGGCTGAAATGCATGTAACTACAGAACACAAAGTATAACTAAATATATTTCTTTAATACTGTGCATATATCATCATATGTCAAAAACTGGAAATACAGTTGTTAAGCTCTCGCGCAATCACTACACTCATTACACTTCAGAATCAGAATTCGTTTAATCGCCATGCAAGATACTTAAACATGGAATTTACTTCTGCAGTTGTTACCGCTTTTTCTCCGGTTCTGCCACTTGGCGCTGTCGCACTAGTGTTGTTTTTTGTTTGCCTTGATTCACCGTGAAAAAGAATCACCTGCCAGGTTCATGCATGATAATGATACTAGAATAGCATTCATGAGGTCCTTTGCATTGACCATTTATGGTTAAAAATGGGCGCGTTCAGGGCGGGGTGCAATGATACTTTACGTACGCACACTTGTGGTTAAGCTGTGATTTATAAAGCGAACATTGCCTACAGGTGTGCGTACGCACGGTTTTATAAATCTGAATTTTTGTGTGCGTACGCCAATTTACGCTTTTGGGCGTACGCACACTTTTAGTAAGAATTCTACGCACTCCTTTATAAATGAGACCCCAGATCTGTAAGACAAACTCTCAGTAAGCATGGCTAGGGTGACTGTTATGATTATTATGGAGGGACTCAGGTGGCTGAGTGGTTAGGGAATCAGGCTAGTAATCAGAATGTTGTCGGTTTGATTCCCGGCCGTGACAAATCTGTCCTTGGGTACAGGCAGAGGGCACTTCACCCTCACCTTAGGGGGGAATGTCTCTGTACTTGCTGTAAGTCACTCTGGATAAGAGCGTCTGATAAATGACTACATATAAATATTATGAGGAAGGCGATACATCAAAGCAAAGGTTTATTACCCATTATTACTACAGTGGTTTTAGAAAATACCAAACCAGTAAAGTCCTGCTGCTGTGTGTGTTTTCCTTGCAGGTTTTTCAGATTGCCTTGATCCAGACATGGATCTGTGCAGTGTAACTCCCCTAGTGTGCCACACACACACACACACACACACACACACACACACACACACACACACACACACACACACACACACACACACACACACACACACACACACACACACACCGACAAATGAATCTATACATGTCACATCCGTGCCTAACCCACAGCAGTCCTTCATATCACTGATCACACTCCAACATTCAGACACAGCAGGTGTGTTACCACAGCAACAGGCCCTTTCATCCGCAGACGAGGACAGCGCCTCATTCCGTATGCAGATGCCCCCCCAACCCCCCACCCCCCCGCTCACTCCACAGCACAATTTCTCTGCAAGTCAATCATACTTTCATCTCATTTCTTACATCTGATTGGCTTGTTCCTTGAATGCCCTCCTTCTAAGTATTGACCTTCATACACACAGCAGACTGCAGAATGACAATGAGGACGGAACCAACTGGATTGTGTCTCTGTGGGCGTGTGTGTGTGTGTGTGTGTGTGTGTGAGTGTGTCAGTGTGTGTGTGTGTGTCTTTGTTCTTTGTGTGAGTCGTAAAAAGACAGACAGCATGATATGAGCTTGTTGCATGTAAATAATCTTTTGAGATAGAGCTACTAAATGAGAAAGTAGTGAAAATAGTTTGCTTTTAAGTATAGCTAATGTCTAATTCCTGCAAATAGGACCTATTGACTACTCTGAATAGGGCTGCTAGACCGATATGCTAATGTTTATGTGCGTGTGTGTTTGTGCGCTAGAGAGAATTTCTGTTTTGTGTTGAAGTGAAAAGACAAGCAAAAAAAGACAGCGACCGACAACGTATGTGTGTGTCTCTGAATAAGCTTTACTGTGAATGTTTCTGAATAGGTCCACTGTAGGTGTGTGTGTGTGCAGACACACCCTACATACAGCTTTCTTATTAACCTGAGCTCAGTCTGTTTTGCTTGACTTCCTCTGGGCCCCATGGGGTACGCAGATATAGATTTTTCTATCCATCCCCTTCGTACCTGCAGCTTGTCTGCATCACTGAGTTCCAGAGCACTTCAGATCCATCCTGAGAACTCTGACTCACCCTGGATCCTCACTGAGCTCCAGAGCACTTCAGATCCATCCTGAGAACTCTGACTCACCCTGGATCCTCACTGAGCTCCAGAGCACTTCAGATCCATCCTGAGAACTCTGACTCACCCTGGATCCTCACTGAGCTCCAGAGCACTTCAGATCCATCCTGAGAACTCTGACTCACCCTGGATCCTCACTGAGTTCCAGAGCACTTCAGATCCATCCTGAGAACTCTGACTCACCCTGGATCCTCACTGAGCTCCAGAGCACTTCAGATCCATCCTGAGAACTCTGACTCACCCTGGATCCTCACTGAGTTCCAGAGCACTTCAGATCCATCCTGAGAACTCTGACTCACCCTGGATCCTCACTGAGCTCCAGAGCACTTCAGATCCATCCTGAGAACTCTGACTCACCCTGGATCCTCACTGAGCTCCAGAGCACTTCAGATCCATCCTGAGAACTCTGACTCACCCTGGATCTTCACTGGACAGTTTCTGAGCTGCTCAGTAATAACAGCTCTGTGTTTTCATTCACGTACATTAAGAGCCAACATGTGGATGTTACATAAACTTAAGGCAACTGCTGTTTTAATTTTGATTTCCAGCCTCAAAATTATATTAAAAAGAATCACAATTACAAAGAGTTGCAGTTTGTAGACAACTGAAGCTGTAACCTTGAACGCTGAGGAAAATAGAGGCCGGAAAAGAACTAGTTGTAAAATGTCAAACAAGGTAAAAATGGAGGATATGAGGTACAAGCGATTGCTTTCTGGTGAATTTTGTGGATATGCTTCTCAAGAACATACATACATTAATACAACTACAAAAAAACGTACACACAGCTAATGCACCTGTTACAAGACTAGTTATGTTTGCCTACTGTGCCTCAAACATTGTGTACTGTACTTTGTACTTATTAGCCTTAACTTATTTATCATCTCATTTGCTGATGTGCAGTGTCTTTAATTTAAATGAACCACAGGACAGAGACATTCTTTAAATTTTTTTCAAAAGACGCAGAAATGTGAGATGATACCTCTGTAGAACATCTCTCAGTCACCAGACATTTAACAGACGCTCTTATCCAGAGCAACGTACAGCAAGTACAGTGATATCCCCCCCCCCCCCCCCCCAGAGGCAAGTAGGGTGAAGTGCCTTGCCCAAGGACACAACGGCATGTTGACACAGCCAGGAACCAAACTCGCAAACTTCCGATCATTAGGCCAACACCTTAACCACTGAGCCACCTGACTCCCTGAGTCCTCAGCCTCCATTCGTATCATTCAAACATGTCCTTGGGACACAAGCCAACAGGCATCCTCCCCTCTCCCATCCCTTCATAACTAACATATGCAAATGAGCTACTTCACACCACCTTTTCTAAAGCACCTTTGAACTTTCTCCCACTTCCCACTCTCGCTCTCTTTCATGCCTGTAATTATCAGCTTGTTCCCAAAAGCCCCAGTCATGGAGATGCAGAGAAAGAGACTTTTCAAACATGTCCTCGCAGCAGCATCGCTTGGTTATTACGCTTGGTTATTACCCTGCATCTCTTTGTTCTGCAGCTGGTGAACAGACAGAGAGAGAGAGAGAGAGAGAGAGCAGCACTGAGCATATCAGCCGAAAGACCATCTATTATAGTGAGAGATTAATTCAAATAACCCCTCGTTTTACCTCCTTTCTTTTTCCTCCTTTCTATCATGCATGCTCTTCTTTCTTTCCACAGTCTCCATCTCTTCTTCACCCCCCCCCCCCATCTAACTAGGATTCTCTTAGTAGTGTAAAGCAAGTCAGAGTGCAGCTTCATCAAAGGATACTTTAGGATTCTCAATGGAGCACAAGGGGCTTGTTCCTTCTTTAATGGAACCCAGCTCAAAAGGCCTATTTCCGAGGGACTGGGGGGGGGGGGGGGGGGGTATTTCCAAAAAGCTTTCTGAAAGGGAACTATGAAATCAAGGGGCTTTGTTTCATGAGGGGCACTTTTAGTAGCATGTGTGCACATGAGGGCTTTTTAATATACTAATAGCAGCCTCACACAAGAAAATGCTAAGTATCCTAAGAGGTGCTTCTGAGATTAGGAGAAATGTGTTCACTTGTTTTGTTTTGTTTGTTGAAAGCAACAACAAAAAAACAAGATGAAGCTTTGAACAAGACAAAACAGTTTAGCAGTTTTGCCGATGGAACTTGCAAACAGCCAGTTGAAGAATGATGTACATCATCTTTAGTTATTAATAGATATTTTTTCAGTGATGCTCTTGAGGAAAAATTACAATACAATCAACAAAACATAACTAATGTTGTCTGTATGGGCATAATCATGCAAAACAATACTCTCACTCATGGACACTATATAAATGACATTGGCAATAGCAAATACATTCGCTTTCATAACAATTTCCATGTCAATCAATGTTTATTGCTCATATTTTATACCAAATCATGTCACATTTGCATTTGAAGAAGAACACAAACAAGCATGCAAACAAATTACTCACACACACAAACACACATCTTTCCTCAGGCAAAAATAATCTATTAGAATTTTCTGGTAAAGGCTGATCTGCGACCAGTTAAATTGTTTGATACAAATGAGACTTTCCACGATCGGACAGTTTAACTCACTCAAAGAGAGATTAAAAGGAGGTTAGCAGTGTCAATATAACTGCAAGGTGACTGTAGAACGCTGAAGGTTCTAGAAGTAGCTATCGTAAGGAACACAGTGATTGTTTTTGATGGTGTGTATTAAGTGTTCTGATTCTGATCACATCACATCTGATTCTGGTGAAATGGATCTGGGAGGAATCTTCAGATCATTATTATCTGGTGAGATTCAACATGTGGTTCAACTGTATGTCAGAGACTAGAAGGAGAAGGTCTCCATTCCTTCCAGCTGAAACCCTGTTAAGGTTGACAGGGGATGGTTAAGATACTGACCCAAATACTCTGGTTTACAATCAAATCGTAGGAACTGGAGAAAGAATAAGATAGTGGGAAGGAGACAAATGCAACAAATAACTACTCCACTTCAGCTAGAAAACGTAACGTAACGTTATGGTTGCTCTGACATTGTTCTTTGTTCAATCAAACCATCGAAAGTTTTACAATCCCAATCCTGAATTCCATTCCACATACTTTTTTTAACACGGAATGTTCCTCGTACCTTTCGATATAAAAAGCCAACTGTTCACCAAAATGGGGTCATTCGTCTTGTGTTTGGATGGCAGGATGAAGTAAAAGATGTATGCAGCACCTTCCCTCCTCCCCTGTCATCCGTTCAATCACTCCAGAGGCAGCGAGCGCTGAGTGACAGGAAAACACAAGGTCTTTATGACAGATCTGGGTTGACTCCTCCCAATCCTGCTCCTCCGAGCTCACACACACACACACACACACACACACACACACACACACACACACACACACACACACACACACACACACACACACACACACACACACACACACACACACACACACACACACACACACACACACACACACACACACACACACTTGGTGTCTGGATTTCTTTTTCCGTTAGCGTACACACACATTCTACAAAAGCAACAACACACACTCCCGCAGGCACACCACACACTCATTCTTGACGCTCAGATTTTGCTTCCCCCTTCTGTATAATATGGCACAAGACAATAGACACAGGCTGTCAAACTTCTCACACACACCCCCCCCCACTCCCCCCCTCTCTGTACTCACTCTCTTCTTCACTTCTATCACACATTTACTGTCTTATCTCATTTCCTAATAGTGTTTTTCACTCCCTCCCTCAGCACTAATACATCTTTCCATCGAGTTCTCGCAGGCTAAGTAGATGAAAACACACCTGCTAATTCCCCCACAGCCTCCCTCTGTCTCCCTGCTTCCTCCTCATCAAGCTGTGTGGATCTGATCCACATGGAAGGGAAGCATCTATCTTCCTCTCCACTACATACACACACTTAATGCACACCAACGTACACACCCGCTATTTAAGACTGTAATTTGTTAATTTACCAATACATTTTTACCATTTTTTTGTGATTGGTAATTACTCTGAAGTAATAGACTGCAGCTAAACGGCAACACAACATCGAACTCACTCACTTCTAATCACTCCAGACATCTAGCCGAATATACTTCCTCTGTATCTAGCAGTTCACACATGGGTAAGCATCATATTTACACATGTATGACATCATACACTAGGACTGGTGATTGGCTCCTTTCCATTTTTGTTTAAAGCACATGCATTTTGGTGTGTGTGTGTGTGTGTGTGTGTAGGGTACCTACACATGCAGCGACGACAAGGACGTGACACAAACAGGAACCACAATACAGACAAACAACACTGTCCAGTCCACTCGCTGATACCTTAGTGCCCATACTGATTTTGGAGCGTGTGAAGGCTAAGCTAGGCATCACTCCACCAAGCCCTTTCTAGTTCCCAACACACCTCATTCCCACTGGCACTCTGCTTGTTATATCTCTCTCCTGATGTTGGAACTATAACACCCCTGCACACCCACAGACCACCAGATTTTCTTCCCTTCCCATTTGATTTAGAATCCAGGGGGAACTAAATGGAGCATGTCAAATATTAGAATTAAAAGTACCAGAAAGCAAAGATTTATGATATAAAGATAAAGTTGGGTGATGGCCTATTTTTGGGGGATTCGAACCCCAGCCCGGCACATGGCAGGGGAGTTAAGGTGGCGTAACACCAGTCTCCATCAGAGATTGAGTAAGGACTGGAACATATGTCCTTTTGAAGGAAAGATTGACACCTTTTGGTGAAACATATTGACATCAAGTTTCTCTCTCAGTTGTATTTCCAGTTGTTAACTTACACTTTCACCCCATCTGTCTGTCTTTGAAGCCTAAATATACACAGAACAAGCTAACCGAGAAGAAAAACAGGAAGTAAAAAAAGTGGGGGGAAAAAAAGATACACTTGCTTTGATTCATCGTCCTTAATAAGTGGAGAGCAAGATGGAGGGAATAGCAACATCTCTCTAGATGAAAGGGAGGCAATTAAAATACTGAGTCTGAGTCATTTCAGCTGTATTCCATCTCCCTCCCAGCGTCACCCTCTCATGCTTATCTGTGCACAATACAATCCTCATCAAGTCTACAGAAACACTAACAATTATGGAGCTGAGTGCATCATGGGAAAAACAGAGGGAGAGAGAGGAGAGCGATAACTGAGGGTGAGAGGGGAAGTGGTAGAGCGAGGGAGAGTAGACAGTGAAGGGATAATGAAGGGAGGGGAGGTTACTGTAGTGTACATCTGATAATGGGAGAGGAGGTTACTGTAGTGTACATCTGATAATGGGAGGGGAGGTTACTGTAGTGTACATCTGATAATGGGAGAGGAGGTTACTGTAGTGTACATCTGATAATGGGAGGGTAGGTTACTGTACTGTACATCTGATAATGGGAGGGGAGGTTACTGTAGTGTACATCTGATAATGGGAGGGGAGGTTACTGTACTGTACATCTGATAACGGTCACAAGGGGCAGATCTCATTTAAAAAACATCAAGACTTTCTTGTTCAGAAATGTTCAGTATTAAACATGTCAGCTTTATTTCTTTAGAAGATGCTTTTATTGTGAAGATAATGCCAGCAGTGGTTTAGATGACTGAGGAAAGAGAACTAGATCTATGATCTAGATACACAAACAAGTTTTCCAAAAGATCAGTTTTGAATGACGTAATCCTGCTGTTTCTGTAGAGGACAGGCCAAATCATAGAATATATATATATATATATTTTTAATCAGATACCCTTCTGAAGTGTGCACATGGCCTTAGTGGAGGGGATGGGGATTATGTTGACCCTGGAGGAGGAGATCCCCTACTGAAGATGGACTGTAAAGATATGGGAGAGGAGGGGGGAGGAGGTGAGAGGAGGGGTGAGGAGGGGTGAGGAGGGGTGAGGAGGGGGGAGGTGGACGGAGGAAGTGAGAGGAGGGGGGCGGAGGAGGGAGGAGGGGGGTGGAGGTGAGAGGGAGGTGGAGGTCAAAGACATGGGGAGGACAAGAGGACAGAGAATATTAGAAGATGATGAGATTATATACATTACACACTCATGTGCTCTGTGATTATATTGTACTCTGTGTGCATAAACCACTGTCTCTCTGTATGTTACTGTATGGGTTTGAATGCAGATATTCAGAAGATGGGAAGAACATTTGAATTAATGTGCTGAATCTGAGGACTCATCCCACCTTTAAAAGGAGTAACAGAAATCAAGTCAAATCACATATTTCACAGCTTCACTCTCCCAATCTAACAGTTGTCCTCTGATTATTCAACTAGGAATGTAGATTTATCTAAGAACATTTCGCGAAAATCATGCCATGCCAAATCCATTTATGAGGAAAATGTAGAACGCATAGAATGACATTTGAGTCAACAGAAGGTAATGCTGTGCAGCCACAATAAACATGTAAAGAACATGTTATGAGTCATTTCAATCTATGAATGAGAACTCCTAAGGTATAAAGAAGTTAACTGACGTGTATTTCTCAACATTTCTCATGTTGTTTTGGTCTTACAAATATATTTTTTATTAAAAAATGTAAGTTGTTTGCGAAATGAAAAAAAGAAATGTGTGAAACATTAACATCACTATTCATGTAAAAATCATGTCACATCCTATTATTTGGACAAGGATTTTCATTTGCATAAACATGTTGCAGGTTGGAAAAACAAGCAGTAATGTTTTTCCTTTTCTCTCGACACACCCTTAAGGTGCGAAGAATTCATGCTTCAGATTTCACATTCAAAACCAGAGTAATTATACTGGTAACCTGTGAGTTCCCAGTTGCCATAGCTGCATCACGCTTCATGGTTGCTGCCTGGTTCTCATGGACATAATTGGGAAAGCTTTCCAATTTCAGAACAGGGCTGAGCAGAGAATAGAGAAGATGAAAGGTGTTTTTATGGTGTCTTTACAGAGCATACAAGCTAGTAAATGAGCGCTCTCGTTATCCAGTCTGAGATATGCCTTTGTTGATTAGCTGACCACTGGTTTCAAGTGCTTGAAGAAACACTCTAAAAAAAAAAAGAGTCTAGAGAGTCTAGCTCAAACTTTAGAGCTAGCTTTTTAAAATGTCACCTTTTTGGGAGCTGGGAATCTTCACTACTTTTTTGCACGCAAACTATGCAGATACATTACATTTCACACGTTGCACAGAAATCCTAACCTATTCAAAAAAGTGGTTTGATTGAACGAAATGTATTGGTTAGACGCTCGAATTTTACTTCAGACGAGAGCAAAGCATGCTAATAAAATGCCCCATTATCAATGTTCAGTCTAGCATGAGAGAGTTTGTCTCCCTTTGTACTAAAAAAGTCAATGTAAATAATTAAGCAGTCTTTCTTTTTTTATTAATTTCCTTTCTCTTCATCTGACTCCGTGACCATTGATTGGCTGGACATATGGAGGTTTTGCACCATCTCACACAGATAAATATCCTCATGAACACAGGCCTTGAAGTCTAAGGGCTGTAAGCAAACTATTTAATGGGCCTATTGATTTTGGAGAAACTCTATTTTCAAAAAGTGTAAAATTCCACATCCACCGCTGGAATAGTTAGAGGTCATCTGTTTGTGACTTCTAGGGTTAAATAAATGAAGGACTTATGGCAGTCAATTCAATGTTATTGTTAAAACGATTGGGCATTTGGAAGAACTTATTTTTAAAGTCTACTAGGTAGTGGTTTGAGGATAAAGACGAAAAACAATTGGCTGCTCACGGATGGATATTTTAACACCTTAGTACTTGAACATTTCATCCCAACTTTAGCGGTATCCAGTAAACTGCATGCGCAGGAAGCACCTCCATATATTTTAATGATACTCATCTTGCTTCCAAAGACAACTTGTCGAACTCAGTCTTTTCCATCCAGAATGAAAAGGTCAAACTCAACGAAACGTTTCAATTACGGTTGGATGCTAGTGAAGCATTTGTGGTAGCTAAAGTGGTCATGTTAATAACAAGGTAATAAAGAGTGACTCTCTTTAATGACTACATCCATTCTACAAAAGCTAGTAAATTGTGAATCGTACCTAAGCACCTTTTCTACAGTAATTGCCTTATATTTTTCATTTGGAAACTGTCTAACAAAAATCCCTAACTTCTAATCCCTGTTGATTCATACTCACTGGGGCGTATATCAGACACACACATGCATGAAAAAAAAAAACTCTCAATCTATATTACAACCATCTCCACTTCACTGGAGCACCTGTGTGCTTTTGCCTTTGATAAAAACACCTCAATGATGAAAAGTTACAGTGTGTCTTTTGTTACAGCACCACACTTGATGACACTCAAACAGACAAAACATCAAGTGCTCCTCTCCCATCCCACTCCCGTTCATTCAAATCCTTTGATTAGTACACATAGCCTGGAAAACCTCTGTGGGTAAAACCTCATAAATTAGACATCAGGAGTTGAGATGCGAACAACATGTCACCCGGTAGCATTTTACCCCCAGATGTCAAGATCTGTGTTGAAAAATCGAGTTGTTACTGTTGCTGTAGACATGCTATGATAGTATGGCTGCCAGTATAAAACTCTTCAAAGATTGTAGGGGATGAATTGTACACATTGTAACATGAGACACCACCTGTGTAAACCCCAACAGAATACTAACACACCAGTACTCTGAGAAAAAGCCATATATTATCTTATATTATTATCTCTAAAAAAAGACAATGGCCACAATCAACATCCATTTGAGATGATGTGGATTTCATCCTTTGAATTCTCCTTGGAGGCTGAGAGACATATTTTGTCTGTAATTCGATTTTCCTCGTGACCCTAGCCTGGCACTTTTGGAGAAAAAAAACCTGCATGGGCAAAAACGCTACTAATTATCATCTGAATGGATAACTGATGAGGACAAAGATAGCTTCGTACTGGGGCAAGATAACCCACAATAAGAGTCTGTCATGGAGGTGCTAGTGGAAGCTTTGTCCGTCTCCTTTCAGAAATCTGCTCTGTAGTCTTAGTTCAGACAATGATTATGAACAACCTTGATAAAACATGCTTTCATGAATCCATTTCGACAGGCCCATATTCGATAGATAGATAGGCCCACCCATCGCTCATCATTTTAGACATACAAAGATATCACTGTCATCTGAAATCTGAGCATCTGCCAAGCTTGGACAAAGAAAGTGGAAACAGCAGAATGTACCGTGTTCCATCATCATTTTTATCAATTGCTTAGACTCATTTATTACAATAGTCTTTAACATTCCCTGAACTGAAGGCACAATTGTCACCCATCTCCATTCTATTGCATGTCTGCAAAACGTAGCACTGTGCAGTCTGACAATGTCGTCTTGGTGGAGGCTGCTTCTGCATCACACTGAGCTGTACTGATGACACAGTGGAGCAGTTTACATTAGGCTCCACTCCAATCTGTCCCTTTCATAACCATAGTTCATGAAAAACTGGGGTTCGGATTTCATGAGGGACTACTTACTTACTTTACTTTATTCCGGACTCAAAGTTCCATATAAAAAGACAATACAAATACATGACAACACAAATTAAAATACATACAAGCAACGATTCCAATGTTTCCACAGCCCAGAGGAGTACCTTGTATCACTATGTTTAGTGTCAGTGAGTGCAATTATTACTTTGTTTTTTGACTCTAGAAGTCGACACATAAATTTATACATTAACTTTCTCAACACAGCAAGAAAGGTGGGGACATTACTAGTCACAAACAAAGAGCTAGCACTTGTCCATCTAGGAAGCTTAAGGAGGATCCTAAACGCATCGTTATACGCTACCTGTAACTTTTTTAGTTTTGCTGTTCTATATTTACACCAGAGGTGAGCTGTGTAAAATGGGGTACAGTAGGCTCTGAAGAGACTGACTTTAACATCATCAGTGCACATATGAAATTTGCGTGCCAACATATTGGCCTGAGCATAAAGCTTACAGCACTGGCGCTGGACATCATCATCATCACAAAGATCATCAGTGATGATGTGCCCTAAGTACCGTACCTTCCTAATCACCTCTAGGGTACGGTCAGACAGTAAGAATGAAGGAAACGTTTGCTTCTGGTCCTCCTTAGTTTTAGCAATCATAATAACGCTCTTCTTAGGATTGAACTTGATGTCATATTGAACTCCGTAGCTAGAGCACACTTTAAGCAGTTGCTGTAGCCCAGCACTATATGGAGACATGATGACCAAATCATCAGCGTAAATGAGGTGATTTATAAGACTGTCTCCCACCATACAACCAGTCTTACATCCGTTAAGCTTCTTAGAAAGATCATCCATATACACATTGAAGAAGACAGGTGACAAGATGCCACCCTGTCTCACCCCATTGGTGACTTGACAGGGTGCAGATAAACTACTGCCCCATCTAATTTGCATGGTTTGTTGTGTGTACCAAAACTGCAAAATCCTTATCAGGTAAGGTGGGACTCCTCGCTCTTGTAGTTTGGCAAACATCTTACCATGGTTAATCCTATCAAACGCTTTTGATGCATCTAAGAAGCACATAAACATGGTAGAGTTCTGTCGTCTGTATTTACTTATGACTTCTTTAAGTGCATATATACAATGATCTGTTCCAAGTTTACTTTTAAAACCAAACTGGTTGTCAGTGGTTTCCACATACTCACTAATCCTATCCAAAATAATTATTTCTAAAACTTTAGATAGTATGCTAGCCAGAGCAATTGGCCTGTAGTTATCCATGCTGGAGATTTTCCCAGTTTTGACTTTAATCACTGGCACTAACAATACGGACAACATAGAGTCAGGTAGAATGCCATGCATCAACAACCCAGTAAAACACATAGCAAGCAAGACGGGTATTCTACCACAAGCATGTTTTAGATGTTCTGCTGTTATCTGGTCAAGACCACATGCTTTATTCATAGACAGCTTCTCAATGGCATAGCACACCTCATCAGGTCTGATAATCACCCCATCATTAAAAAGAACCTTTCCAGCGTTAAATTCCTCACTCTTAACACAGTTAAAAATATCACTATAATGTTTTCTCCAAAGTTCTGCAATATTTTTAGGTCCAGTGATTCCAGCAATACTAGACGGCAACGGCACCTTACTGTTATTAATAACCTTTACTTCTTTCCAGAAATCATTGGAATTATTCTGCTGAAGCTTTTTAGCCATGGAGTTAGCCCTCATAGCCTGCTCGTTTCTTTTAATGAAGCGTACAGCATATTTGAATCTTGCATTTGCCTGTTTCTTGTGCTCACACTCAGGCCCATGCCTAGCTCTCCCTGATAACACCCATGTTTTAAAAGCTTCTTTGGCCTCTGCATGGAGTTCATACACATATTCATTCCATCCCGGTCTGATATTATGTTGTTTACCACTTTTGTTGCAGAAAAGCTTACCACTACTAATAAGACAGTTGACAATCTTCTCATATATCATACACAGATCTTTCCCATGATTCTGGTTCTTACAGTTAATGTCATCACATAAGATAGCATCAGATGGGATATCACCATTACTAAAAACATTTTCAGTCAATGACTTGTAATGCCAGAGGTCCTTTTCTGTCATCCTTGCCCAATTTAGTTTTCCTATTGGATCATGGTTATCATAGCTGGACAACTCAGGTATATTCTTAACATTTAATACCAATGATACAGGTATGTGATCAGTTGTAGCCATCCCATACATGATCTCAATTGTATCTAAACAGTCATGAGCATCATCTGTGCATACACAGTGGTCCAGCCAGGATGTTGTATGCCATGCTTCACTTATATATGTGTAGCTATCTACAGGCAAAAGTACTTTGCTGGAGAGAACCAGCTTGCTGTCATCACAAAACTGCACTAAGTGTTGGCCAAACTAATACTAATTAGGACTAATACTTTGCCTTCAGCCAATTCCTTGATTGTGTCTTCCCCTTATCCCCTAGGCACCAAACAAAACATTCAACAGAACATTCTTACTCTCCTTCTCATTACAATTTTAGTTGCTCATTTACTTCATGCTGTGCTGTTCCTCCATGTATTTTTGTACAGTGATTGCGCAATGGGTAAGCTCCATGTGCTTCCAAACATGATTGGTTGATTGGTAAGATGGTTATTCTCACTTAACTACAATGCCATGAATGGTTAATTTTGCATGTGATGGCAGGTAATTTGCCAATGTAGCAGACATCACAAACATTCAATGTAATACAGAATTCAGGAATGGCGATGTCTGAGGGAATATTATAATAGTTGAATGGGTCATTTTCCATGCGATGACTCCCAAGATGAAATACAGTTTAGGAATTGTAGGAAGAGTCTAACAGTGTCACTGAGAATCAGCTCATTAGAGTTGGCTAAACCTTGTGCGTGTAGTTATAGAGAAAATTCTAGACATTTGTCTTAATAATGCCAGGAGTTCAGCCACTGCTATTTTTCTCAATATCTCATCTTTCTTATCTTCTTAAAACTGTATTTCTTTAGCTATACAGCTAAAGAAATATAGTTGAGTGAGAAACACATGTTTAAAAGATGCCACAGACTCCATCTCACCTTAATGTCAAGTTCACTTTTGATTTTACCAAAAAAAAAACTGATGAGGTTGTTTTTCTAAATTAGATGCTACTGATGAGATTCGATATCGGACAGACTGATCTATGAAAGCACACAAGAATGCATGAAAAGTTCAGTCAAAAAAGTTTGTGGTCTTCAAAAGGCATGGTACCACAGAACATAAGCTACTGCATCCTCAGGACCTGTTTCTGAGACCAGCTCCCACATTGTGTGAAAGGTGCACTGACGTTAACTAGATTTTGATGTCCTTATCTAAATGCAGCACCTTTCTCTTTGGCTGTTCTGTGTGAACCTTAGCCCAGGTAAACCCCAGGTGTCCTTTTCTGGGCAGACCCGTTCTCCAGCACAGCGGGGAGTCTCATCTATTTGGCGAACGCTCCGTCACGTTCTGGCATGGGTGACAGAAGCTAGGCTGGATGGGGTTCTCATCTGATTAAGCATCCACACCAGAGGAGGCTGGAGCACCATGGCTCCCACCTGTTAACAGGATTATTATTATTTTTGTTGCCAGCTAGCCAATAAATGAGCTTTGCTTTGTCTGACGGAGTGAGATCAGAGAAGCCATGTGAGATATGGCACTGCTTCTACTGCAGGGATGACAAGGAATATGAATGGAAGGTGGGATGAGGTAGTTCATGAAAGGTTTGTATAAATCCTACTGTGTGTGCACATGTTTGGCGTTGTTAGGCCAACATGGCTGGATATTTTACTAGAAGCTCAAAAACTCCATGGTGCATTGAAGGTACGCTATTTTGGTTTTGGACTCACATTTCTTCTCATTTTCCCAAAAGGCAAATACCAAAAGGTTCTTAATTGGGGTTCAATGTCAGACTAGTGTTGTAAAAAAAATATGGGATATGTGGAACACACCCCCAACTAAACACACACACACACACACACACATCATCATTCCACATATCAAGATAAAGTACAATTGAAATGAGATTATACTAGATAAAACAGTACCCTAAGGTTGAAACACAAACCTGTATCTTCCTTCTGGTCATCAAAACAAGGGTTCAATCAACTATTATTGTAAGTAGGAAGAAATGAACCAGGCTTATGCCTCAGAAATGAACCAGGCTTATTCTCCAGAAATAAACCAGGCTTATACCTCAGAAATAAACCAGGCTTATACCTCAGAAATGAACCAGGCTTATTCTCCAGAAATAAACCAGGCTTAAACCAGAGTCCAGATTCTTATCGCAATAAATTCTTATCTCCCCACAACTAATATCTTGTCTGTAGCAGGTGAGAAGTTAATTCTGGATTTACTGGATTGAGAGATATTAGGTTGTTTATCCATCACATTTTTATCAATCACATTTGGTTCAACCACATTTATATCCAGTGCCGCCACCTCTAGCCTCTAATATGTTAGTGCGATGTACAGTATAATACGGCATTTTCCTTAAGGGCTGGACCAATGTGTCTATTTACATCACATTATACTAATCTCTTTTGCCCTTATGTATATTTGTATTACTTCACTATCCCCCCCATTTCTCTCTGCATTAACTTTCTCTTCGCTATACTTCCCTTCCAATTTCCAGCGCACTATATTAAACATGGACTAGCACAGCACCATCATCCTAAAGAGGATATACGGACAGATTTTTCATGACACCGGTTACATTATTGTTCTCTTCCAAAAAAATAAAATAAATGCTATCTTCAGTTTTAAAGAGCAAACATGAGTCTGTATTGCTCTTATTTACTCTCAGTCTCAGTCTGCTTGATCTTATCTAACTCCCATCTCTCCTCCTAATGCTTCTAAATAATGGAGGAAGCACGCAGTACTGCTGTCACTCAACCAGTAAGGAGCAGGAGAAGCACTGAAAATATATAAAATACACACACACAATACACACAATGCACACACAAAATACACACACACACACACACACCCCCTAAGGAAATGCAACCAGCCATAACACCAGCGTTTGGCTGCGTTCAATATCTGACTGCGGGCCACATTTGAAAAGAAACATTTGCCTCATATGCTGCTTTCACCTGCTGTTATCCAGTTTAGATACAGTGCCATCTACACAATCACAAAATGTACCCATGAGTCTCCTGTGCACAGGGCTATTAACACACAGCATAAAGAGCTGAGGCACGAATGAACAACATAAAATAGGCAGGAGTGTTAGAGTGAGCTAAAGGACACAGGCAGAAAGAGAGAAAGACAAAATAGAGAGGAGGAGATGGAGGCAGACATGCAATTACGTTGGATCCTGTAAACCCCCATCACGGCGTTCCTAGGCCCCCCCTGCTGGGAGAAACAGCTAGATAAGCAGGCCGATGGTGTCCAATCCCTGGATTTAAAATGAAGACTGGTGCAAATGCACGCATCCCCCCCACCCCCACCCCCACCCCCCAAAAGGATGCTTCTCTTGGATAGCTCTCTCACTTTAGAACACCCAAATCACTAAGTGGAAGATTTTCTCTCCCAGACATCAATTTAATTCACCCAATAAAGCGCCAGCTTCACAATGCAACATCTGGGATTCCTTTGACAGAGGTGATAAAAAAAAGAATACAACGGAAAAAAGAGACTTCACAGCGTGTTGAAGGGGGGAGGGGGGGAAGGGGGGGGGATACAAATGGTATTGATCCAACTCGTACAATGGATGGATGAGAAAGAAGAGCTTTGCTGGTTTTGCTCTCTTGTCTCGCTCCAGTTCACTGCTTCTCTCTGCTGGGGGGGGGGGATTTGCCTCTGCCCCCTGGCCCAATTAGTCAGAGCTTAAGAGCAGGAAGCGTGTTAGGCAGGCCAAGCTGGGCTGCGTTCACTAAAGTTCAGCTTGGCTTGGCTCAACTCGTGCTCTTCACTTTACTGTGCAGCAGAAGTCTAATTAATGCGCTGTGCTGACAGACAGCCAAGGTCCTGTGGAGGGGCACATCAGAGACCACACACACACACTGTGAGAAATTCTAACACACACACACACACACACACACACACACACACACCAAACTCATACTTACAAACTACGAAGAACACACAGGCGTGTGAGTACACACTTGCACAAAGAGGTAAACACAAAGCTTGTGAACGCTCACATACAGACATGCCCTCACAACCCAGCTTCACTCACAGTGTTATCCATGGTGTTGTGGTATATCTTTACAAAGAGACAAAAAAAAACTCCCATTCCATCCTTCTCTTTAATAACCCTCGCCTTTTCCTCGCTCTCTTTCTCTCTCGCCTCTTTTTTTAAATCATTGTTGCTTTGTTCTGTGCAGTCATTAGATCCATTCTTCTCAGTTAGCACCAGGGATCACTGGTGGTCAATGATGGCCAAACTCCCAACATGCATTGCTTCTTGTGCCCATTTGCACATGATGTGTAAACTCCCCTCAGCAAAAAAACACTAAAGTAAATCTTAAGCAAATTATAAACACTGTTTGATCATAATCATCCCTAATGTAATCAGTTACATTCATTTAGCGTTAAAGAACACAAACAATCACAGTGGAATTGCAGGTGTATTAGTATAATCACATGGCTTTAGGGGGGCAGACAGTGGATCATTTGTCTAATTGGTTTACATTCGACGTACCTGCTTCCACAACGGCTTTGGTTCAAATCAAACTAGCGGAGGTGTCACACAAGAAAGAGTATGAACCCTCAGGGTTAGTCTATAAGAGCCTGAATCAAATAAAAACTGGGAGTGATCATTTGAGTTATAGTGCACTGGTGCAAATGCTATCATTGTATTTCATAAACGGGACATATACCTGCTCGATATCTGAGGATACATGAACAGCCATCCACTGATCTGTGCCTGAGGTGAGATAAACAACAAACTGGTCTATGTCTTTGCGTATCTGCTCATCACTACGCTTTACACACACACACACACACACACACACACACACATTTCTCCTTTCATCTTCTTGTTGTTTACAGGTACACCTTTTGCATGCATCTTGACTAGCCACCATAATTAAACACACACACCTATATGCCCGCACTCGCTAATACATGCACACACACTTCACACATGGCCAGATAATTGGTAATAAAAGGAGAAGAAAAAAAAGTATAGCTCTAAATTCAGCCTAATTATCCCAAGCATGTCAGGTATAATGAAAAATGGTCAAGGAAAACAGAACGCCTTGATGAATAATCGCCAGAGGTTCAGCCAAGGAGAGAAGGAATATTTGCGGGGAAAGCGACATGGTTCCTAATGAAAACAGATGCATGTGCAGTGGGCCTGCAGGCTTCCAGGGCATGCTGCTGCTGGTCTCCATTTAAAATCAATTCTGTCAAAGTGTCCTAAGTTATTTTGACAGGGAGGGGAAAGTACTTCAGGAAAACACTAGTTTAATGATGTATTTAACCTGCCGGTAATTGACCTCTGAATCGACAGAAGTAGGTAAAGTCCAGGGAAGAATATTCATATTTTTTTTTAATTGCAG
This sequence comes from Neosalanx taihuensis, assembly GCA_030340665.1. Classification (NCBI taxonomy): domain Eukaryota; kingdom Metazoa; phylum Chordata; class Actinopteri; order Osmeriformes; family Salangidae; genus Neosalanx; species Neosalanx taihuensis. The sequence continues at coordinate 19,348,311 of CM059289.1, forward strand.
CTGCTCACATATATAATCTTGGATCAGACCCAGGTCAGTACATACTGAAACATTTTTCTTTGGAGAAAAAAAAATTAAAGCAAACATCACAGCAGCATCGGACTGGAGAGTAGATATGGACGGATTGTCTTTTTCGTAATCAGAATGTTGTCGGTTCAATTCCTGATCATGCCAGAAGTCCTTGGGCAAGGTACTTCACCCTCCTTGCCTCAGGGGGGAATGTCCCTGTACTTGCTGTAAGTCACTCTGGTCAAGAGCGTCTGCTAAATGACTAAATGTGAATGTAAGGAGTCAAACAACAAGGTTTAGCAGTTCTCTGGCAACGACTCTGCTTCTGTCTGCAGAGGGCTCAGGCAGATCACTACAAGCCCAGAACCCCCCCCCCCCCCCCCCCCCCCCCCCTTACCTCAATGCAGACCATAACTACTGTGGATATTTATCATATTATTCTGAGGTAATATGCTTTCTTTGTGGTGGCTCAAAGCACGCTTGTACATATGAACTTATTACTTAATATGTCAACTAAAATGACATTCAGATGCACACAGGGAGGATGTTGTGGCTTCTTAAATCGCCTGACATTCACACAAACACACTTGACATTTTCCCCTACAGTACGTGTGCATACCCCTTACACAAACAACACTGTTGTTGTTCAATGACTCAGTAAGGGTCGAAGTGAGCTTTTGACCCGATCTGAGATAAGGTCCAAGCAGACGGGTAAGATACGGATGAAGAGGGGCACTTCAGAAGATAAACAAAAACATATAAACACAGTCAGCACAGCCACATAGGTCCAGTCCGTACGGATGAACTGATCAGAGACGCACAAAGGTATTAAAATCTACGTGAGAATTCATTTATTTTGACCAGATTTACACGTATTTTATACCAGAAACATAGCTTCTGTTTGTCATTTTGATAGTCTGGTTTCATATCACGGCGCTCTGTCCCTCATGGAATAACCATCTGATGAAGGCAACACAACATTGGGAACATACATAAAACAGTAACCTTCTAATCAACCAGGAGTTCACTATCCAATGAGGAAGCTCGGCCAATCCAGCACCTTCCTCTCCCATTAGACAGGAAGGGGTTGCTGGGATTGAAAGGTTTCTCCTTCAAGTTAATGACATGTCAAGTTAATGTCAAGTTACACTATGGTGGGAAACTGCTTAAATATAATTGGATATATTTATGGACAAAATGTTCCCATTCTATCTTCTCTACTTTTGTTGTCATCCTTTATTCAACTTTGCAAGCAAGTGAAAATCTTGCGTCAGGGAAGAAAGCGGAAGTAAAGGACATATTCTTTGTGTTTTCCAAACGTAACATAGATCTGGGTGATTGGGGCAGGGATAAGTTTCATAGAACAAACAAGCCTTACAAAGGACAAGCCTACACACCCCAATTTTTCGAATCGCAAATGCTCCTCCTAAAAATAATTTTGGCCAAGCGCAATGTAACACTCCTCCTGGCAGCGTATAAACACAGTTGTCCTGTCAAACCCAGTGCAGAAGGAATAACACAGGACAGGTGGCCACTACATGTGATTCATTGTCCTTGTAAGAAAGCACAAGTCCCTCTAGTCGCCATAATCACCCCTCTTCTGCGCTTCCCTCCCCGTCTCAGACGAGGTGCGAAAGAATAATTAGTGGCTTGTGAGGAAGCCCCCTTGTGGACTGAAACAGTGGCAGGAGTACAGTCACTCTCCATCAGTAGCACATGTCCCTGGCAACACTGAGCCACACTGCATTAATGCAGTCAATGGTGTGTGTTTGTATCTGGTCACTAAGGAGGAACAGGTTTTTGTCCAGATTCAGGAGCATTTGTTCCTCGCACTACCATGGGGCAAAACAACATGCAACAGTACAATTACAGTGGGGTATTTAACACACACACACACTTTGCAAGTTAAGAATATCTTGGATTTCTATCACCTCGTCCTCAGAGGGAAAGCAGTTGATAAGTAGAGACAATTAGCACTATGAAAAAGGACAGACATAATGATACAGTCAATTAGCTGGTACTTTGTGTTGAAGGCCTTTAGCAAACTTCACAATGTTTGAAGTAATTGATTCTGATGCCTGAGTCAAAGCAAAGGGCTGATTAACAGATCACATTCCAAATGGGTTGAAGGAGTTTAAAGCATGTGGTCATCTGTGAACTATCCTCACCTTAGGATTTCTCTGCCACATTGAGGATTCTGAGGGTCAGAGTTCATTGCTGTTACGCAGGAGCCCTAACCCATTCAGGATCAGTTGTGAGCGAGATATTAGGGTTGGTTCCAGTTATTGTGCCAAGCAAGAGTTAATCTTCAGAATTGTATCAACAGATAATCTTCAGTTACGCAAAATATTGCATTTCAATACACATACTATTTAGATTTGTAGCCAAAGATTTTGTATATCCCATTACGTAGTATGTCAATTCATGACATCCACTTAAACACTTATGGACATCCACTTAAACACTATAATTTTGGCCACAATTTGGAATTATTTTCTTAGACCTGAAGGCCTAGATCAAACATGAAGTATTTGATCATTAACCGTCATTTATATAAATAACGGGATTGGAGTATGCTATCATGTTTTCTGTACAAGTTCATTACATACATTCAATATATATTTTGAACCAGTTAAAATACAGGAATGCATCCCATTTTCAATTAGTTATGACTTTATCGGTATCTCCCACCCAGCTCTCCTCCTCGTCTGAGAGGCTCCGAGGCTTTTCATTTCCCCTGGTGTCTCCAGGAAGATGCCTGTCATGCTGCCCGACAAGACCATGAATTACAGAGGAGCCTTATCTGGTCCTGCAGCAGGGGAATAAATGTGGATGTGGACAAGCATCGATAAAAGACTGACAGACTTTTGGGAAGAAACAGAGGTGAAACAAGCTCTTAAACGGTCGAGAAGCAGAAGAAGGAACCGACGAGGGTTTAAGACGATTTAAAGTTCAAAATCGTGGAAGCGTGGAGATAATGCACTGGGATTGTCTGTTGTCTGAAAAACTGCAGCATGTAAGCAAATGGAGTTGGAATGTATGGATGTTGTTGGCACTATCATTACGTAAGGACGATCATGCAAAGCACAATGTAGTATGAGAGCTCATGCAGAAACTAAAATGAGTTTAGTATTTGAACCAAGTAGATGGTCCGTGTGAATATGGAAATACTGGCAGAGTCAGTGACCTCTTCATCCATCAGTAGTGTCATTTCATTGGGGATGGATGTAAGAGAGTATTTGCAAACGAGTCAACACAAAGTCCATTTGTTAACGAAGCCCACATGTTGTGGTGTTTAAAGCACGCGGACGCCATGCTCATCCATCCTGAATGAGGCTGTTCTGTCAGGCCTTCTAATGATGCGGAGGGGGACAGCGACTCCACTGCTCTACTGAGACTTGAGACCTCACTGTTGAGCCACAACAGTCTAAACTGTCCCAGCTATCTATCCCCAGCTGAAGATGGAACACACAAACACACTGACTGTACGATGGGCTGAGTACTTAGAGCAGAACACACACACACACACACACAAAGGTAATTGCCCGTCCAGTGACACTAGAATCCCTCAACACTCATGGTGATCCATCTTAAAGAAGAATGTAAACCAAAACCTCCCTCTGTCCTTTAAAGCAGTCTATCTGCCCTTGTTTAAAAAAGCACACGTCCTTTAAATGGGGTAGGGGGGAAACACATTGGGTTTTAGCTACTATTGATCAAAAGAGAGAACTTTTCCCCCCGTCCTTTTTACTGCAGAGTCGACATACACAATTACAACAACACGTAGTAGATCAAGCCAATCATATCCTACTCTGCTGATTGCTTGTTACAGATATGATGAAGAGCTGCAGAGTATTGAGATTAATTAGGCCCTCATCACTGGCAAAGGCTGCGGAGAAAATCAGTTATCTGCTAGCGTGAGTTTGTGTGTGTGCGTGTGTGTGTGCGTGCGAGTCGTTGCTTTTTCATGGAATAATTTGCATTTGTTTATGCCCAAATGTATGTGCGTTCTCTATACGGAATGGATGAATGTTCAGTCTGTATTTCTGTGTGTGTGTGTGTGTGTGTGGAGGGAGGGGACAGCTATGACTTTGGGGTAACAGTAAACACACCACTGAGAGCTCATTAGAGGCGTCCTCCTCTCTCTCTCTCGCTCACTGAACTGCTCCAGTGACGCGGCGTTAGCGTCGACCCAAATCTGGCATCAAGCTACTAGCTAATTAACGCCTCCAGCTCCTTCCAGCCAGGGAAGCTAGCGAGGCTCAGGTCCAAACAGGCTAGCTAGCACATCATCTGCTGCCTGACAGCATCACAGCAAGCGGATAAAGAGCAAACGCCACTGACACATACGATCATTTGAGATGCTAAACTAAGCATTTAAACAACATTTGCAAGTCTCTTGATTAGTAGAACTGGAAGATCGAAGTGTTTTTTTCGATTATTGATGTTGATGTGAAAAGATTTTAAGGGCTGAGATGGATCTGGTTTGTGGTTTGTTGAGTATGGGGCCTGGGTGTGTTAGATTTCCCAGAAAAGTTGTTGTGTTGCTGACTGTACCAGCTAGGATCATCCAACCACACACTGCTGTTGGCGTGGAGAGTCAAGTGATAATGTGTCTTGATAGTTGGTACTTGTGATTTCTTGCTATTCCTTCGTTTTCGTACACCATTGAAACCTCTGCATTTTGTGTTATTTAATGGTCCACTATTCATAAAACTGTACAAAATCTCTTTAAACGTTATTATTATTAGTACAGGGTATAAAGAACGCTGTCTGTTTGAGTACAACGAATACTATTCAAACCTAAAATGTGAGCATAGCAGTAAATCTAATTACAATGCTACCAAAGCGCTTATCAAAAGCGTATGCTGAGCAAAAGGAAAGCATGCATGTTAAATCAGAGCAGCTATTCATCACACCACTATATCCACAATAACAGTGAGGATCATGAGGCAGATCACACGGTAAATGGGAAGGAGAGTTTAAATGAGACACGGCTTGCATGGTTCACGCATGGTTGCACGTGTGATGAATGATACAGGACTTCCTCTCCCCCAACCTATCTATTCCTCCTATTCTCCTGCTTTTCCTCTTAGCCATGTTGTCTGTGTGGTTATGTTGTCGTCAGTTAGACCGGAATAAGAAAATACTGTAAAATGGATGTAACTGGACACCATTGTAGACATGCATACATATTATATAATCAATGCTGTACATTTCTGTAAAATTTAAAGAAGACAAGAGATTAAAAAGGTACAAAAACAATTGAACATGCATATATTGTCTATTATCTCAAGGATATGAATATGTTGAGGCATTCAAGCCTCTGTACACAATTACTATTTTCCTTTATGTTCCTTCTCATGAATAAGCCAAGGTTGTGGAAATTCAGGTTTAAAATGTTATTCTTGTCTCATTTTTATTTAAGTAAATAATGTGAAACGGGTCAATTAGTATTAATTTCATACTTTGGTATGCACGTATGGTTTCACAAACCTGTCACATTTTCACCACATAAATAGGCCAGTGTATGTACTGTATGACATGACATTATCAAAGCGTGTGAACAAGATCAATAACACATGTAGATTGCCAATCTCCCCAATTTGAAGGATGTTATTGACCTAATAGAAGAAGAAAAAAAATCATGGCCTTTAAAATGTTATATCGATGACATATGCATTACAAGTTACCACATCATTTAATTAACTAGCCTAGTGCTGCTGTGTTTTAATGCTTGCTGCAGTCCAGCAACCTGTAATAAGTAATACATTCTACATAATACATGCAGTTTGCTTTTAGGCTTAAAAGATTTCACACAGAATTCTGAAAGTAAAGCACAGAAAGTGTAGCTGTGGTAGCTTACATGTCATGTTTCAGCTATTCAGAACTGTCGTATCATTTCAGAGATTACATTTTTCAAAAAGTGCTTTTAATGTTGGGGGTTAGAATGGATCCATTGCCTGAATTGTCTGTGCTGTTACAAAAAAAGGAAAAATGCCTGAATCCAATCATCACTTCTTGTGCAAAGGTTTCCAAAAATATTTACAAGAATGCTGGTTCATTTGTCCATGCATATCACTGTCTCGGTTATTCCAGGTTCCCCACTGATAACTTTTAATTTAGTTCAAATGAGCTTGACATGAAGTTCTGGTAAAAGACTAATCCAAAAACATGAATTACTTCCACCAAGAAAATGAATCCAGATGATGTTCAGATGTAATTTTAGCATCTGAAATTAAAGTGCAGATGGCGCTTTTCTGCAAACAAGGCGACAAAAATATAACAGCCAATTAAAACTGACTGTGTATCAGAGTATCAAGACTGTTCATGGACACTTTCATATTTCTAGTGGTTCCACAGGTGGGTTGTTTTTTAACAGCCTCTTTTAATTTGGCCTTGACTGGAAATGTTTTGAAGATTTTGATCCGAAGCAAGTAAATTAATTAAAATGCTAGACACGCACATGTACCACTAGACTTTTACAGGCTCATATCACATGCTAATGAGCGAAATAAGAAAGGAAGCAAGCAAGTTATACATTTACATTTTAGTCATTTATCAGACGCTCTTATCTAGAGCGACTAACAGCAAGTACAGGGACATTCCCCCCCTGAGGACAGTAGGGTGAAGTGCCTTGCCCAAGGACACAACGGCATGTTGGCACAGCCAACCGGGTACCTTCTGATTACTAGCCCAACGCCCTTAACCAACTGTGCCACATGACACAGATGACATGCAGTAACCTCTTGACATGCCTCATTAGGTCTGTCTCTCATTGGCTCAGACACACAGATACACAGCACCTCATTGGCTCAGACACACAGATACACAGCACCTCATTGGCTCAGACACACAGATACACAGCACCTCATTGGCTCAGACACACAGATACACAGCACCTCATTGGCTCAGACACAGATACACAGCACCTCATTGGCTCAGACACACGGATATACAGCGCCTTGTTGCTTGAGGTTAAGTAGATTCAGTGCATATTGTATGAGACACCTTACGCTTTTGACACTGTTACACATCCACATAACTGACATGAATGACACTCAAACCATGCACATATAGTCAAACAACAACACACAGCATGATGGTCATGCCAGCTTGTTTAATGCCATCAATCTCACTGAAATATGTGTGCACGTACGTACGTACACACACACACACACAAACCCCCATTCCTCATGTTGGATTTATAGAGATGCCCTGCCCTTCTTCATGACCTTAAGCTTAAGTCAAGTGTTATCTAAGTGAGGCACACACAATCTCTTTCATACACACACACACACCTTAGTCTACTCTAAAGCAAGACCTTCAAACTCCCTGTCTGGAACACACACATGCATACTAACCAAGCTCACACAGGCAATTCCAGATTTGAGCCTTCCAGTTAGCTGTCCATCAGAAGTGCTTTCATGGCTTCCTCTCTGCCACTTTCTCTTCATGTGTGTTTGTCTCCTACATTATTTTCTTTTGTTCTCTTTGGACATACTTTCTCCCATTGTTTTGCTTACGGCAACGTGATGCTTACTGGTGCCTCTTGTACTCAAACAGACACTGACCTAAACGTGCACAAACACACACACACACACAACTTCATGCTGCGCTGTTCCATACACTCATTACAACCTTGATGGCTCGTCTTCTAACAAAGGAAAATGGAAGTGCAGCTGAAGGGGTGGAGGGTGTGACTACACAGACATTCTGATTCTAAAAGTGCACGTGGGTACAGCACAAAATGGCATCTGTGTAGGAACTTTATGCACAAAGGCACATCTCTGCATGCATACGTGTGTGTGTGTGTGTGTGTGTGTGTGTGTGTGTGTGTGTGTGTGTGTGTGTGTGTGTGTGTGTGTGTGCTTGGAAATACAGAAAAACACTGATAGAAAAGTCTGAGAGCTCAGAGACCAATTAAACATGCGCGTGGTGTATGATTCAGAGGAGGCGCTGCAGCACGTATTTGATCATCTGCACATTAGGTGGTATTCACATTCTGCTTTTAAAGTGATCATAACAAATATTGTGGCCCACTTTCTCTCTAATGTTTCCTTTAATCATTAAAAATGAGACTTAATAATCATTACTTACCACTTGTTTGCGTGATATCATCCTCATTAGTAAGGGATAATGCCGCTGAGGTGTAGAACGTCACCTGATCATGGTCCAACGTTCTCTCTCAAAATCAAATCAAGATTTACACGAGAGGACAGAAAAAAATCGTCTATCCATGAGCAACTGGGCCATTTACAACCCAACTAATGTTACATGTCCTATTCTGAGACCTTAAGAAACACTGGGAAATAACCTTAAACCGCAGTGAATCAGCCCTTTCATTACATTTAGCTGCATTTATACTGTCTTACAGTTCCACCTGACCTCTGAGGGCCGCCATTATGCTGATGTGTTTGACAGTAAGATTGCTAACAACACTACTGCTAAATAACTGTTAAACTCCAGGTTAAGTAAGTCTGCTCCTGCTCACCAAAATAATATATGATATAATATAAGATATATAATAATATAATATAATAATATATGTTCTTTATACCTTAGCTAAAAATAGCCCAGATTTTTGTAGTAGAAAGTGTAGTTAGTAGACTTTTAGCGTGCTAATGGTTCGCTGACATCCTTGCGTGGCTCAAGCTTGTTAAATACGCTTCACGAGCCCAAAGCTCGTTCTGGCCTAAATGATCAAACCTTCACGAGACAAACTGGGCGCGAGCAGCGGGAATGGTGAAGCTCCATTTCAGTTTACCTGCATTAACCCCGCCCACTTTACATTTCTGACCAATCACACAACAGTTCACAGACACTACACAAGAAAACAGTTTTGTTGAGGGTACGTGTTGAGAACTAGAGCCATATAAAAGGGTTATATTGGGCTTTTTATATGGCTTTGTCCTGAACAAACTGCAAGGACTCCCTGTGAGAACAAAATGATGTCCTTTTCTTCTGGCAGTTCTGGGCGCAGGGGACCTTTTTCTCTGTTCTTGCAGAGGATGTACTGACCTTTAGAACGTCCCCTACGCCTCGTTGCTAAGGTGTGCTGACCTTGTGACGTCACGCCAGCCCAGAGGGTGGGGAGTGGGTGGGGAGAGGGTGGGGAGAGGGTGGGGAGAGGGTGGGGAGAGGGTGGGTGGGGAGAGGGTGGGTGGGGAGAGGGTGGGGAGAGGGTGGGGAGAGGGTGGGGAGAGGGTGGGTGGGGAGAGGGTGGGGATAGGGTGGGTGGGGAGAGGGTGGGGAGTGGGTGGGGAGAGGGTGGGGAGAGGGTGGGGAGAGGGTGGGGAGAGGGTGGGGAGTGGGTGGGGAGAGGGTGGGGAGTGGGTGGGGAGAGGGTGGGTGGGGAGAGGGTGGGGAGTGGGTGGGGAGAGGGTGGGGAGTGGGTGGGGAGAGGGTGGGGAGAGGGTGGGGAGTGGGTGGGGAGTGGGTGGGGAGTGGGTGGGGAGTAGGGAGGTTAAGCAAGGGAGGAAGTGTTGATTGTTGTTCCCTTCGTTGATTCAGGCAGTGTTCCTCAACATCTGCACAGTCTAGTGGTAATGTTACTGTGTTAGGAGGGGCTGGTTGAGGAAATGATAGATTACAGTCGTTGCACAAGTATTCATGCAAAACTAATGTGTATATAAACAGGTGTTAACCGCTGCAGAGGGAGAAAGGAAATATGTTGTTTGTGTGTGTGTGTGCGTGTGTGTGTGTGTGTGTGTGTGTGTGTGTGTGTCACACTCGTGGAAATTCTCATGCAGTCGGTTAGGGTGTCTGGTTAGTAATCAGAAGGTACCTGGTTCGAACCCCGGCTGCGTCAACATGAGGGAGCCACCCCATGTATTTTGGATGGAGAGGCATCATTTAGGGTTCGGCAGCATAAGCATTTTTGTTGTTTTTCTTCGGCACTGTTCATGGTTCCCTTGTTCACCTGTGACGTTTTGGTCAGTATAAAACACTTCTTATTGTTATTGACGCACTATTTTCTGTCCAACAGCTGTGACACTCAGCCCGGCAGTTATTAGACCCTCATGTCACCTAGACATCGACCGTGAACGTGCAAGTTCAGAGAGGATCGAATCACAGGGACAGCATGCTGCTCCACATTCCAATTGGTCTCCATTTTAAAAATGATTTCCTTATAATTCCACCCTGCAAATTGTTACATTGTTCTGCTTAAAAATAGGATAATTTACTGTAGGTCGAAATAAGACCTAAATAAGAAATAAGACCCTGTTAGTTTGTAAAGTAGGAAATGTGTATCTATCAATTTGCTCTCATTGCCAACATACAATATCAAAGGGCCAAGGCCAAATATAATCCTACCTTTTCTGTTGTACTCATGGTTTATATTTTCTCATAGCCAACTCTCCATACCTTCCTCCCTCTCAATCCTCCCCCTCCTCTACCTCCCTCCCCTGCATCTGTTTGCAGTACTCCCCCAGGCTCCTGGATGACCAGAAGGGGCCATGAATAAGTCATCAACATTGCCCCCCTACATTGTGTGATCATTGCCAACCTGTTCAAAAACATGTCGCTTCACAACCTCCCCCCTGTCTTTCCGCATTCATAACAAATGTCAATATGATAGTATTACATTCATCATTGGGAACAATGCAAAGTAGGACTAAAGATTAAAGACCATATGAATTGACAAAGGGGTTTGAGAGATGTAATTATCTTAATGTCAAACGTTAGTGATGCCCTGACCAATCACTATTTAGGAACAGTACAGGCTAGGTCTTATGGGAGATTGAGTCCTACAAATGTCACATGGCCCTGATGCCTTGGCCAGTCATCATTACAGCAGTCTAATAGCATTGGGCAGAGCTGGGTTGTGTTCTGCTGTCAATCTAAGTCAAACCTCAATGGAGCTCAAATGAGCTGATAACACCGAGGCTGGACTCCTCTTGAGTGACTAGTGGGAGATGTATAGGGTTAACGATTCAGGCTGGGCTGGATGAAATCCTTCCTCGGGTCCTGACTGATTCAGGTTCAGTGCTAACTCTTCCTGATATGGGGAGTCAAGTGGCTGAGCGCTGAGGGAATCAAGCTAGTAATTAAAAGGTTGCGAGTTCGAATCCTGGCCGTGGCGACATGACATTATGTCCCTGGGCAAAGGAACTTCACCCTACTTGCCTCCGGGGGGGAATGTCCCTGTACTTAGTCGCGCTGGATAAGAGCGTCAAATAAATGACTAAATGTACAGAGACTGAGGTTCTTTGCGTTTGAATTCATTTCAGTGAGGGGGCTCAATGAGATGCGTGAAAAGCTATTAATTTATATCTGGAGAATACTAAAACAATTAAAATGATAGGGCCTAAGGTTGCTTGAAAGACTAATAACTAAAACATTTCTCTCGCAGTTGGAGGAATGAATACTGTAAATAAATGTGATCAACACAACCTTTCGCAAGGCAGCTTAGTGTTGATGAAGTAACAAAACTGGAAGGAAACGTGTGTCAACAAGCTTGTCTCTTGCTGTGTGGGAGAAATGTTCTGTGTGCCTTAATGTGCTTTATTTAGAACACAATAAGGAAGGTATCCAAGGTTTGCTCAGCAAGCTGCCAAATTACTCAAGTTGCTGTCTAAATTGGTCATAATTAATTAGCAAAAGTTTATCAATCAGTGTGTGAAGGTTAGTGGGGATTGAAGTGATCAGTTTAAACTGGAAACGGTCCAGTAACTGTTGGGTTTTGTATCCTGCAGTTTAAGAGAACTAGGGCTCCTGTTGATGAGCCACAAACTCCAAATTCCACATTTAAAATTTTGTCTATTTTGTCTGTTTACATCTATATTTTTTTTTCTTCTTTCTAAATAACTCTCTCTATCATGTGGCATCTGGAATAGGATTTAGATTTGATCCAATTGGAATTCATACTTCTCTGTGTCTGCCTGGGCTAGGTGTTATATTGAATTGGCAAGTATCAATTTGGAGATTCTGGCATCTTAAAGATCCTGTTCTAATGGATGAGGCGGGTGGCACCAGCTGAGCCTCAGACAAGCATGTGTGCATTCGTCTTTGTGGGAAAGGCAGCTGCCAAAAAGCCTTGGCTGAACATCAAAAAGGTTGTGCTATTGAACGTCCATCATTCTGGCCTTCACAATCATCCTACTTTCTCGGCCATTTTCTCTTTGTTACTCACTCACATCCTCACAATCATACTCTGTTCTTCTCACTTTCTCTCTCGTGCCTCTTCAGCATGGAATACTATATGTAGTATAATACTATGTATATGCTGTAGTATTTGCATCCATTTTTCCTCCAGCCCTCCAGACGTATTCTACCTTCTGATCCCCAGTCTGCCACCCTCACTGACTACACCACATGGCTCCCTAGATTCAAACACTCATAGATGATGGCACACAGCATGATCGATCGAGGCATCGTTTCCAGATGGTAGACATGCTAGAGTCAACTAAGAGAGAGTAAAACGACAGAGTAATAATTACGAAATGTAGCTTGTGAAAGGTAGCAGCCACAGCAACAAGATTGATTGGTGGAAGTGGAGTCAGTTAGAAAGAGAGACAGAGGAAGGAGTGGCTGATGTGTTTGACACAAAATGGACAGCAACAACGACAAAGAGAAACACAGATGAAGAGAGGAGGATGAAGAATGAGAGAGAGAGAAAAAAAAAGAGAAATGACCAAAAGGAAGATACAAAGGGAGAGATGGAGAAAGAAATGATGAAGAGTTTTGACTTCAAAGCTGACAAACCCTTGTTGACATGTATTGGTCTCGTTGTCAGTTTAAAAACACCCTATAGTAGATTTGGGCCATGAGTAAATGACCAAGAAAAGCCAATGACAAATACACATAACACCCATAGTGTAGACACACACACACACACACTTACACAGACATACACAATAGAAAGCATGTTATCAGATACTAATCACAAGTTCTACTGGGAAATGTTAAGTATTCAAAATATAATATTTTGAGTGAACAAATGATGGTAACCTATGATCTTTGATCTTGTGATGTATATATTTTTTATATTCTTTTGACTTTCCTGAGTAAATCTAAGACCCCAGACCTATAACGACACCAGCCCACCCCGCCCCCCCCCCCCCCGCCCCCCCCAGGTCTCCACCCCCTGCTGTCTCACCACCTCACACCTCGTCTCACTGCCCCTGCACCACGGTACACCAGCAGAATGACTGTGGTGTGGGTTGCCGTGACAACCTTTTTTTCTGACAGAGTGTCAATACAAAGTAATTTACAAGCACATGAAAAATCGACCACTGATAACAGGCAATTGCTCTGCTTCGTTGGTTAGGGATGTGGCGATTCCCCCCTGAAAGATCCTACGGAGAGAGAAAAAACTGGGGGGGGGGGTGGAGGAGGAGGAGAGAAAAGGTGTAGAGGGGGATCAATGGTGGGATGTCTGCCCACAGAGAAACCGAGTAAGAGCAAGCGGGAGGGAAAGGGGGGAGGGTGTTGAGAGAAAAAGAGAGATAGAGACATGAAGAGAGATAGAGCTAGGGTAAGGAGCAGACTGATTGGGCAGCATGGATTCAGCAGGTGGAACCAAAACTGAACGAGAGGAAGGGAGCAGACCTGGGGGGGAGGAAGGAGGTTGAACAACAGGCTTTGAAATGTAAAATAAACTGGATTAAACTGATTTTAACACTAAAGTGGAGCTTTTTAAATGAAATGATAAGGATGTCAGGAAGTTTAAACCAACATTTTTTCATGAGTACAAACTATGGGAAGCCATGAAGCAAAGCACATGAGCCATATACATTAACATTTAACAGTTCCATAAAGGAATTTAGGTTTTTCTAATCATCCTTTTAACAAGAATGTAGTTATTCTCTTGTATATGACATATCTTCGGTCTGCTAATGAAGATTCAGGTACCAGGTGCAGTCTGATCACTAACCCTGACACCCTAACCTAACTGCCCAACATGACTTCATCTTAAGAATTAAGTTTTTCTAAACATTCATTTGGAATATCAAATGAACTCAAATAAACTCACACACAATACTATTTTTTATATTTATTATTATTGTAAAGCGCTTTGTGACCGCTTCTTGTCTGTGAAAGGCGCTATATAAATAAACTTGACTTACTTACATCCATTAAATGAGTCAGACAAAAAATGTGCATAATACTTAAGACACCAGACCATCTAACATCCCCAAAACCTCGACCCAGTATCACTTTGATCTCAATCCTCCTCATGTTCTGAATGGATATATAAAAGACAAATGGACTAGATATAAGAGACCAGAAAGAGGGTCTTGATGGAACGTTAGATGGTCCAGTGTTTGTTTCTATCAAGGGGTTGTGGTGTTTGTGTGGCCATGAGGCCACAGGTGAGGGCACAGATAATGACCTCATTCTTCTTCTTTCTCACCCAGGCACTCTCTTCCACACCAGTCCATTCATCACCTCACCACCTCCCTTCCTCTCTCACTATCACTCCTTTTCTTCTTTCACTCTATGGAAGTGAAGCTACGGAAAACCAGATGTCACACCCTGACATAGACCAGACCACACATACACTTTCTTTTTCCACCTCTGTCTTTCCCTCTTATCTGCCCCAGCACACATTAACTCATTTGGATTTGCAGTGAAGAGGACTGAGAACAGAAACATCAAACCGACAATGTCATGAGATCTTGAGAAAGTCTGCGATCATCAACATGTATGAATGTGTAAAGATGGAGGAGGGAGGCCGTAACACGCTGCTCACCACACAACAACAACAAGATTATCCGTGAAGTATGTTGAATACAGTTTTCTTAATAAAAAAAATGTAAAAAAGCTTTTCATGTTGCCACAGGTCTCTTGTCTCACTTGTTAGAGGTAAGCGTTAGGAAGCCAGACCTGGCTTTTGAACATTTTAGCAACGCTGGTTGAGGTGAATGCTAAAGAAAAGAGCAACCTTGAGCTAAAATCCCCTCAGACTTATGGTGTTTTATGAAGTTCAGGAACGATCCCACTCACCCCCATAACCCTGTGTGGCTCTCCTGTAGAGTCCTTCCAGTAGTTTCTTGTAGGAAGCAAAACGGACATGAAAATAGCCCTTTTTTATTTCAAAGGCAACAAATCACTTATCTTACATTAAGTATATTGTACTGTACAAAGAAGTGAATATCACATACTTAGAACCTAGAAGATAAAGTGTTGCCATTCATAGCCAGTTATATCTGCCTCCTCACCTTTGTCATATCATCCATTATTTATTTCTTACTCTTTGTCTTATTGGATGGATTGGATTCCATGTTAGCTACCATCTTGCTCTCTGTTACAACTCCACTCTTGATTCTGCCTTTTTGGAAAATCATGTGCTTTCTCTCTTCTTTAAATGTTTTGTATTTTTATTTTTTTACAGCTTTTCTCTACCTTTTCTCATTCCCATTTCCCTCTTCCTCTTCTCCTCCGGTTCAGCTTCTTGCACAACCTCTGTACTCCTTTCTCAGCACTTTCTCTTCTCTCTTTCTGACAACTAATCATTTTCTCTCCATCTTTGCTTTCTCACTCTCCCTCTCCACGCCCTTTCACATTTTCGTGGTCTCCCTTTTCTCTGGCGCCTCTCCCCATCTCTCTCTCTCTCTCTCTTCCTCTCAGCACTCCCGAGTCTCATTTCCATCTCCTTTCCTTCCTCTCATCCCTGTTTCCTCCCCTCTCCTGTCCTCCCTCTCTCCCTCTGGTCCGTCTAAACAGTGGAACATGCAGCATGTTCCCCCTCTCCTAACATATTCATACCAGCTGTAAGTGACTGACCTGAATCTGTCTGCTTGCATTACAGCCCCTCCCCTCGTCAGCCATGGCACAGCATGTGAATGACTGCCACATCACTTTAGATTCCTTGGGTGTACATGAGTACGTACTAGTTTGAGTATATATTCAATGCCCACCAAAAGTATCTGAAACTGTGAGGCCAATTGCGTTTTTTTTTCTGGCTATCTTCAACAGGCCCTTATCTACAAACAGCAGTCCTCCCTGACGTGTTTAGAATGGAGTGAAATACAACTTTTTGAACAAACCAGAGAGAAAAAATGGTTGGGACGCAGTCTCACTTAGATTGCTAGTTTTACACAAATCACAAAAATAATTGGTCCGAATGGCTGAAAGCAGAATTCCCATATCTCTTAAAAGCTGCCCCTGCGTTACTTTTTTTTCAGTGTAGAACTCACCGACGGAACTGCAAAATTATTTATGAAATCTGTAACAAGACATGGCAGCCGTCTAAGACAATGCAGTCTACCTCAGTCTCAGTCAGACTTCAACACTTTAGTGAGCCAAATCTAAACTCTGAGTCTACAGATCAACACAGAAGTGCTGCCCTCTTTGGTCTATTTGGTGCAGAATTCACTGAGATTGAAAATGACTAATGTCACCAAAACACATTCATTGTTTCATTCATTCATTCATTCATTCAACCCTTTCATTGTTAGCGTCTGTGTGAGTCATACACAGCTTGAATGAGCCAGTGGAACAGCACTGTTTTAACAGCAGCAGCTTCATAGTCCAGTTTGAACTGTAACAATGTAAACTCAGCAGGTCCCATATAACGAGGTGACGGGCCACATCTGGATCTGAGCTGAGGTAAAAGGACCACTGTGGGATATAGTTCTGCAAACTTTATACTAAATGATCTGTTCTTGCTGGCTAATTGCTTTGTTCACTTCAAATTTCAACACACTGTTAGAATACTAAGCAGGAATAAAGGACAGTGAAAAAGAAGGCAAAATGAAGTAGAGCTGATTATCCACCGTAATCCACTGGGGACCAACTGGCCAGATCCACCTATGTAATTCTAACTCCTGTCACAAGCACAGGTCCATCTTTTACTGGTAATCCTGATAAATGACCTTTCCACTCAGAGGCACAAATCTACTCTCCATCTCTTATATCAGCTTTGAACCTGCACGTCACCTTCTCATGGGAATCAGAAGGGGGTCCATTTTCTTTTCGGTCTTCCTTTAATAATCATTAGACATTTGACTACAGAAGGTGGGTAACACTTTGAGAAGGCTTGGTTGGTTTCTTAGTAGTAGACTGGATGATGTATGACCCTTATCAAGGAGGCTGATGGTCTGGCCTCTACCTTGTTTGTTTTCTCAGGACTCTGGTCTCCTCGGGTCTATTGTATTTAGCAGCATACAATGCTCAGCTAGCTTATAGTATGGAACAATTCAGAATGTATAGATATTGTCCTGTACTGTATGATTTTGAAGTGCTACATTCAAATTCTAAACATGGACAATGTGAAAAAACATGCATGTGATGGCAGATTGATTAGAACGATTAAACAACCTGATCTGGTCTGGGATCCATACAGCAGGGTTAACCTGATGCCGAAATAATGACAGACAAGATACAAATCTGCAATTAAAATGAAGTCACTGGCTACATAAGAGAGTTAAGAGAGTTTGGATCCTGAAGACTCTTTTTAACATTCAAAAAATGACTTCAACTTCATATTGTCACCCCTTTAAAACGAACTGATTCTCTGCATCTGAGTGATGTGATTTTTTTATGACACAGTTTCTTCAAAGTGGAAGGGTCCCCTAATGTATTCTCAGTGCCATTCAGCTGCAGTACTGTGGGTTTGCCTGAAGATCCCCCACTGTGCCTCAGATCAGACGCTGGCTCGCTGTTTGGCTTGGATGCCACAGTAACATAGTTCATTATTGATCAGTCCATCTCGTTGACGTACAGACTGTATTATAAGCTTCCTAGCTTGTATCTCAGTGGATGATGCAAGCTCCAAATGCTAAAATATTTATAGGAGCTTCTTTAAGGATTCCTTTTGAGTCCATGCTGTTAAGTTTGGTTCTGGCAGTAGCCAGGGCACGGGCTGGCTGGCTGGCTGGCACAAGTTGGTCAACATTGATGTCTATCGTTGAGATGGACAGGAACTAGCAAGGTCTCTCCATAGGGAAGGATGTCTACTTAGTCAAGACACATGCAGAGGCTGTCAGGTGGCTGAGCGGTTAGGGAATCAGTCTAGTAATCTAGAATGTTGATTCCCGGGTCGTGCCAAATGATGTTGTGTCCTTGGGCACGGCACTTCACCCTACTTTCCTCAGGGGGAATGTCTCTGTACTTGCACTAAGTCGCTCCGGATAAGAGTGTCTGATAAATTATAAATTACTAAATGTAAATATGCCCCTTCCTACCTATAAAGAGCTTCTGCAGACAAAAGAGGTTTTTTTTAACTGCTATTCTTTTGTAAGTAAACAAAAGAAATTATTTCCTAAGATTTACAGAACCTGTATATTTGAAGGTTGATAACCGGGCTACAACTGTGTGTGCTATGCAGACACACTACCTGCTTGAGACGATGACTTCAGTCAAACTCCTTCAAACAACACGGTGTTGCCGAGACTGAAATATGTTGCCATGACGACTGCCATTGCAGGTGTTTCTCTCTGTAGTTCACTGCAGTGCAGTCCTCAAAGCAACCTAGCCTTGTTCTCACCCTCTCTCTTGCCCTCTACATCTCCTCCCACTCTGCAGAACTGCTGTTCATCGAGTCAGAGAGAAGGTCGAGGCTGCTTCTCGGGTTTTTTTTATTTGTATTTTTTTCGTAGACTCGGTCGAGAAATGCCTGCTTCACAAAGAGAGAAAGGCAGAAAGCAACAGGCGCAATGAAAAATTCATGGCCAGTTGGAGATGAGCTAGGAGGATGTATAGGAGAGGTACACAGTGTACTGTGAGGGGCAGAAAGAAAACACACACTTTGCGTTGGAGCACTTTCTTTTTACTAGCTTTTCTAACTGTGGCCTTCAGTCACATATTGGTTTTTATTGTACAGAGTGACTCTTCAAATGCTGAGGTTTATTCAGTAACATTTGTACACAAGTGCACCAAGTAAAAGGGATTTTGTAAATGTAGGATATTGTAATTCCACTGCAGATTTGACAAGTCCTGAATTATGAGGCTTTCAACAACGTTTTTAAGAGACCAATAAGCTTGTGACCTAACATTAGTTATTGCACAGTACACTAGGCTTCGTCTGACATGCTTAATACTCCACATCCATCTTGTGCCTCATTAAGCAACCAGCTAATTAAAGGACAGTGTGATGGTTACATTGTCATGTCCTGTCCAGGGCTTATTGTATGTGCCAATAGAAACTTGATCACAAGCTGTCATATGAAAAAAAGAAGCAAAGACCTGATTAATTAATTTATGCGTGTGTATGACAAGATCCACTGTGGTTAAGACATCAAAGTAACAGCTGGGGAAAACTGTCTTTAGGGAGTATTGTGCCTATATTCTTAATTCTTATTAAGAATTATTTGTTGTATATCCATGTTTGAAATTGTATAGACTTAAAGTATTTTTTTAAATCAAGATCTTACAATGTTTGTACTTCAGTAGATTGTTTTGTAACCATGTTTCATTAGGAAGTTGATTTTGGTTGGTGTAATAATCGGTTTTAGAACAATATTAAAAAAAGGAAAATCAAGAAATAGGATGTAGTTACATTTCAATTATTCATAGGACAAGACAAAGAAAGAAGACTTTGCCAAACCTCTGGAATTAATTTCCTTTCATTAAGTCTTAATATCAGTTTGACTAAGTCAGGACTTATTTTATCATTTGAGAAGGAAATGTTAGGGTGTCTTAGTCTTTAACTGTCGATCTAGCGCATAAACACACAAAACATACACACCAAGACACACAACTGGAGATCAAAGGAAGCTGTATTGTTATTTTGACAAGGTGGAATTTAGCCTTGAGCAGTGATTCTATAACATCTGGACCATCTAAAGATGAACTCAACTCTAAAGGTCAGAAGATTGACCCCATGACCCTTCACACTCACACACACACACACACACGTCCTGTGACCTCACCATCATGGAGTGGCAGCATCATGACTGTCCTGTGACCTCACCATCATGGAGTGGCAGCATCATGACTGTCCTGTGACCTCACCATCATGGAGTGGCAGCATCATGACTGTCCTGTGACCTCACCATCATGGAGTGGCAGCATCATGACTGTCCTGTGACCTCACCATCATGGAGTGGCAGCATCATGACTGTCCTGTGACCTCACCATCATGGAGTGGCAGCATCATGACTGTTTGGGGTAATCGGACTGGCACTTCCTGTTCTGAAGGGATCTGACCCCATCACCTGAAGACGGAAGACAGAATCAGAGCTGGAAAAAGGAAGAAAAACAGACCAGCATCGAGGAGCAGCAGCAGGTCTTCATAGAGAAGAGCTGTGTGTGTGTGTGTGTGGTGTGTGTGTGTGTGTGTGTGTGTGTGTGTGTGCGCGCGTGGGTCTGGGGAGTAGGGAGGTCTACAGAAGAGCCTGAGGTGAAATAAGAGGTGGGTACAGGTATCTCAGTGTCTGTCCAAGCACACTTCATAAACTGTACAGCAGCAGATTAAAGAAACAGATTTCACACTGATGAGAGGACGGATGCTCTCCAGGTTTATCTGTTGGGCTGTAACTTATCAGTAACAACTCAATCGAACAGACGTTCAAGAATGATGATACTTCCTTTGTGATTTTAATGAACAGCGTGGCAATGATAATTGTGTGGAGCAGACTTAGAACGTTTTGACCACAGTTCAAACTAATTTAATAGAGATTGCTAATCCAAGTGCATTCAAGTGAAATATGGAAGGTTTAGGTCAGTGAAGCAGGGAATGGATTTTCTGTGGGTTTCCAGTGGATAAACTGCAGCGCAGAAGGAAACGTGTTAACAAGGCTTCACTTCAGATGTGCTAAAAGGACAGACTAAATATTATACATAGTTAAACTACATGCAGGCATGTGTAGAGCAGATGAAACTGTAACTAGTGTCCTGCTCAGTGAATGTTCCTTGAGGCCTTGCACAATCAAGACAGTTGATATTAATACAGTTCACCGTCTACTGAATGTCTACTAATATTTTTTCTCTCCTATTTTTTCGAGCAAACTAACGTAAATCTTAATTGTGGCTTAAAGGTTCGATGATGACATAATTGAATAAGACTATGACTGCTCAGAGTCTTTGTTTCAGTACACTGCAGACAAGTAGCAATTAAGAAACTAATTAACTTGCTTTGTCTAGATGAACATAAAAAAACTGTCAGATTTGATACAATCCAGTAAGAGCTTTCAAAAATGTCGTTTGTTGTTGCTGTGTTTTCAATGTATTGTTAGTGTATAAAAAAAGAACATTACCTCACTATTCTGATTTAAGCATAGATACCTTCAGGTAGGGAAAAAAACATTAGACTGGTAGTGAGGTTTGCATGATCTCAGTTTCCGCTGATCTAAATTTGAGCCATTTCTTCCAGGTAGGGAAGTGTGGGAAGGTAGGCGGAAGAAGATGAACTAAATGTGTTTTGTTAGCCACAAACTACGATACACACAGACACAGAAACATACAGGATCACCTCTTTCTACACCTGTGAGAAACTTGACAGTAATCCTGTTTGTGGTGACCTCACCGCCTGTTCATGGACGGCATCTTAAGACTCCCACCCGACAACTGAACCATGCAGAGGATTTAAGAGCCGCAGATATGAGCGCTGGGGAGGGTGTCTGCTGGTTCCGCCTGGTCTGTCACCTGACACGATCCACTTTGACAGACACCCTAAGACTTCTCAGCCAAAATAGAATACCAATTTCATTTTGGTTCAGTGTGATAAAACGCTGCTTGTAACTAAACAAGATTAGGGGAGAGAGAAAAAAAGAGGACAGGAGGAAATGGATCATGGCTTTATTAACCAAAGGAACAGCTTTCAATATGTAAGGAGGCAGGAAGAGGTGGAGGGTTCAGTGAACATCTTGTGCTTTTCGGGGGGAATTCATCATAATGTTAGCGCAGTGAAATGATTTGGCTCTTGACAGGATCATTACGAGATTCAGTGCTCCCATGACCATTACGCAATTTCAGCGTTTCTTCCTCGAATGGAATTTTAATTGAATTAGCCCGGCTGGTTACACATGGTGCAAACGATAACATTTTCTGTCTATCTGGGCTCATTGAATCCAATGGGAAAAAATGTGCTGACGTTTAAACACGACCATATTAATAAAAAATAAAATAAATTCAAGTATACAGCTTTGGGTTGTTCCTAAATGCTATAATGCAGCACTTGCAGGATGCTTGCACTCAGAGATAGTGTCTTTATGAACTGGGATCTTCAGTCCTGTACAGCCACTCATCCATGTGTACCAGAAGGTAGGAACGATGTTAGGAAGATGTATCGTTTGAGGGGAAACACGTGAGTGTATGAATAACGCCAAAGAGCAAACCAGTAATGAGTACAGTGTGCATTCATATAAGGATGATTAATGACTAGTTAGTTATTCAGTAGGAACAGCAAGAAGATAAAGGGGACAGGGGGATGGGGGATGGGGGGGGGATGGGGGGCTTTGTTAAGGCCAGCACAGACCCACCCTGTGTTGGGTTTAGTAAATAGCAGTAATGGGAGGTTGGACCTTCTTTCCCAGTAACTTTGGCCAAACAGCCAGTTCTCAGAAGTATTTTGATAATTTCAAACCTCTTATATATAGGCACATCTGCTGCTCTGAACATTCAATGGTTTTCTTTTATGTATTTATATTTACATAAACACAGAGACTCCCTTGAAAGATGGAAGTGTCATGCACATTAAACATTTCTATGTGCAGTGGGGATATACGTTTAGTTTAGTAAATAATATACCTCTTTTGTTGTTGACACATTCTATATAACGTTCCATAATTCTAAAACCTATTTCAGTTTAACATTATTGGATTTTTGGGTGTTGATGAAACCATTGTTTAATACGTTTTTAAATTATCCAATTAGGCGTTTAAAGGGGCTCTGAATACTTACCAGCTACATGTGTTCATTTGATGGTCCAGTCAAACAGTCCAATGCCCTGTCCCAATACCCGCACTACGCCCTTGCGCCCTTCTGTGAAGTGCGGAAGTGGTAGAAGTGCGCGAAGGGTTCGAAGTGCGTAGGCCGCAAGCGTGCGAAAATTAGAGAATTGGGACAGTGATGGCTACGTCATCGATTTAGCCAGTGCGTCATTACCACGACATCTAAAATGGCGGTACCGGTTGCTGTTATTGCAATTTTGCTGATTAAAATAATTTTTAAGCTGAACCAAACAATGTTGAGAAGAAAGAAGCTTCGAAATCGAAGAAGACGTATGCGTCAGACTCTCGCTGTCGTGACAAAAGAAAATAAAAAAAGACCTTTGATTGTTTTTACGAAAAGGTGTTTATTGTATTTCTTTTTTTTACAACTTTGAATAAATATAAATTAATCAAATTGACTCGAATATTCTGGAGCAAGTAATAAAAACAAACTCAACAACTGAGCAAACTATGCTGCAAACTCATCGAATGGAAATGTATGAAACACTCAACTGAGCAAACATTACAAACTGACTTTTTCAGGGGCAACAAAAATCAAATTAAACTTGTTGACCACCTTACTTGGTAAGACACTTTACCGCATGAGCGGGCCGACCATAGACATGTATATGTACCATCTGTTGTCTATGGGGCCGACCACCAGACATTGCCATATTCTGCCTTTTTTGTGAAAACGTCACACGCAGCAATGAATTGTGGGTAATACACTTCGCCAAAGTGCGCATCGATGCACGCTTCGTGGAAGTGCGGATCAAGTGCGCATAGGGGGCGGGGCTTAAGACCTTACTGGAGAATTGGGACACCCTGCGCACTTGCACCCTTCAGCGAGAACGCGCAATTGAAGGGCGCAAGGGCGCAAGTGCGGGTATTGGGACAGGGCCCAAGACTCAGTTGTTGAATTCACCACATGTGTTTCACTTTCATTTGATTGTTTTACCTTTCCTAACCCTCATATGTGGTGTTTTGTATTGGGATGTCCTTGTTACATTTATTGTGCTTTTATTCAGTTTTTTTTCTTTCTTTCTATTACAATACCTAAGGGACTTCCATGTATGATCAACAGAACCAGTCCATCCACAAGCTAAATGAGGATCTCCTCTTAAACCGGACTATTTGTCAGTGTTTACGACTTTGTATATGGCTACTAGAACAAATAGTCTTTGGATAACCTTTCAAATGTCCGTGTTGCGTCACATCTCAAAGAAAAAGTCAGAAATACATGTGATATTTAGCAAAAAATGTTTATCTCCATGATGAGTGTTTATTTACAAGTAGTAAATCAGCAAAATAGGAAATAACTGAATATTTACACAGTGAATGTTTCTCTGCAAACATGTGACAATTGTTTCAAGTTGGACTATTTAAAAACCTCTCAGAATTGTTGCATTATATTAAAACGTATTTGCTTTTTTTGTTTGGAAACGGATTTGTTTTTACTTTCTTGGATCTGCTGCAGTTTTATGAAGAAAAGCTACTAAGTCTTCCTTAACTGAAAGGCATCAGAACAGAATAATGCCTTAACTAAAACAGATCAGCCTTGCATGAGTCAGCAGAACTGGATACACTATTTTAATTTGGAGGGTGGGGGGGGGGCACCCTAATATGGAAGGTAGAGATGACATGTAGTGGACTAGAAAAGACACAACAAGATCATCTTCTCTTCTCTGGCAGACATTTACACATGTTTGACATGCGATAGTCCACCAAGTTCAAATCTTTTTCTTGTCTTCATAACAGTGTGTGGTTAGAATTGAACCAACATGGACCCATTTCCATGGGTAAGATGCTGTTTCTCTGATGGGATTCACACAGGCTTAATCTTCATGTTTTTCCTGATCACAACAAACGGCTGTCATGACAATTCATTTGACATGCTGTACATTGTACCACTTCAATCACAAAAACACAAGTCAACCACCATTTAAACGTGACAAATTAAAAGATCTTGGGGGTTGGGGGGGGGGGACCAGGGACGTCTTGCTACAGACGCTTGTCAACTTGCCAAGCGGACTGATCCAAAACCTAAGCAGTCATGCAAAAAAGTAAAACAAGCCTCGACCCGCCTCCCGCCCCCTCCGCCACCTCACCCCCCCCCCCCCCCACCCACCCACCCCCACCTTCCACCACCTCACCTACCCCCCCCCCCCCACCTTCCACCACCTCACCTATCCCCCCCACCCCCCACCACCCACCCCATTCAGATCAAAAAACAGAGCTGCAGAGTAATCAGAACGTGAGACTGAAAACGCAAGGCTGGGTCCTGAGAATGCTGAGTCAGTGATGTCATCACTAGACTGGGGGGCAGAGTCAGTAATGTCATCACTAGACTGAGGGGCAGAGTCAGTGATGTGATCACTAGACTGAGGGGCAGAGTCAGTGATGTCATCACTAGACTGAGGGGCAGAGTCAGTGATGTCATCACTAGACTGGGGGGCAGAGTCAGTAATGTCATCACTAGACTGAGGGGCAGAGTCAGTGATGTCATCACTAGACTAAGGGGCAGAGTCAGTGATGTGATCACTAGACTGAGGGGCAGAGTCAGTGATGTCATCACTAGACTGAGGGGCAGAGTCAGTGATGTCATCACTAGACTGAGGGGCAGAGTCAGTGATGTCATCACTAGACTGAGGGGCAGAGTCAGTGATGTCACAACTAGACTGAGGGGCAGAGTCAGTGATGTCATCACTAGACTGAGGGGCAGAGTCAGTGATGTCATCACTAGACTGAGGGGCAGAGTCAGTGATGTCATCACTAGACTGAGGGGCAGAGTCAGTGATGTCATCACTAGACTGAGGGGCAGAGTCAGTGATGTCATCACTAGACTGAGGGGCAGAGTCAGTGATGTCATCACTAGACTGAGGGGCAGAGTCAGTGATGTCATCACTAGACTGAGGGGCAGAGTCAGTGATGTCATCACTAGACTGAGGGGCAGAATCAGTGATGTCATCACTAGACTGAGGGGCAGAGTCAGTGATGTCATCACTAGACTGAGGGGCAGAGTCAGTGATGTCATCACTAGACTGAGGGGCAGAATCCCAAAGAAACTTCCACTTGAGGGGCGACGGTCCAATTTCACACAAATCAATACATGACTAATGTTAAAAGTCACAATTAAGCCTCAAACTGAGGAAGTAACAACACAATTTGACACAGTTGTACAGTTTTGAACTATGATGGTGTTTTGGCCCTGAACATAAAGGGCCAATTTTTATTTTTTTACCAACTATGAACAATATCACTGAGCCTGTGCTTTAGTAGCCTTCTATCGCTTTCATCCAACAGTGCCAGAAGAAACAGATTGCACCAAAATCCCAGAAGCCATTAACTCACAGAGAAAAAACCCTGCAAAGCAGAAAAAGCTTATTTTGTATAATAAAATATGGAGATCATAACTTGAGCCATGTGTAAAGGCCTCTAACCAAGGTCAGACCCAATGTTGCAGAGAAAATAACCCCCTTAAGTGTTTTGGCAACCCAAGCAGGTAAGCAGAGGAGGGTTCCCAGATTTTCCTTTCTGAAACGTCTAATGGAAGCTATGAAGGACTTGCTACTTGAACACAACAATAAGACACCTTAAACACAATTTGAACAACTTGGAGAAGATGAGAATACTCAGGGGGCATTCTGCTTTCGCGTGCAGTGGTTTGTCTTGAAAGTATGGCACATCAGGAATAAAAACAGCATTGATGACCAGCGCAAACTGACAGCCCTAAAGTTCGACTGAAACAAGATACAGAATAAAAGCAGCAAATCACGTTTTCACAAAAGACACAAGATGATTATTTGATGCAACATTTTCATTGATCCTCAAGATTTCAAAATAAACTTTTAGATCGGTCAAGTACTTCAACTTCAAACAACCAAAAGAAAATGAATCTTCTGCGTACCGTATTGTACAATTTACAACATTGAGAAAGAGACACAAAAAAATCAAATGAAAAAAAATCTACCTTGATACAAAAAAAACGCAAACAGCTTGTTCATCATGGAAAAAAATTACAAAGTATACAATTTACAAATAAACCATCAACAAAAACTATATGCAGACACAGTTTGGTTTTCGGCAAGCAGAGACAAATAGTAATAATAATAATAATAAAAGGTTTCTCACCTCAAAAGTCAAAACAGGACTTCAACACTTCAAAAAGAAGAAGGAAAAAAAATGCGTAGGAAAGAATAGAAATCTTAAGCCACACATGGCAATAGGCTTGTTGTGAAACAGAGGGGAACGGGCTAAAACGGATTATTTAGCCTTGTGTTGCTAATGAATTTAGATGCTTAACCCTCACGTTTCCCTCACCCACCCTCTGGGTTAAGGCTTCCTCGTATCACCAGGTTAAGGGGGGTTGAGAGAAGCCCTTGGTGTATCAACATCACCTTGCTATCTAACATAATAGCATTGCCAGAGCTGGGAAAGAAGACCCTCCAACCAAAAACAGCTTTTCCCTACTTAATTTCATACAGAGCGGCTTAACACAGACCCTCCTGACCCCATTAGTGAGTTACTATAAGGAGCTGAGACCAACCTGAAACTGTTGAGACTTTGGTTAGCGTTGTTCCAGGCTCTGGAGATTAGACAGTGTGGAATCAGAGAAGCGTTAGGGGAGAAAAGGCCAATGCGTGGCAAATCGTTTGTGGAGGTAAATTACTTTTAAAGTCAGATTATGTTTTTTTTTTTTTGGGGGGGGGGGGAGGTAATGTGTTCATTCATGACCCTTTTTGGCACTGGTCCAAGACAGGCCAATCATGTGCAGATCACAGGTGAAGACTTAACCAGTAGATATTGCTTCATGTAAGTGCAGTGGGCTCATCCACCACCCCCCCCCCACACACACACACACTCCGAATCTGAAGTCATCCAATCATCAAGCCTTGATGCCAGATTGAAGTGGCTGCAATAAAAGTGACAAATCTTGTAAAGGTCAGTTTGGTTGTCTTGAATTCTAAAATGATAACAGCAACTATATGTTTAGAATAACAAAAAGGATGTTTTGCCTCCTGGATATTTTGATGTGTAATTATTCAAAACATGATCTTCAGTCACTAGGCATGTTCATATTTTAAATCATATGATAGCACATTCCATCTAACAAAAGCTCTTTGCACTAAACAACATTAAAATTAAACATGTGGCACAGGACAACTTTTTTATCACATTTTTTATCTTTTTTGTTCTTCCTACGGTCAGTTTTTGATTGAATTATCAAATCACTTTTTTTGTGTGAATATTTTCTTCATTGTGTTGGTTGGTTAAAATTGATGGCACAATTTTAAACCTATTATTTGTTGATTTAAAAAAATGTAGTAGTATTTATATATAATATCTATATAGTCTTCTTTTGTAACGTTTTTCTGTAAATTGTGCAAATTCAGCAGTAACACAAGTGGTGGCAGATCAGAGAGTGTAGGCAGTTGATTACATAAAAAACAAAACAAAAAAAACATCAAGTTTATTTAACTCTTTACAGAGTCAGGTGACCCAAAGAATCTCGCTCTATTGGCTCAAAGCTGATGGTCCAATGTCCTGACATGTTCCATCCAGCTCATAATGCCAAAAACGGGAGTTTGTTTTTCGAGTTTGAATCTCGGACATCCAAGACACATTAGCGTCAACACAGTAATAATTGGCTAACCACCCCCCCCACCCCCCCTCACGCCCCCCCTCCCCCAAAAAAGAAAAACAGAAGACTACAGCAACGATAGTCCAAATGGTGTCCAGTGCTGTGGTGTTATGTGCGTGTGTGTAACAATGTCCAGTGTCTCCAGTCGTTGACACAGATACACACATCTAAAGATCCCGCACACACAACAATGCACAAACACACATACAGGTCCTCCCATCTCTGCAGAGTCCCCCAGCCTGCAGTACACTGCTGCAGTCCTCTCACAGTTCAGTCATCATGTTTGTTGAGGGGGGGGGATGGCTGTTTAAGAGTTCATCTTCATCTCTGGGTGAGGAAAGTGAGAGGGGAGGGAGAGTAATGGAGAGAGGAGGAGGAAGTGGTGGTCTTTACTCAGCTGGCGAGG
This sequence comes from Neosalanx taihuensis, assembly GCA_030340665.1. NCBI lineage: Eukaryota > Metazoa > Chordata > Actinopteri > Osmeriformes > Salangidae > Neosalanx > Neosalanx taihuensis. The sequence goes on from CM059289.1 coordinate 19,377,187, forward strand.
GCCATTGTGTCGATGACCTGCTCCAGCTTGCTCCTCAGTCTCTGCCTCCGTGCCTGCTCATCTCGCTCTAGAGCAGACAGGATCTGGAGGAGAAGATCACAACAAGAGGAGAGGACAGATCATTATCTTGTCAAACAGACTATGTTAAATGGGAATACAATTATATTACAAGGAGGAAGTCTTCGACAAGATTCTCTTTTGTCCCTGTGACATTTTAGTATGTTTCTTTTGTGTAAAATCTAAAGTAAGACATGAACTCATCATTTGAAGAGGAGCAGAAAAACCTAGAGGATAACAGAACTTTTATGGTATCAAACCATACGATTTAGTCGTATATCATGTAGTGCAGCTGTGACGTTACCTCATCCTTGTACTTGACAATGTAAGAGTAGATCTCATGAAGGGCACTCATGCTGTTGAACTGGCTGAGATGCAGACGAGACTGTTCTGCCAGGTACGCACTCATGTCCTGGTCACTGATAGCCTGCATCCGTGAGATATCTGAGTAATACCTGCACAACACAGAGAAGAGAGCAGGGACGGAAGAAGAAGGATTTGGAAAGCAAAAAAAATACATTAAAAAATCTCATCATATTGTGCCTCAAAATCATCAATAACAAGCAGACAATTCCTAAATCAAAGTAGTTGAGATGAGATTCCAAGACTTTTTTAACTCTTTTTTTTTTTTTTTTTTTTTTAAGAGTTCACTACAGACAGAACAGGGACTTTGACCCACCTCTCCACCCAGTTCTTGTAGTTGGGGATGTCCTTGGCGTAGAGCAGCTTGTTGGAGGGAGAGTCCTTCCCCAGCTTGTGTTCTGAGGTGGAGCAGGAGTCCATGAAGGTCTGAGCCACCACAGACAGGCAGGCGTCCGTGATGCTGTTCTTATGGATGTCAAACACAAACTGGGGGTTCTTGATCACGTTCACCCAGAACCTCAGAGGAAGACTGGGGGGTAGAAGAGGGGGGGAGGGAGGGTGGGTGGTGAAGAGCATGGAACGAAAAAAAATATTTTGGGGTATTTGCAGCACCTGCCTGCATTTGACAAAGAGCAGCAGCAACCTTTCCTTGTAAGAGACCCTCTAATCATGTCAGTCACAAACACAGAACATCTAACTACCTAAAACTCTCCCTCACAAAAAATATAACACAGTCGGACACACAAGACTAGAGTCGAAAGTTAAGGCAATGGGCTCTTGATCAGAGGGTTACGAGTTCAATTCCCAGCTGTGTTAACATGATGCTGTGTCCTTGGGCAAGGCACTTCACCCTTCTTGCCTCAGGGCAACTTGCTGTAAGTCGCTCTGCATAAGAGCGTCTGCTAAATGGCTAAATGTAGATTTGCGAGCGTCAGACTCACCAGTTGCTCTTCCAGGTGTGTCTCACGTCAGCGTCTGTGATGCTGTGTTTGTCCGCCTGCTCGTCCAGGAAGTCGAACATGTACTTGATGGCGAGGGGCAGGGCGCTGCCTCGGTGGGCCGTGCTGAAGATGGTCTCAAACAGGTCGTCCACAAACTTCTGCAGCGTCCCCTGAGGAGAGAAGACAGAAGGATGGAAATACAGATTTTGTCAATTCAGGTACTAATTGACAACTTAATTTACACAACACAAGCATGTCTCTACTTACTCTTACGTTCTCTCTCTTAAGTTTACTTGAAGTATTAATACATGTGGTTGCATTATGGTATGTGGTGTGGTGTCTTGTGTCTTGCTACTTGTCTTATTAATTGGAACTCCTGGAATGCAGACCTAACCTCAGGTTCTTCTGGTACCTACAGGTAACCATGGACATCAGCTACTAATGAGAAAGGCATCCATGCAGCGACATGTGCCAGGAGAAGCAGAATCCCCGGGGGAAGTTATCCTGACAGGTAATAAGGTGTCAACAAGGTGGGTCTGTGCGTGCACATGGTAAAATGGTGTCATGAACCAAACTGCCATTCACTATCACTTTCTCTTTTTCCTCTCTTTGGTTAAGCCCGCTCTCTCTCTCTCTCTTACTCTCTCTCTCATTCCTGTACTCATCTATTATGCCCTCACTTACTCACTCTCAGAAACCCAACACTTTGAATAAAAAAAACTTCGGGAACTGTCATAGGCCCACCAGCCTTCTTCGGGAACCAATAGAAGGCCTTAGAAGGGAGGGGGGGGGGCTGTCCAGTAGTACAGCTTGATCAGACAAAGGTCAGCCTCCTAATTAAGACACAGCGGCTTGTTTGGGGATGGACAGCGAGGGAGAGCCCCATTCATGCAAAAGGTTATGAAAAATGTTAATGGACTCGGAAACAGACGCAAAACAAAGGTCAAGGAGGGCTGACGGAGGTTCAGGGAGAGGACAGGGCTGAGGGGCGGGGTGGGCCCTGTAAGAGGGGGGCTCTTATCTAAGGGAGGGAGGGAGAGCATGTGTACTGGAGAACACAGAGAGATGTGTGTGTGTGTGTGTGCCTTATGCCTGCCTGCATAAGTATATGTGTTCTGAAGACAGATGTTTATGGGATGTGGACATGTGCGTGTGAGAGCTCTTCTAGCCAGGCTCTTCTCTGTGGTGTTACCTTGGTGGCCAGCAGCCTGGTCAGGTAGATCTCAGACACCATCTTGCTGCCGCGGTCTCCCTCTCGCTGGTCTGTGTGGTCGTGGTTCTTCACCAGGTGCCACAGCTTGGTGCCGCTCTCCAGGTCAGGGGTGATCATGGGCGTGCGAGAGCGCAGGCTGTCTGGACTGCTGGCTGTTCTCAACATGCTCTCTATAATAAGGGGGGGGGGATAGTGAAGGGAAATATGATGTTACTCATTGTTATTCCTTCCAGTTTCATATCTCCTTGTATATTCCAAAGGGCTGCTGAGGAAACCTTTGACTGTTAGTTTTAGATGTTTCGTTTTGCCTTTCAATAAAGTGAAGATACCAAAAAATGACATCAACCAACTCAAGACAGCACTATTATGAGAGAGGGAGAGATTATAAGGAGAGAAAGAGAGAGAGAGAAAGAGAAATAGAGAGGAATGAAGTGAAACACAGTGGATCCAGATGAGACGTGACATTAAGCTGTTGGGGGAGGGTCTCTGACAGGTGACTGATATGACTGTGACTGGGACGACCCTGACGTGCACTGTGGGTAAAATCCCCCTAAAATCCCCCATCCTGGACGATCAGTGCGGCTGACAGTAGGAGCACACATCCTCCAGCTCCACTAACACTGCTGCTACGTCCTGTCTGCAGGTTAGAGGGTTAAAGAGTGTCGACACAATCGGAAAAACACCACAAACACACAGAATTAGTGAGCGAACGCTGTGGCACACTCACCGTATCTGCTGAGGGACTTGGTGAAGGTGGAGGAGTTGGAGATGTTGTAGGCTGAGTTCTGTTTGGGCACCAGAGCGATCACAGAGCCATCCGTCACCTAAACATGTTAGTTCACATGTTAGCACTGGACTACATGAGACCATTCACACACGTGACCAACAGATTATACTGGTCATACTGTGTATATTCTGAGTATACTTATTATATTCTGTTGTAATAACTGTTTTGCTTTTCTGGTTGGATGCTAACTGTATTTCGTTACCCTGTACTTGTACCTGTGTAATGACATTAAAGTTGAATCTAATCTAATCTAATCTTCACAAGGGATCAGTGAAGTGATATTAAACTGTTGAAACCATGCATGTCAAACCAGGAGGATGCAGCCTTAACCAAACACCAGCTGATCTCACAAACAAGTTTCTCTACTTCAGAGAAATCATCTGGTTTAGTTGCTTGGTGGAAGTGTTAACCTGCCCCCTCTTGGCCCTCGATGGCACACGGTTCAACACCACGGATGTAAAGTGTAGAGGGCAGCGAGTGTGAGGGTGAAGTACTCCAAGTTAAGGTGTGGGAGAGGGGGGCGTGCGAGCCTTGCCTGGTAGTGAGCGAGGGTGTTGAGTCTCTTCCAGTCGTTGTCTATCTTGGTGGTGACGTCCTCGTCCTGCAGGATGATGCGAGCCATGCGCCCCTGACGCCACTCTGGAACACAGGACACACAGAACCTTCTGGAACTGCTGTGTGTGTAACACCAGTGTGTGCACTTCAACAAGGTCCTGGCAATGATCATTTAGCTTCAGGCTGTATGTAACAGCCTGTGTGTTTATATGTGTGAGTGAGTGTGTGAGTGAGTGTGTGTGAGTGAGTGTGTGTTTATATGTGTGTGTGTGTGTGTGTGTGTGTGTGAGTGAGTGTGTGTTTATATGTGTGTGTGTGGGTGCGTGTGTGTGTGTTTAAACTCCATGTGTGTTCTTTAGACAAGGTCTATATAATAAGCCAAGTGTCTTTGGGACTAGAGATTCCCTGTGTGTGTGTATGTGTGTGTGTGTGTGAGTGTGTGTGTGAGTGTGTGTGTGTGTGTGTGTGTGTGTGAGTGTGTGTGTGAGTGAGTGTGTGTGTGTGTGTGTGTGTGAGTGAGTGTGTGTGTGAGTGTGTGTGTGAGTGTGTGTGTGAGTGAGTGTGTGTGTGAGTGAGTGTGTGTGTGAGTGTGTGTGTGAGTGTGTGTGTGTGTGTGTGTGTGTGTGTGAGTGTGTGTGTGAGTGAGTGTGTGTGTGTGTGTGTGTGTGTGAGTGTGTGAGTGTGTGTGTGTGTGTGTGTGTGTGTGTGTGTGTGTGAGTGTGTGTGTTCCCTCACCCAGGTCCATGTCGGCAGCCTTGGGCCTCTGGGAGTATGGGCTGCCCTTGTACACAGCATCCAGAAGCTTCTCCTTGACCTGGGTGATGGTGTCACAGTTCAGCCCCTTTACAGTGACCTCTGGGGCATTCTCATTCTCCGGGTTCACACAGTGGAGGGTCTGTAGGGGGTTAGAGGTCAAGGGTTAGAGGGTAGAGTTATGGGACTTGTAGTCAGTGGGATGGTGAGGCATTGACCCAGCAATAATATATTATTTAAGACTTAGTTCTTTCTGTCAATGTCATCTTTTAGGGATTCTTACAGGGAACATTTTGTGCACAACATTGAGTTTGAGGACGTGTGGACTTCATGTCACTGACTGCAAATATTGGACAAAGTCCCGTTGTTAAAGACCAAGAAACAACATGGCTGAACATAAAACTGAAATAACTGTCCCTTTGTTGTTGGTTTCAATCTTTTCCCATCTGAGCATGTCTACAGTGCATATTCTGTTGTTGTTGTTGTTGTTGTTGTTGTTGCTGTTGTTGCTGTTGTGCACACTGTGTCTTTTCTCAGAACAGTTCCACCTGCTGCAGCTTAGCATGATAGGTGAGGTATTATTATTATAATAGAGATGTCGCTCAACCTGCAGACTGTTGCTGGATTGACAGTTCAGATGCCCAGAGTTAGAAGAACTCATCTAAGGTCTTTCTCCACAACATGAATGCTCTTCCTGTCCCTGACTGGGCCCATTAGGAGGCGTCCAGAGGACTGACCAGGGTCTTGTAGTCGATCTGCTGTCTGATCAGCTTGTCCTCGCTCAGGGAGTAGCGAGCCTCTCCAGTGATGGCGTCTATAGGCCCCTTCTCCATCTGCTGCTTCATGGCACAGTACAGCATGAAGAGAGGCTCCCCTGCACACTCCTGGAGGAGGGAGGAGAGGGGGGGGGAGAGAGGGGGAGGGAGGGAGGGAGGGAGGGAGGGAGAAATGGGGAGGTAGAGAGAGAGGGAGAGAGAGAGATAGATGGGGGAGGGAGAGAGGGGGAGAGGGGGAGGTAGAGAGAGAGGGAGAGAGATAGATGGGGGAGGGAGAGAGGGAGTGAGAGAGTGGGAGGGGGAGAGAGAGAGAGAGAGAGAAGGTCAAGGGTTAATAATGTAACAATTCAAAGTCAGCCAAAATGTGTCCAACTCACGATACAGGGGAGACAAATTAGATCAGACATCAAAAACAGTCCTGAGCTGTCACACAAAGCTCTCATTTTGTCCTCTGTCTCATCCCTCCAGACAATTACTGTATCTCTGAGGGAGTGTTGGCTGAGCGGTTAGGGTGTCAGGCTAGTCAAAATGTACCTGGTTCGAACCCTGACTGTGCCGACATGATTTTGTGTCCTTGGTTAAGGCACTTCACCCTACTTCCCTCAGGGGGGAATGTCCCTGTACTTACTGGAAGTCTCTCTGGGTAAGACACTCATGTCATGCATGTGGCATCACTTTTAAACACACGTCATATATGTTCTCACACACTTTCAGCTGCTGTTCTTCACACTCCCCCCCCCCCCCCCCCCCCCCCCGCTGGTACAACAGGACTACACTGATGCAAAACCCAAACTGTAGCATAGCGTGGCTGCAGACATATTCCTGAAGCATGGCTGTAGCTTTAGAAGGACCAGCAGAGACTTAGGAGACATGAAAGAGAGAGTGGCCTACCTTGGTGTTATCTGTTACTGCAGCTGGGAGACTGCTGTGTTTAGCAGAGTGAGTGAGTGTGTGTGTGAGTGAGTGAGTGAGTGAGTGAGTGAGTGAGTGAGTGAGTGAGTAAGTGAGTGAGTGAGTGAGTGAGTGTGTGTGTGTGTGTGTGTGTGTGTGTGTGTGTGTGTGTGTGTGAGTGTGTGTGTGTGTGTGTGTGTGTGTGTGAGTGTGTGTGTGAGTCCCATTTAATCCGCCACATCGCGATACACCAACTGCATTAGCACCGCTCTCTTCTGAAGCTAGTGTTGAACAGCAGGTGTGTGCTGGCATGCATGTATCAGCTAGGAGGCTGAGGGGTTAGGGAATCAGGCTGGTGATCAGAAGGTATCTGAACCCCGGCTGTGCCAACATGATGTTGTGTCCTTGGGCAAGGCACTTCACCCTACTGTCCTCAGGGGGGAATGTCCCTGTACTTGCTGTAAGTCACTCTGGATAAGAGCGTCTGATAAATGACTACATGGAAATGTTATGTGTGTTGGGGAGAAGACTTACCTTGAGGAACTTGTACAGGAGGAAGGTGAACCAGTTAGTGAGCATCTTCTCAGCCACAGACTCAGTCCTGGGAGAGGAAGAGGAAGATGAATGAGGAAGATTCAGATGGGTTAGGAGGAGGCAGAAGAGGGTGGAGAAGGAATTTACAAAAGGAAAAATTTGACACAATAAATGCTGGGCAGCAGGAGCATCAACACTATAGGAGGGAAAGGAAAAAGCTAAACACCTTCAAAAGCCATCAGGACAACAATAAAACAACCCTGCATTTCTGCTTGTGATGCTTTGGAACTGAAGGTTTCAAAAGGCTTGCCGCCTTTTCTCCTCCAGCGAGACAAAGACTATACTAAGGCTCCATCAGCAGCAGGAACTATGCAAACCTTTGGTGGGACTTCAAAGAGCATACGTGAAATAATTCAACACTGTTCCTTCTCAAAGCAAAACCCACCAATCATAATTATAAAAATATATATTTAAAGCAATTAGTATACTTCGCTACCTTCTAACTAGGAGCACAATAAAACCATCAAAACAGAACGTTTGCCCCCACTGCCACTAGAAAAAAGAATTATTAAAACCCTTTATAATTAACGGACTATATTACACCTAATTTGTTTAACAGTTACAAAAAAAGGCAATTGGTGCTGAGGCAATGAAAGGAGGGGGATATAGGGGGAAATAGTTAGTTTTTCTGCCTTTTACACCCACAAACTCACATACACACACACATACACACAAACACACGCCCACTTTCTCCTCAGTCCTCATCATTCCTTTTTTAGCATCGAAGCTGCAAAGCTTCTTAATTATACATTCCCTCAGACTGTGTTTACTGTTCAGAGTAGGATGAACCCAGAGAAGCAGGCTGGACCAGATCTGATGTCAGGATACTGGGTTAGTAGGCTGGGCTGAAAGTGGGCCATGTCCCTACAGTCTCAGCTCACTCCCTTCACCCCCCCACCCCACCCCCACCCCTCTCTCTTTCTAGACAATTAACAACATGGGACAAAGTGAAGCTGCTTATTGGTGTACCTAAAGAGGGGTATGCTGTTTATCGTTGTATGAGCAGCGAGAAGTAACTAAATCAAATATTTACACAGTCTTAATGATTAGTAATTGATCAGAAAGGTCTTTGATGGCGTCGCACTGTAAGCTGGTGAAATAAGAGGAGCGTGACCAGGACCACCTGAATATGACACAACACTTAGTGTGTTTGTCTTCAGTAGCTGCCTCAGGCTAGTTAGCTCAGCAGGGGAGCATGTGTGTCGGAGTGCCTGAGGACCTCCCGTCTGTAACCATGTGCAGACATCTTACTGCAGACCGTATGAAAATTATGCATTGGATTCGATTTTAATTAAATATCTCTGAGGAGGAGGGGGACGACTTTAAACAAAATAATTTAATGTAAAAATTCGCCCATTTATGTGGAGCTCCTATTTTGTATTTAGTATTTTGTCTCTCTCTCTGTCTCTCTCTCTCTCTCTGCCTGTCTGTCTCTCTCTCTCTCTGCCTGTCTGTCTCTCTCTCTCTCTGTCTCTCTCTCTGTGTCTCTCTCTCTCTCTCTCTCTCTCTCTCTGTCTCTGTCTCTGTCTCTCTCTATCTCTGTCTGTCTCTCTCTGTCTCTGTCTCTCTCTCTGTCTCTCTCTCTCTCTCTCTGTCTGTCTGTCTCTGTCTCTCTCTCTCTCTCTCTGTGTCTCTCTCTCTCCCTGTGTCTCTCTCTCTCTGTCTCTCTTCTTGTCTACCTACCTGTGTCGCTCTTGGTCTGACTATATCTCTACCCACCAGTCTATTTCTCCATGCAAACAAAAGGTCACTCTTGGGGTTCTTCAAAGAATCCTCCTCCTCTCCATGTCTATCCCTCAGCCTCCCCCTCCCCCTCTCCTGCTCCCTCTCTCCATCCCTCCATCTTTCCCTCCTTGTCAGCCCCCCTCAGCTTATCTGCTGTTCCTGAGGTCACGTGTGTGTTCAGGGGTATAATCTGCTCTGACACAGACACGCCTGAATGGGAAGAGAGGAATGAGGAAGGAGAAAGAGGAGGGGGGGGGGTAAAGGTTTACCCCACACCAGGTCCCAGTAACACTATCCTCCACAGCCAAGCCTCTATTGGACAGCTTTACCCCCTCCCTCCCTCCCTCCCTCCCTCCCTCCCTCCCTCCCTCCCTCCCTCCCTCCCTCCCTCCCTCCCTCCCTCCCTCCCTCCCTCCCTCCCTCCCTCCTTTTTCGCTTAGCTTGCTTCAAAACCAAATGATGCAAAATGGCCACCGGTGACATGCCAACTTGCTGTTCATTTCATGGTATATCACACAAAGTCCAGGACAAACAACACCACACACCTTCTAAGGAGTAGTTTGGGATGGTGTGTGTGTGTGTGTACCTCCTCCGCAGCAGTTTGGGATGGTTCTTGTGTGTGTGTGTGTGTGTGTGTGTGTGTGTGTACCTCCGCAGCAGCAGTTGGGATGGTTCTTGTGTGTGTGTGTGTGTGTGTGTGTGTGTACCTGCGCAGCAGCAGTTTAGGATGGTGTGTGTGTGTGTACCTGCGCAGCAGCAGTTTAGGATGGTTCTTGTGTGTGTGTGTGTGTGTGTGTGTACCTGCGCAGCAGCAGTTTAGGATGGTTCTTGTGTGTGTGTGTGTGTGTGTGTGTGTGTGTGTGTGTACCTGCGCAGCAGCAGTTTAGGATGGTTCTTGTGTGTGTGTGTGTGTACATCTGTAGCAGCAGTTTGGGATGGTGTGTGTGTGTGTGTGTGTGTGTGTGTACCTCCGCAGCAGCAGTTTAGGATGGTTCTTGCTCTCCAGGTTCTTGTCGATGAGGGTCAGACAGCAGCTGTTTGAGGACCCCCCGTGGCGTACTCCATCTCCCCCTGCAGGGCCGTCATGATGAGGGACGCCACGTTTGCCACGGTCACGCATGGAGAAGGAGCGCTGGGCCTCCAGGGTTCGGATGAAGGTCAACAGGAAGTGCTTCTTGGTCAGCAGCTGTCCGAACAGGGTCAGGGCCTTCTCTACGTTGGCCTGGACCTGGAGGAAGGACAGAGGTCAGGCTCAGGCACTCAGCTGTGAAGCACCTCCATGGCACTTTGAACATTAAGCACTTTGTTGGCATTCTTTTTGTACTGAATATGTTGTTGTCTTGCACTTTTTGGGGGGGTAATTGGTAACTTCCCCCTACTCTACCCTCCCCCTACCCAACCCTCCCCCCCCTCCCTGCCTCCCTACCCTCCCATCTCCCCTCCCTTTGTCACTACCTTCCTTCCTCCCTCCCACCCTGCCTCCCCATTATTTGCATTGTTTCTGTTTGTTTGTATTGTTTTTATTACGATTAATGCTGCAAAATGACTTTCCCCATAGGGAAAACAACTGAAGACAACTAGAACTAGGGAGGGATCGATGGTTCCAAACAGGGACCTTTTGATTATTAGCCAGACACCCTGTTCTCTTAGTCAAACACCGAACACACTGTCCAGTAGATCTGCTAGCATGTAGAAAACAGCTGCAGGACTTCAATACAGTCTCTCACATACAAATACTACAGCTGCTCCTCTCCAGCTAACTTCTCCCTTTCACATTTCTCTGTGTAATAGGGGGCTCTAGTCTCCTTAGAGAGGAGTCCGGGGTAACAGCACAGGAGGAAGGTGAACCTGAGAGTCTAATAAGAAATTGATCCGCCTGCTACAGAAGCCAAACTCCTCTGATTGCAAAGGAGGTACAAATAAAAATCCAATGCTGTGTGTGGTCTCCTGCATCCATGTCTCTCTCTCTCTGTTTCTCTCTGTTTCTCTCTCTGTTTCTCTCTCTGTTTCTCTCTCTCTCTCCTCTCTCTGTCTGTCTGTCTGTCTGTCTCTCTCTCTCTCCTCTCTCTCTCTGTCCCTCTGTCTCTCTCTCTCTGTTTCTCTCTCTGTCTGTCTCTCTCTCTCTCTCTGTCTCCCTCTCTCTGTTTCTCTCTCTCTCTCTCTCTCTCTCTGTCCCTCTGTCTCTCTCTCTCTGTTTCTCTCTCTCTCTCTCTGTCTCTCTCTCTCTCTCTGTCCCTCTGTCTCTCTCTCTCTGTTTCTCTCTCTCTCTGTCTGTCTGTCTGTCTCTCTCTCTCTCTCTCTCTGTTTTCTCTCTCTCTCTCTCTCTCTCTCTGTTTCTCTCTCTGTCTCTGTCGTTCTGCTCAAACAGAACCAGGAGTGAGACAGTTCCTCTCCCCTGGGTTCTACACGCTGAGGAGGTGTTCTCTTACTTTGGTGATCTTGGGGTGGGCACAGCGGCTGTTGCCGGTGGTGACGTGCATCCAGCTGGATTCGGGGGCGTGCATTCCTGCCGGAGGGAACACTTCCTCTCCTGGACGCACCAGCCGCACTCGAAACGAGGGTCTGCCTTCAGACACATCCCACAGCTGTCTCTCAGGGCGTAGCACTTGTAGAGGTGAGCTGGGGGAGGGAGGAGGAGGGGGGAGGGAGGGTTAGAGAGAGCAGTTTAGAGAGCAGAAACCAGTATTAATGTTACTTTACGTTTGGTTTGGTTGAGGATAAAGGCAGAGATGATACGTTTTGTTTTAACTTAAAAGTTATTTTAGAGATACATGTTAGGATTCAAACCCCCCCCCCCCCCCAAAAAAAAACCTTTCCTTCAAGGTCACAACCCCAAAACACATGAAGTGGACCTGTTTCAGAAAGCAGACAGGGAGACAGACCAGTCAATGCATCTGGTGTGAATGCAGTCAAATACCCACAGATATCTTATTGATTCATTGATTCATTTTACAGTCAAACATTTTAGATTTATTAGTGACATCAGACTGATAAACTGAAGTAAAAATGATTTAAAAAAGTGCTTCTCAACATCCCCTCCATGCACTTACTACAATATTTATCATTTGTAGATGATAAAAACAATCAAGTTACCAAAGTGCGTCTCAAGCCTGAGTGTTTATAATGTATCATCTGTGAATAAACAGGGACTGGGGGATTTTCCCTTCATCAGAATCCTGTTAGGTACGCTGCTGATTTCAAGTTATCCCTGTGCAAATGATCCGCCTTAAACGAGGGATTTAATTCACATTAACACATCACCGTTAAATATAGGTGCATCTCTGTGGTGACACCAGATGTTTATCTTATTTAAAAAAAACAAAATACTAAATAAAGGAGGATTAGAGAAGGATTCAAACATGCTGTATGTCCTGGATGTCTTCTTTAGGGCAGAAACACAGATATGGGATGATAGCGTATCTCAGTCTGATGGAACACAGATGGATATCATCCAGAGCTGCAGGCTTCTTGGTCAAATCTACGATAGTTAATCAGTTAATTTACTAAGTCAACAACACTGAAGTGAGGGGAAATATAATTATTAAAGCATATCATTGTTAAAGGTGTATAACTTTTATTGAGGGACTTGTTGGCAGTTGATTTATAACTATAATGTATAACTGTACTCACTGTGAGGTGTATTATTGTTGCTTTCTTTCCTACCGGTTCACTCTTGTACTTTTGAGGTTCATGTTGTTTAATTGTAACGTGTTTAGCTGAATGTTCTTGTGGTTCTTCCCTTTGTCACTTGTTTGGTTTCACACAATATATGTTTCATAATCTGGCTACCTGCAATGTTTGGGGACTATATTGTTGTTATGATCAGTGACCGATGCTCTTTTGTTAAAGCTCTCTCTTGAAAGTAAGTTCATAGCATATATAGCATCAATTCATAGCATATATAGCATCAATTCATAGCATATATAGCATCAATTCATAGCATATATAGCATCAATTCATAGCATATATAGCATCAATTCATAGCACATATAGCATCAATTCATAGCACATATAGCATCAATTTATAGCATATATAGCATCAATTCATAGCACATATAGCATCAATGTATAGCATATATAGCATCAGTTCATAGCATATGAAGCATGAATATATGGTGAACTGCAACAATAATCTCACTTATTTTTCAGTATGACCACGCAAACAAACACAAGAGGCGTGTTTTCTCCAACATGAGGAGTTCTCACACACCTCTCCCACATGCAACACACCTTTGCCATGTACACACATCCCAGCGCTGTGTTGTCGCGTGTTTTAGATTGTTGTGTAACGTCTGCGGAGGCTGTTAGCTCAAGTATGTAACATGTTGCCTTCAAGGTCGAAAGATCCATCTTCACTCAAGCTTCTTCAAAGGGATCCACACAGTCACACCATAAAGGATTTACGATGCAACTGCAGCTTATATTATGATCATATTATAATAATAAATAAAGCTACAAACTACATTCCTTCCTTTTCCTAAGTCCAGTCTTTCCTTATGTAGCTTGTTTATGTTGAGTTTAGACTGGAGGAATGTTCTGAGAATGCAAGCAGGTCCAGTTTAATTTAAACTGGATTTCACATTTGAGTGGAGTCATGTATCAGACGCTCTTATCCAGAGCGACTTACAGCAAGTACAGGGACATTCCCCCCTGAGGACAGTAGGGTGAAGTGCCTTGCCCAAGGACACAAAGTTGTGTTGACACAGCTGGGGTTCAAACCCGAGACCCCCACATGGATTTCAGGAGGACAGGCAGTCCAGTATTGGACATGTTCGTGTCACTAAAGCTGAGCTTGGTTCGTATCACTCTGGGGACAATATTACTGCAGCTCCTCTTCACAGGAGGGAAAGATAATACCTTGTCTCACAGATTAAACCTGCAGCTTGAACTTGAACAGTCCTCAGTCACACACTTGAAGTTATTTAGACGTCACACATCCACTCATTAAAACAACCATTAAAATCTGAGCTGATTAACCTTTGAAAATAACAAAATCATGTTGTTTTTTTGTTGTTGTTTTTTTTACTTAGTCAATCCGATTTGAATATGTGGTTAATATGTAAAAAGCATAAAGCTGTAGTGCTGCTTTACCTTGTATGTTATAGGGGTTGTCGATGACAAAGTTTCCGTTCCAGACTACAGACAGATCCACTGGGAGGTCGCTGATGTCGTTTCCCTCATAGTTATACTGGAATGATAAAAACAAACAGGACATTAACATTCAGTCATTATTCAGACGCTTTTATCCAGAGTGACTTACAGCAAGTACAGGGAGATCCCCCACCCCCCCCACCCCCGAGGTAAGTAGGGTGAAGTGCCTTGCCCAAGGACACAACGTCATATTGGCACAGCTGGGAATCGAACTGACAACATTCTGATCCCACAAACATCGACATTAATATTGCCCTCACACTAGCCCACACTGAAAATACACAGAACTGCATTCACTTCTACTGCACACACACACACACACACACACACACACAGGAAGGTTGGCATCACCATGTTTAGTCTCCTTGGGGTATCAAACAACAGAGTTAACCTCTAATGTACAGATGATAATACAATAACACAATAAAGTGTCAGCCCCCCACCCCCCCCTGGGTTACCAAGACAACAACACCAGGCATGTCCTGCTGGGTTACCAAGACAACAACACCAGACATGTCCTGCTGGGTTACCAAGACAACAACACCAGGCACGTCCTGCTGGGTTACCAAGACAACAACACCAGGCATGTCCTGCTGGGTTATCAAGACAACAACACCAGGCACGTCCTGCTGGGTTACCAAGACAACAACACCAGGCACGTCCTGCTGGGTTACCAAGACAACAACACCAGGCACGTCCTGCTGGGTTACCAAGACAACAACACCAGGCACGTCCTGCTGGGTTACCAAGACAACAACACCAGGCACGTCCTGCTGGGTTACCAAGACAACAACACCAGGCACGTCCTGCTGGGTTACCAAGACAACAACACCAGGCATGTCCTGCTGGGTTATCAAGACAACAACACCAGGCACGTCCTGCTGGGTTACCAAGACAACAACACCAGGCACGTCCTGCTGGGTTACCAAGACAACAACACCAGGCACGTCCTGCTGGGTTACCAAGACAACAACACCAGGCACGTCCTGCTGGGTTACCAAGACAACAACACCAGGCATGTCCTGCTGGGTTATCAAGACAACAACACCAGGCACGTCCTGCTGGGTTACCAAGACAACAACACCAGGCACGTCCTGCTGGGTTACCAAGACAACAACACCAGGCACGTCCTGCTGGGTTACCAAGACAACAACACCAGGCATGTCCTGCTGGGTTACCAAGACAACAACACCAGGCATGTCCTGCTGGGTTACCAAGACAACAACACCAGGCACTTCCTGCTGGGTTACCAAGACAACAACACCAGGCACTTCCTGCTGGGTTACCAAGACAACAACACCAGGCACGTCCTGCTGGGTTACCAAGACAACACCAGGCACGTCCTGCTGGGTTACCAAGACAACACCAGGCACGTCCTGCTGGGTTACCAAGACAACAACACCAGGCATGTCCTGCCACTGTACTGAGCGTTAGACATGTGGGTTCCTGCTTATCTTCATGGTTAACTAAATGAGTTCCTCTTCCTGTTCATTCCAAATGAGTCTCATTAAGTCCATCGATTCACAGAAATATTTCATCTGAAAAGTTGAAAAGAGTCTAACCCTAACCCTAACCCTAAAAGAGACAGATGAGAAACACACACACACACACCCAAACACACACACACACACAAAGCACTCGTAGGAACAAAAACACAAAAGGATGTCCATAACCAACCCCTCCATCCTCCATAACCAACCCCTCCATCCTCCATAACCAACCCCTCCATCCTCCATAACCAACCCCTCCATCCTCCATAACCAACCCCTCCATCCTCCATAACCAACCCCTCCATCCTCCATAACCAACCCTTCAATCCTCCATAACCAACCCCTCCATCCTCCATAACCAACCCCTCCATCCTCCATAACCAACCCCTCCATCCTCCATAACCAACCCCTCCATCCTCCATAACCAACCCCTCCATCCTCCATAACCAACCCCTCCATCCTCCATAACCAACCCCTCCATCCTCCATAACCAACCCCTCCATCCTCCATAACCAACCCTTCAATCCTCCATAACCAACCCCTCCATCCTCCATAACCAACCCCTCCATCCTCCATAACCAACCCCTCCATCCTCCATAACCAACCCCTCCATCCTCCATAACCAACCCCTCCATCCTCCATAACCAACCCCTCCATCCTCCATAACCAACCCCTCCATCCTCCATAACCAACCCCTCCATCCTCCATAACCAACCCCTCCATCCTCCATAACCAACCCCTCCATCCTCCATAACCAACCCCTCCATCCTCCATAACCAACCCTTCAATCCTCCAGTGTTGAGAGGGGATGAAGAGATCTTGTTTCTGGAGGGAAGATGCTAACAAAGAGCCCTGGAATGACATCAACCACTACAGGCTTTTAATCACAGGAGGTGACCGTGTGTGTGTGTGTGTGTGTGTGTGTGTGTGTGTGTGCTGCAGGAAGTCTCACCCCTAACTGGAACACCCACTCCCCCCTCCCTCCTCCCCCCCCCCCTCCCTGCTTAAGATGCTCCAGAAACATCTTAACATTTCATCAGCCTATCAGAGGGGGAAGTAAGAGGCGCACAAACACATGGCTCATTTAAGTAGCAGATTCTGACAGAGCACCTTTTCATAGAGACTGGCTAGTAAGGTTAGGGGTTAGGGGTTAGGGGGTAGGGGTTAGGGGGTAGGGGGTAGGGGTTAGGGGGTAGGGGGTAGGGGTTAGGGGTTAGGGGGTAGGGGGGTAGGGGGGTAGGGGGTAGGGGGTAGGGGTTAGGGGTTAGGGTGTGGGCTGGACTGCACTGAGTGATGAATTGGCTATCTAGAAAAAAATATATGAAACTATAATATGTTCATGAACCCATCTTAAAGAACTGTACTAGAAGACATAGATAACGAGAGGTACAACTGATAGGCTGTTACACACACACACACACACACACACACACACGTAGAGACAATACACACATCCATGGCAATCCCCCACATTGTGAGCGGGTGTGTGTAGATATTATGGGAGGGTCTGATGGAGGATTAAGTCGTAATCCACCACTGGATTACTATGGAGGTCAGGCGCTAAAGAATTAGCTCCGACTCATAATGTGAGTCTTTTCAGTGGGCTAATCGGGGCTAATCTAACTGGATTGGTACGAGTCTGCAGCAAGTTAAGGGAGGCTTATCATCAGCCTGGTTTATTGATAACAGTAACTAAAAGCTATTGAACAGTGCTGGCATCAGTCCAAACACTGCCAATGGCGTGATGCAGTCTACAGTACAGTTACCCCAGGGCAGAATGACCAGCCAGTTAACATTCTGATCAAGGACATGTGGTTTAAGCTGAGGAAATACCCTGCAAATAATGAAAACATTTCCAAATGACACATGAAAACGGTCAAATCGGTACATGGTGGAATAATTTATCTTGTCACTGTTTGTGGGTTTGGAAGTCTTGTTTTGTCTTGTTTTGTCTTGTTTTGTCTTGTTTTGTCTTGTTTTTGCAGCCAAAATGATTACAGCTGATTTGTATTCTTGGCACACACACGCACGCACGCACACACACATACATACGCATACACACACACACACACACACACACACACTCACTCGGACTAAAGGAGGAACTGAGAGGTGAAGAAGAGATAGGAGAAAGTGGGAGCGAGTGCAGAGAGGAAATAGAAAGTGGGGTGAGAGGTGTACGATGAGACCTCGAGATCAAGAAAGAAGAGGGACAAAAGGTGGAAGATTGAAAGAGTGCCTCGACTTGAGAGAGAGGTAGGGAGGAGGGGGAGAGAGGGAGAGATAGGGAGGAGGGGGAGAGGTAGGGAGGAGGGGGAGAGGGAGATATAGGGAGGAGGGGGAGAGGTAGGGAGGAGGGGGAGAGAGGGAGAGATAGGGAGGAGGGGGAGAGGTAGGGAGGAGGGGGAGAGGGAGATATAGGGAGGAGGGGGAGAGGTAGGGAGGAGGGGGAGAGGTAGGGAGGAGGGGGAGAGGTAGGGAGGAGGGGGAGAGATAGGGAGGAGGGGGAGAGGTAGGGAGGAGGGGGAGAGGTAGGGAGGAGGGGGAGAGGTAGGGAGGAGGGGGAGAGGTAGGGAGGAGGGGGAGAGGGAGATATAGGGAGGAGGGGGAGAGGTAGGGAGGAGGGGGAGAGGTAGGGAGGAGGGGGAGAGAGGGAGATATATGGAGGAGGGGGTGAGAGGGAGAGATAGGGAGGAGGGGGAGAGATAGGGAGGAGGGGGAGAGGGAGAGATAGGGAGGAGGGGGAGAGGTAGGGAGGAGGGGGAGAGATAGGGAGGGGGAGAGGTAGGGAGGAGGGGGAGAGATAGGGAGGGGGAGAGGTAGGGAGGAGGGGGAGAGGTAGGGAGGAGGGGGAGAGAGGGAGAGATAGGGAGGAGAGGGAGAGGGAGAGACAGTTTATGTGAATTTTATTGATATATTTATTTTAGCCTTTATATATATATATACATATATATAATCCTTCATTTCATTTAGCAGACACTTGTATCCAAATATATATTATCCAATATATATACTCCTATCCATGTATAGTTATTGCCTACTTTTTTATCTTTATGTCTCATGTTTTATAGGAATCCCTGTACATTTGATATTTTAAACTGTTACTCTGAGTGCTGTAGCCTGCTGCTGTTACCAACTGCAATTTCCCCACTGAGGATCAAATAAAGGATGATCTGATCTTTACTGAAGTTCTGTTTCTGTTCTCTCTTATGTACAACTTAACACGGCGGAAAAAAATATTTCTGATTCTGATTTATCTTTCTGTGTAACTTGGATTTCTTTCTTGCATGCCTAACAAACACCAACACACGTGTGTGTGTGTGTCTGTGTGTGTGTCTGTGTGTGTGTGTCTGTATCTGTGTGTGTGTGTGTGTGTGTCTGTATCTGTGTGTGTGTGTGTGTGTGTGTACATGCACAGTAAGTCACACCTCTCTCATGTATCTATAAAGACACCACCATAGACAGTATTAAGGTATTCAGATGCTTCTTAGGCTTGGATATGAAAAGGTTCCCCAACAAACATGATATCCAAACATAAAGAAGATGCAGTATATTAAAACATGTCTCCAGGGGTTCTGAACCAGGCAGAAGGTCAGCCTGTAATGGGAAAACATTTGAAGAGGTGAAACTGCTCTGACCTCCCCTTCTGGGCTAGATGAATAAGACTCTCCAGTGGGTAGAGTAAACTATGGAAGTTCACACAAACACACAGAGACAGACACACACACACAGAATCTCACACACACACACACACACACACACACACACACACACACACACACACACACACAGAGACACACACAAACAAACACACACAGACAGACAGACAGACAGACAGACAGACAGACAGACAGACAGACACACACACACACACACAGACACACACACACACACACACACACACACAGCAGGGGCGTCTGACACCATTAGACTCATGTAGTGGGTAATAACCAGCAGCCCTAAAGACACCAGGCCCTGTCCTCTCTTCTCTCTCCTCTCTTCTCTCTCCTCTCTCCTCTCTCCTCCTCTATAGATGATCCTCTCTCAATTACAGCTGGACAGAAATGCTTTGAACATCTTTTCCCCTCTAAATGTTATCTTTTCTTTCTCTTTCTGTACCCACAACACTTTTAATTCCCCGTCTTTGCGTTCATTTACATTTTTACATTATCAGACGCTCTTATCCAGAGCAACTTACATCAAGTACAGGGACATTCCCCCCTGAGGCAAGTAGGGGGAAGTGTCTTGCCCAAGGACACAACATAATGTAGCCACAGTTGGGAATCAAACTCACAACCTTCTGATCATGAGCCCAACGCCTTAACCGCTGAGCCACCTGCCACCCACATTTAAACAAAGACTATTTGTTTTCCAGTCACCATAACCCTTTATCCAATGAAGACAGGAAGTCAACAGTTGAATAAGATTCAGACTATAAACTACCCCACTAAAAGACTGTTTTCTTTCAGATGGACACTATCTGTAGATTAAACTGCTCTATGCAACATCCATTATCCAGCTTAAAATGTCAATTTCTTTCCTCTAATCTGGGTGCATAGAAGAGGAATGATTTGATCTGCAAGTGTGTCTTTTGTTTGTATGAGAAAGAGACGTGGACCTCTTTCCCTCGTTGATAATAATAGTCACTGAAATAGACATCCAGCCATGACCTGAAACTGATCTCTTCCACCGTATGAGGATAACATGCAGCTGATATGACAAGGTCATATTAAAGTTCCTTGGAGAGACAAATAAATAGTGTAACATTACCCAGGGCTCCATGTCACAGATAGGAGGAGCGAGGACACTTGATCTAATGGTTGGATTAGATCCTGTTGGAGGAGCAGCAAACTGACCTTGCTGGAAGATGAACTGAGGTTCTAGTCTAGATGTTAAAGTGTTAACTGTCCTGGAACCAGAAACCCCAGACCACACACACACACACACACACACACACACACACACACACACACACACACACACACACACACACACACACACACACACACACACACACACACACACACACACACACACACACACACACACACACACACACACACACACACACACACACACACACACACACACACACACACACACACACACACACACACACACACACACACACACACACACACACACACACACACACTAAAACTATTATTAAGGCACATTCCTAGTTCAAACACTGGTGTGAATGTACACAGTGTGTACTGGTGTATACATGTGTGCATGCGCAAACACACACACACACACACACACACACACAAACATCTCCTTCTATATTCATGTGTTTTTGATGTATTATCTTCCTATGATCCAGTTCACTAGATGAAAGCTTCCATTTCCAAATGTAACGTCATAAATGATTCATTTACAGTGAAAGATGTGGCGAGTACATTTAAAACAAGAATGAACTTCTTCAGCTACTTTCCAGCATGTTCCCTGGAGCCATCACACTGAGAAATGCAGCTTTGGCCCTTGTGATTGGCCCCTGTGATTACTGCTGACTGTTACCACTCAATAAAGAGCAGCTTCTCTGGACAGACACTGCTGTCGCTAGGCTAATGACTCTGCCTTCAGAAACTCTGCCTATTGTTATACTGTGCTGGTATTATCGATTAGCCATCAATAACAGAATCTGCATCAGGAAGCAACACAAGTCTCTTTCTAACCCTGTCAAACCATAAGAATGTTACTGTGGTAGAATATAAAGGACTATTTTCTTTCTAACTGCCTTTTGATGTTTTATTTTGTGTATTTAGTTTGGTGTGAAATGCGAAGCGTCTGAATATCCTATAAAAGAATCCCAGGGGCCAAATAAATGCAGTCATGTGTTCATAAGAAATGTTTAAAGCAGCGACTTTCCCAGCATCACCAGCCTGCATCCTGCCTTCTTCCTGATGAAGGCGGTCCTTCATCATGAATATTCTCTGGCTCAGTTGCTCATGGGTAGACACACCAACTGGGAGGGGCATGAGACGTCTTCTAAATCTCATTGGCTGTGATAACAGGGATTGGCACTACGGCTAGCCAATGAGAGAGAAGCACGGTGAACCATGGGACGGATATCTGAGCGCCTGCATGCGAGCGAGAGCGTGGCTGGTATAGAGAGTGTGGCTGGTATAGAGAGTGTGGCTGGTATAGAGAGTGTGGCTGGTATAGAGAGTGTGGCTGGTATAGAGAGTGTGGCTGGTATAGAGAGTGTGGCTGGTATAGAGAGTGTGGCTGGTATAGAGAGTGTGGCTGGTATAGAGAGTGTGGCTGGTATAGAGAGTGTGGCTGGTATAGAGAGTGTAGCTGGTATAGAGAGTGTGGCTGGTATAGAGAGTGTAGCTGGTATAGAGAGTGTGGCTGGTATAGAGAGTGTGGCTGGTATAGAGAGTGTGGCTGGTATAGAGAGTGTGGCTGGTATAGAGAGTGTGGCTGGTATAGAGAGTGTAGCTGGTATAGAGAGTGTAGCTGGTATAGAGAGTGTAGCTGGTATAGAGAGTGTGGCTGGTATAGAGAGTGTAGCTGGTATAGAGAGTGTAGCTGGTATAGAGAGTGTGGCTGGTATAGAGAGTGTGGCTGGTATAGAGAGTGTAGCTGGTATAGAGAGTGTGGCTGGTATAGAGAGTGTGGCTGGTATAGAGAGTGTGGCTGGTATAGAGAGTGTGGCTGGTATAGAGAGTGTGGCTGGTATAGAGAGTGTGGCTGGTATAGAGAGTGTAGCTGGTATAGAGAGTGTAGCTGGTATAGAGAGCGTGGCTGGTATAGAGAGTGTAGCTGGTATAGAGAGTGTAGCTGGTATAGAGAGCGTGGCTGGCATAGAGAGCGTGGCTGGTATAGAGAGTGTAGCTGGTATAGAGAGTGTAGCTGGTATAGAGAGTGTGGCTGGTATAGAGAGTGTAGCTGGTATAGAGAGTGTGGCTGGTATAGAGAGCGTGGCTGGTATAGAGAGTGTGGCTGGTATAGAGAGTGTAGCTGGTATAGAGAGTGTGGCTGGTATAGAGAGTGTGGCTGGTATAGAGAGTGTGGCTGGTATAGAGAGTGTGGCTGGTATAGAGAGTGTGGCTGGTATAGAGAGTGTAGCTGGTATAGAGAGTGTAGCTGGTATAGAGAGTGTAGCTGGTATAGAGAGTGTGGCTGGTATAGAGAGTGTAGCTGGTATAGAGAGTGTAGCTGGTATAGAGAGTGTGGCTGGTATAGAGAGTGTGGCTGGTATAGAGAGTGTGGCTGGTATAGAGAGTGTGGCTGGTATAGAGAGTGTAGCTGGTATAGAGAGTGTGGCTGGTATAGAGAGTGTGGCTGGTATAGAGAGTGTGGCTGGTATAGAGAGTGTAGCTGGTATAGAGAGTGTAGCTGGTATAGAGAGTGTAGCTGGTATAGAGAGTGTGGCTGGTATAGAGAGTGTAGCTGGTATAGAGAGTGTGGCTGGTATAGAGAGTGTGGCTGGTATAGAGAGTGTAGCTGGTATAGAGAGTGTGGCTGGTATAGAGAGTGTGGCTGGTATAGAGAGTGTGGCTGGTATAGAGAGTGTGGCTGGTATAGAGAGTGTGGCTGGTATAGAGAGTGTGGCTGGTATAGAGAGTGTGGCTGGTATAGAGAGTGTGGCTGGTATAGAGAGTGTGGCTGGTATAGAGAGTGTAGCTGGTATAGAGAGTGTAGCTGGTATAGAGAGTGTGGCTGGTATAGAGAGTGTGGCTGGTATAGAGAGTGTGGCTGGTATAGAGAGCGTGGCTGGTATAGAGAGTGTGGCTGGTATAGAGAGTGTAGCTGGTATAGAGAGTGTAGCTGGTATAGAGAGTGTGGCTGGTATAGAGAGTGTAGCTGGTATAGAGAGTGTGGCTGGTATAGAGAGTGTAGCTGGTATAGAGAGTGTAGCTGGTATAGAGAGTGTGGCTGGTATAGAGAGTGTGGCTGGTATAGAGAGTGTGGCTGGTATAGAGAGTGTGGCTGGTATAGAGAGTGTGGCTGGTATAGAGAGTGTAGCTGGTATAGAGAGTGTGGCTGGTATAGAGAGTGTGGCTGGTATAGAGAGTGTGGCTGGTATAGAGAGTGTGGCTGGTATAGAGAGTGTAGCTGGTATAGAGAGTGTGGCTGGTATAGAGAGTGTGGCTGGTATAGAGAGTGTAGCTGGTATAGAGAGTGTGGCTGGTATAGAGAGTGTGGCTGGTATAGAGAGTGTGGCTGGTATAGAGAGTGTAGCTGGTATAGAGAGTGTGGCTGGTATAGAGAGTGTGGCTGGTATAGAGAGTGTAGCTGGTATAGAGAGTGTAGCTGGTATAGAGAGTGTGGCTGGTATAGAGAGTGTAGCTGGTATAGAGAGTGTGGCTGGTATAGAGAGCGTGGCTGGTATAGAGAGCGTAGCTGGTATAGAGAGTGTGGCTGGTATAGAGAGTGTGGCTGGTATAGAGAGTGTGGCTGGTATAGAGAGTGTGGCTGGTATAGAGAGTGTGGCTGGTATAGAGAGTGTGGCTGGTATAGAGAGTGTGGCTGGTATAGAGAGTGTGGCTGGTATAGAGAGTGTAGCTGGTATAGAGAGTGTGGCTGGTATAGAGAGTGTGGCTGGTATAGAGAGTGTGGCTGGTATAGAGAGTGTGGCTGGTATAGAGAGTGTGGCTGGTATAGAGAGTGTGGCTGGTATAGAGAGCGTGGCTGGTATAGAGAGTGTGGCTGGTATAGAGAGTGTGGCTGGTATAGAGAGTGTGGCTGGTATAGAGAGTGTGGCTGGTATAGAGAGTGTAGCTGGTATAGAGAGTGTAGCTGGTATAGAGAGTGTAGCTGGTATAGAGAGTGTGGCTGGTATAGAGAGTGTGGCTGGTATAGAGAGTGTGGCTGGTATAGAGAGTGTGGCTGGTATAGAGAGTGTAGCTGGTATAGAGAGTGTGGCTGGTATAGAGAGTGTGGCTGGTATAGAGAGTGTGGCTGGTATAGAGAGTGTGGCTGGTATAGAGAGCGTGGCTGGTATAGAGAGCGTGGCTGGTATAGAGAGCGTGGCTGGTATAGAGAGTGTGGCTGGTATAGAGAGTGTGGCTGGTATAGAGAGTGTGGCTGGTATAGAGAGTGTGGCTGGTATAGAGAGCGTGGCTGGTATAGAGAGCGTGGCTGGTATAGAGAGTGTGGCTGGTATAGAGAGTGTGGCTGGTATAGAGAGTGTGGCTGGTATAGAGAGTGTGGCTGGTATAGAGAGTGTGGCTGGTATAGAGAGTGTGGCTGGTATAGAGAGTGTAGCTGGTATAGAGAGTGTAGCTGGTATAGAGAGTGTGGCTGGTATAGAGAGTGTGGCTGGTATAGAGAGTGTGGCTGGTATAGAGAGTGTGGCTGGTATAGAGAGTGTAGCTGGTATA
This sequence comes from Neosalanx taihuensis, assembly GCA_030340665.1. NCBI lineage: Eukaryota > Metazoa > Chordata > Actinopteri > Osmeriformes > Salangidae > Neosalanx > Neosalanx taihuensis. The sequence goes on from CM059289.1 coordinate 19,401,818, forward strand.
GAGAGTGTAGCTGGTATAGAGAGTGTAGCTGGTATAGAGAGTGTAGCTGGTATAGAGAGTGTAGCTGGTATAGAGAGTGTAGCTGGTATAGAGAGTGTAGCTGGTATAGAGAGTGTGGCTGGTATAGAGAGTGTGGCTGGTATAGAGAGTGTAGCTGGTATAGAGAGTGTGGCTGGTATAGAGAGTGTAGCTGGTATAGAGAGTGTAGCTGGTATAGAGAGTGTAGCTGGTATAGAGAGTGTAGCTGGTATAGAGAGTGTGGCTGGTATAGAGAGTGTAGCTGGTATAGAGAGTGTGGCTGGTATAGAGAGTGTAGCTGGTATAGAGAGTGTGGCTGGTATAGAGAGTGTAGCTGGTATAGAGAGTGTAGCTGGTATAGAGAGTGTAGCTGGTATAGAGAGTGTGGCTGGTATAGAGAGTGTGGCTGGTATAGAGAGTGTGGCTGGTATAGAGAGTGTGGCTGGTATAGAGAGTGTAGCTGGTATAGAGAGTGTGGCTGGTATAGAGAGTGTGGCTGGTATAGAGAGTGTAGCTGGTATAGAGAGTGTGGCTGGTATAGAGAGTGTGGCTGGTATAGAGAGTGTGGCTGGTATAGAGAGTGTGGCTGGTATAGAGAGTGTGGCTGGTATAGAGAGTGTAGCTGGTATAGAGAGTGTAGCTGGTATAGAGAGTGTAGCTGGTATAGAGAGTGTAGCTGGTATAGAGAGTGTGGCTGGTATAGAGAGTGTGGCTGGTATAGAGAGTGTGGCTGGTATAGAGAGTGTGGCTGGTATAGAGAGCGTGGCTGGTATAGAGAGTGTGGCTGGTATAGAGAGTGTGGCTGGTATAGAGAGTGTGGCTGGTATAGAGAGTGTGGCTGGTATAGAGAGTGTGGCTGGTATAGAGAGTGTAGCTGGTATAGAGAGTGTGGCTGGTATAGAGAGTGTAGCTGGTATAGAGAGTGTGGCTGGTATAGAGAGCGTGGCTGGTATAGAGAGTGTGGCTGGTATAGAGAGTGTGGCTGGTATAGAGAGCGTGGCTGGTATAGAGAGTGTGGCTGGTATAGAGAGTGTAGCTGGTATAGAGAGTGTAGCTGGTATAGAGAGTGTAGCTGGTATAGAGAGTGTGGCTGGTATAGAGAGTGTGGCTGGTATAGAGAGTGTGGCTGGTATAGAGAGCGTGGCTGGTATAGAGAGTGTGGCTGGTATAGAGAGCGTGGCTGGTATAGAGAGCGTGGCTGGTATAGAGAGTGTGGCTGGTATAGAGAGTGTGGCTGGTATAGAGAGTGTGGCTGGTATAGAGAGTGTGGCTGGTATAGAGAGTGTGGCTGGTATAGAGAGTGTGGCTGGTATAGAGAGCGTGGCTGGTATAGAGAGTGTAGCTGGTATAGAGAGTGTAGCTGGTATAGAGAGTGTGGCTGGTATAGAGAGCGTGGCTGGTATAGAGAGTGTGGCTGGTATAGAGAGCGTGGCTGGTATAGAGAGTGTAGCTGGTATAGAGAGTGTGGCTGGTATAGAGAGTGTAGCTGGTATAGAGAGTGTAGCTGGTATAGAGAGTGTGGCTGGTATAGAGAGCGTGGCTGGTATAGAGAGCGTGGCTGGTATAGAGAGTGTGGCTGGTATAGAGAGCGTGGCTGGTATAGAGAGTGTGGCTGGTATAGAGAGTGTAGCTGGTATAGAGAGCGTGGCTGGTATAGAGAGCGTGGCTGGTATAGAGAGTGTGGCTGGTATAGAGAGCGTGGCTGGTATAGAGAGTGTGGCTGGTATAGAGAGTGTAGCTGGTATAGAGAGTGTGGCTGGTATAGAGAGTGTGGCTGGTATAGAGAGTGTAGCTGGTATAGAGAGTGTAGCTGGTATAGAGAGTGTGGCTGGTATAGAGAGTGTGGCTGGTATAGAGAGTGTGGCTGGTATAGAGAGTGTGGCTGGTATAGAGAGTGTAGCTGGTATAGAGAGTGTAGCTGGTATAGAGAGTGTAGCTGGTATAGAGAGTGTAGCTGGTATAGAGAGTGTGGCTGGTATAGAGAGTGTGGCTGGTATAGAGAGTGTGGCTGGTATAGAGAGTGTGGCTGGTATAGAGAGCGTGGCTGGTATAGAGAGTGTGGCTGGTATAGAGAGTGTGGCTGGTATAGAGAGTGTGGCTGGTATAGAGAGTGTGGCTGGTATAGAGAGTGTGGCTGGTATAGAGAGTGTAGCTGGTATAGAGAGTGTGGCTGGTATAGAGAGCGTAGCTGGTATAGAGAGTGTGGCTGGTATAGAGAGCGTGGCTGGTATAGAGAGTGTGGCTGGTATAGAGAGTGTGGCTGGTATAGAGAGCGTGGCTGGTATAGAGAGTGTGGCTGGTATAGAGAGTGTAGCTGGTATAGAGAGTGTAGCTGGTATAGAGAGTGTAGCTGGTATAGAGAGTGTGGCTGGTATAGAGAGTGTAGCTGGTATAGAGAGTGTGGCTGGTATAGAGAGCGTGGCTGGTATAGAGAGTGTGGCTGGTATAGAGAGCGTGGCTGGTATAGAGAGCGTGGCTGGTATAGAGAGTGTGGCTGGTATAGAGAGTGTGGCTGGTATAGAGAGTGTGGCTGGTATAGAGAGTGTGGCTGGTATAGAGAGTGTGGCTGGTATAGAGAGTGTGGCTGGTATAGAGAGCGTGGCTGGTATAGAGAGTGTAGCTGGTATAGAGAGTGTAGCTGGTATAGAGAGTGTGGCTGGTATAGAGAGCGTGGCTGGTATAGAGAGTGTGGCTGGTATAGAGAGCGTGGCTGGTATAGAGAGTGTAGCTGGTATAGAGAGTGTGGCTGGTATAGAGAGTGTAGCTGGTATAGAGAGTGTAGCTGGTATAGAGAGTGTGGCTGGTATAGAGAGCGTGGCTGGTATAGAGAGCGTGGCTGGTATAGAGAGTGTGGCTGGTATAGAGAGTGTAGCTGGTATAGAGAGTGTGGCTGGTATAGAGAGCGTGGCTGGTATAGAGAGTGTGGCTGGTATAGAGAGTGTAGCTGGTATAGAGAGCGTGGCTGGTATAGAGAGTGTGGCTGGTATAGAGAGTGTGGCTGGTATAGAGAGTGTGGCTGGTATAGAGAGTGTGGCTGGTATAGAGAGTGTGGCTGGTATAGAGAGTGTGGCTGGTATAGAGAGTGTGGCTGGTATAGAGAGTGTGGCTGGTATAGAGAGTGTGGCTGGTATAGAGAGTGTGGCTGGTATAGAGAGCGTAGCTGGTATAGAGAGTGTGGCTGGTATAGAGAGTGTAGCTGGTATAGAGAGTGTGGCTGGTATAGAGAGCGTGGCTGGTATAGAGAGTGTGGCTGGTATAGAGAGTGTAGCTGGTATAGAGAGTGTGGCTGGTATAGAGAGTGTGGCTGGTATAGAGAGTGTGGCTGGTATAGAGAGTGTAGCTGGTATAGAGAGTGTGGCTGGTATAGAGAGCGTGGCTGGTATAGAGAGTGTGGCTGGTATAGAGAGTGTGGCTGGTATAGAGAGTGTGGCTGGTATAGAGAGCGTGGCTGGTATAGAGAGCGTGGCTGGTATAGAGAGTGTGGCTGGTATAGAGAGTGTGGCTGGTATAGAGAGTGTAGCTGGTATAGAGAGCGTGGCTGGTATAGAGAGCGTGGCTGGTATAGAGAGTGTGGCTGGTATAGAGAGCGTGGCTGGTATAGAGAGCGTGGCTGGTATAGAGAGTGTGGCTGGTATAGAGAGTGTAGCTGGTATAGAGAGTGTAGCTGGTATAGAGAGTGTGGCTGGTATAGAGAGTGTGGCTGGTATAGAGAGTGTAGCTGGTATAGAGAGTGTGGCTGGTATAGAGAGCGTGGCTGGTATAGAGAGCGTGGCTGGTATAGAGAGCGTGGCTGGTATAGAGAGTGTGGCTGGTATAGAGAGTGTGGCTGGTATAGAGAGTGTGGCTGGTATAGAGAGCGTGGCTGGTATAGAGAGCGTGGCTGGTATAGAGAGCGTGGCTGGTATAGAGAGTGTCTGGGTAGGAACATGATCCATCCCATCCTGTTCCCATCCCATTCAGACAGACTTTCTCGAGACATTTTCAGCCTCAGTGAAGCACGACGCTGCTTCTTATCAGGCCACTGCTACTCCCCCCTCCACCCCCCTCCACCCCCTCCACCACCTCCACCACTCCCCCAACACCAAACATCATTCCACACCACATACCTCAGGAAAGTAGAAATGCACTGCAGGCACACAATCAACAAGCACCCACCGTCAAATCTCTCTCAAGTACACATATGTACACTGCCTATATCCTCTGCATCTTTCACTTGGGAAGAGGGGGGGACCCCTCAGCAGGTAAACCAGGTAAACCCCTCAGCAGGTAAACCCCTCAGCAGGTAAACCAGGTAAACCCCTCAGCAGGTAAACCAGGTAAACCTTTCACCAGGTAAACCTCTCAGCAGGTAAACCCCTCAGCAGGTAAACCCCTCAGCAGGTAAACCCCTCAGCAGGTAAACCCCTCAGCAGGTAAACCCCTCAGCAGGTAAACCAGGTAAACCTTTCACCAGGTAAACCCCTCAGCAGGTAAACCAGGTAAACCCCTCAGCAGGTAAACCCCTCAGCAGGTAAACCAGGTAAACCTCTCAGCAGGTAAACCCCTCAGCAGGTAAACCCCTCAGCAGGTAAACCAGGTAAACCTTTCACCAGGTAAACCAGGTAAACCCCTCAGCAGGTAAACCAGGTAAACCCCTCAGCAGGTAAACCAGGTAAACCTTTCACCAGGTAAACCAGGTAAACCTTTCACCAGGTAAACCTTTCACCAGGTAAACCCCTCAGCAGGTAAACCAGGTAAACCTTTCACCAGGTAAACCAGGTAAACCTTTCACCAGGTAAACCTTTCACCAGGTAAACCAGGTAAACCTTTCACCAGGTAAACCTTTCACCAGGTAAACCCCTCAGCAGGTAAACCCCTCAGCAGGTAAACCTCTCAGCAGGTAAACCTCTCAGCAGGTAAACCCCTCAGCAGGTAAACCTCTCAGCAGGTAAACCTCTCAGCAGGTAAACCTCTCAGCAGGTAAACCTTTCACCAGGTAAACCTCTCAGCAGGTAAACCAGGTAAACCTCTCAGCAGGTAAACCTCTCAGCAGGTAAACCTCTCAGCAGGTAAACCTTTCACCAGGTAAACCCCTCACCAGGTAAACCCCTCAGCAGGTAAACCTTTCACCAGGTAAACCCCTCAGCAGGTAAACCCCTCAGCAGGTAAACCTCTGAGCAGGTAAACCCCTCAGCAGGTAAACCCCTCAGCAGGTAAACCTCTCAGCAGGTAAACCTCTGAGCAGGTAAACCAGGTAAACCCCTCAGCAGGTAAACCCCTCAGCAGGTAAACCTTTCACCAGGTAAACCCCTCAGCAGGTAAACCCCTCAGCAGGTAAACCCCTCAGCAGGTAAACCTTTCACCAGGTAAACCTCTCAGCAGGTAAACCAGGTAAACCTCTCAGCAGGTAAACCCCTCAGCAGGTAAACCCCTCAGCAGGTAAACCCCTCAGCAGGTAAACCCCTCAGCAGGTAAACCAGGTAAACCCCTCAGCAGGTAAACCTCTCAGCAGGTAAACCCCTCAGCAGGTAAACCAGGTAAACCCCTCAGCAGGTAAACCCCTCAGCAGGTAAACCCCTCAGCAGGTAAACCCCTCAGCAGGTAAACCAGGTAAACCCCTCAGCAGGTAAACCCCTCAGCAGGTAAACCTTTCACCAGGTAAACCTCTCAGCAGGTAAACCAGGTAAACCTCTCAGCAGGTAAACCCCTCAGCAGGTAAACCCCTCAGCAGGTAAACCCCTCAGCAGGTAAACCCCTCAGCAGGTAAACCTCTCAGCAGGTAAACCTCTCAGCAGGTAAACCAGGTAAACCTCTCAGCAGGTAAACCTCTCAGCAGGTAAACCTCTCAGCAGGTAAACCCCTCAGCAGGTAAACCTCTCAGCAGGTAAACCCCTCAGCAGGTAAACCTCTCAGCAGGTAAACCCCTCAGCAGGTAAACCTCTCAGCAGGTAAACCCCTCAGCAGGTAAACCTCTCAGCAGGTAAACCCCTCAGCAGGTAAACCCCTCAGCAGGTAAACCCCTCAGCAGGTAAACCCCTCAGCAGGTAAACCAGGTAAACCCCTCAGCAGGTAAACCCCTCAGCAGGTAAACCCCTCAGCAGGTAAACCCCTCAGCAGGTAAACCCCTCAGCAGGTAAACCAGGTAAACCTCTCAGCAGGTAAACCAGGTAAACCTCTGAGCAGGTAAACCTCTCAGCAGGTAAACCTCTCAGCAGGTAAACCTCTCAGCAGGTAAACCTCTCAGCAGGTAAACCTCTCAGCAGGTAAACCCCTCAGCAGGTAAACCCCTCAGCAGGTAAACCAGGTAAACCCCTCAGCAGGTAAACCTCTCAGCAGGTAAACCAGGTAAACCTCTCAGCAGGTAAACCTCTCAGCAGGTAAACCTCTCAGCAGGTAAACCCCTCAGCAGGTAAACCTCTCAGCAGGTAAACCTCTCAGCAGGTAAACCCCTCAGCAGGTAAACCAGGTAAACCCCTCAGCAGGTAAACCTCTCAGCAGGTAAACCTCTCAGCAGGTAAACCCCTCAGCAGGTAAACCCCTCAGCAGGTAAACCCCTCAGCAGGTAACCCCCTCATGCCAGGTCTCTCACCGAGGTCTTCTGGCACTGGATGCTGGTGCTGTTGAAGCGCAGTGCGGTCACGCTGTACACCTCCCCCTGGACGTGGAACACACACTCATAGTTCCTCTGGCCGGACTGAGGCTGCGGAAGGTTCTTGGCCGCCAGCGTGATGGGCTTGGTCACGCCCACTGGGATGTAGATCTGGGTGGAGGGCAGGATCTGAGGGCAGTCCTGATAGAGCGAGGGAAGACAGGGAAGGAGACAGAGAGGGGAGAAAGAGAGACGTGAGTTAATACGGTCACAACAACTAACATGTCCTTTTATAATTGTTTATTGTTCAGAGGAAACAACTCCTCCATCTTTGAGTCTCCTTTCCTGCACCTAAAAAGGTGGCTGAGTGGTTAGGGAATCAGACTAGTAATCAGAAGGTTTGCCGGTTTGATTCCTGGCCGTGCAAAATGACGTTCTGTTCTTAGGCAAGGCACTTCACCCTACTTGCCTCAGGGGGGAATGTCCCTGTACTTGCTGTAGGTCTCTCTGGATTAGAGCGTCTGATAAATGACTAAATGTAAATGTTAAAAAAAGGTCCATGGAAACACACATCAGTAAATGTGCTAGTGCACAATCGTAATCACATGCGTGTGTAGATAGTGAAGTCTATCATTGTCTGGGCTGCCAGTAAAGTGTTAGTCCATCAGCAGTTCCAGTTCGTCCCCTGAGCTGCACAGACAGTGATGTGTTTGTTCATGAGCTTATTAGACATCAGTGTGTGATGCTGGTCCAAGAATCTGGCAGCTGGTGAGAGAGGGATTACACTGAGAAGACACACCACACACACACACACACACACACACACACACACACACACACACACACACACACACACACACACACACACACACACACACACACACACACACACACACACACACACACACACACACACACACACACACACACACACACACACACACACACACACACACACACACACACACACACACACACAGCTGACTGACAACACTGTCAATTATGAATGAGAGAGCTTCAGTTCAAAGAGACATTTGATGAACCCGAAGTGAAGAAAGAAAAGATATTCCTGGATTTACTTGATCAAGGGAAGATCGAATACACATCACTTTTAGAGTTTAAGTACTGAGATGAGATGATAGCATGATGTAGCATGATGTAGCATGATGTAGCATGATGTAGCATGATGTAGCATGATGTAGCATGATGTAGCATGATGTAGCATGATGTAGCATGATGGGGTGCAGCAATGCACCGTCACTCAAAGAAGGAAATACAGAAGAGAAATGACTAGAGAGCAGATGAACAGGTGGAGGAAGAGCTGGTGAATAAAACACACCAGCACACTCATCTACATGTGAAGCTGTTTCACTAACACCAGCAGTACGTGTTCATTGGGGATGGCATCAAATAAGATATGAGCTTCAGCCTATTTTTTGTAGTTATGATTGTGTATATGTTGTGTTTATCTAAATAATTGGAATGTGTAAAAAAATGTATGTATATATATCCATCTTTGTCTGTAAGCTGGCTGCATTAGAACTCCTCTCTGTCTCAGTCTCTGGATCCATTCACAGTTGAGCGCAGCTCCAGTTTGCACCTCTCCAACCCCTTAACAACATTCCCAGTTAATTAGCACTAATTGCCGTGGGCAACGGACGACTGAAAATGAAGCAGAGAGTGTGGGGCGAGAGAGTGTGGGGCGAGAGAGTGTGGGGCGAGAGAGTGTGGGGCGAGAGAGTGAGAGTGTTGGCTGGGCTAGAGAAGAAAAAAACCTGAAACTTCAGGCTGGCACCATTTAAGGCGTAAGAAGTGACGTAAGCTGGAAATGTAACAGCGATGAAAAGTGACATGCGCCTTACTAGATTGTGCCAAGGTCTTACTTATCGTATTGTTGCACTTCAAATAAAAGAATTATGAGACTTACTCTAGTTGGAAAGTACATTGCATTAAATGCTAGAATAGCTCCAAGCACAGTGGTAAAACCAATGTTTTATTCATTCTGTATATTGACTTTGTGTCTGTTTGTCTGTTTTCTCGTCCCTGTGCTTCCTAAACAGCATCTGTTTAGATATAATCTCTGATGAATCCCCACAACACTGCCTGCTTCATCTATGCAGCCATTCTGGGCCTTTTTTGTTGTTTATTAGGTCTAAATACGAGCGATTAAGCGTAGCATGCGCTGTTACTCAACACTATCTCTGTATGACTTCTGTGATCGTTTAGTTCAGGGTCTGACTGAAAAAGAAACACATTTAATGTTGTCAAACGTAGTCAAATGTAGAAATGTTGAAGTAGTCAATAAACGGGGAGAAGTAGGTCAGCAGTGAGGACTTCATGATCAGCTCACTTGTTTGGCCATGTTCGCTGGTGTTGCTTTGACAACATAAACTGCCAAACCACTCTGAACACTTCTGCATGACTCACGCAGGGAGTTGTCTTGAACAGACCCCCTTTTTCTCCCGGGAGGTAGTTATCACATTACACATAAACCTGATCTAAGCATTACCAAACCCACAGAGAGAGAGGGAGGGAGAGAGGGAAAGGGAGAGAGACAGAGAGAGAGGGAGGGAGAGAGAGAGAGAAGGAGAGTGGAATGCTGGGAAAAAATCCTCACTAGAGATATACACTGTTTTGTCTGCATTTTACGACAGGTGCCAAAACAGTTCAAAGCGAGCATTAAGGCTACAAAACTGCAGACTGCAATGAAACAATGATTCACCAGGGGAACTGGTTTGCTGTTGTGTATTTTCTCTGTCTTTTTAAACACTCTTTTGTGGATTGTTCAGGCCCATTTCAGAACAAGCAGCCCATGCTGTAATGTATGTGTGTGTGTGTGTGTGTGTGTGCCTGTGTGTGTGTGTGCCTGTGTGTGTTGTGTTGTGTGTGTTGTGTTGTGTTGTGTGTGTGTGTTGTGTATGTGTGTGCGTGTGTATGTGTGTGCGTGTGTATGTGTGTGCGTGTGTGTGTATGTGTGTGTGCGTGCTTATTGTGTGTGTGTGTTGTGTTGCATTGTGTGTGTGTGTGTGTGTGCTTTAGGGAGGAGAGTCTAGAGGTGAGACCAAAGGTTCTACCAAAGGGAGGCTGGCTCAGTAGTTCCCTTGGCCTCATGGAGTTGGTCATGGTGACATTGACTCTCCCCCACAGATCCACAGCAGTATTCTAGAATGTTCTGTGTGGGGGATGAGGGGGGGTGGGGGGGATTTATTTAGTCCTTATGATTTATTTCAGTTGATTCATCACTTTCGCCAGTTATACCAGTTAACCGTCACACACAAACATAGATGCCAGAATTAGAGTATTTTTCCTTGACTTTGCTATCTGAACAACAACAAAAAACATTTCCTGTACGATACACAAAATAAAAAAAATATGCCATATTAGTTCACTATCTATGTTTTTTAGTGTCTTTAAACAAACAACAACATGTGTAGTGTGTGTGTGTGGGGGGGGGGGGTGAAGCTGAACACCCACTAACACCACCCAACAATACAAAAACATAACAAGTAGTACGAGAAATAGATACTATTAAAATTAATAAACATTCAAGTTCAGAGGCTCAGAAGCTGACAGGATATTAATAAATAAAACCGCAAAAACATCGCACATTTATAATGAGGAATCTGTCTGGACACGGTGGATTTTTAAGACCAATCCATTCATAATTAATGAGCCCTCTTGATGTGTAGAATATAGATCAGGGGAAAAGGAGGAATAAAATAACATGCTAAATAATTGAAAAAAGGATGAAATGCTTGTGAGGCCTGACAGGTTAATATCACAGTGTAGTAATATAACTAACACAGCAGGCCCAGTGGAGAGTCCCTGGTCTGTGAGAGCTTATTCACTTCTGTATGGTGACAACATGCGATCGTGCTCGAGTCACAGGCATGACACAGTGTCAAACATCTCCCTTCCTCCCTGAGCCTGAGGCAGGGGGCTGAGGCAGGGGGCTGAGGCAGTGAGGCTGAGGCAGGGGGCTGAGGCAGGGGGCTGAGGCAGGGGGCTGAGGCAGGGGGCTGAGGCAGGGGGCTGAGGCAGTGGGCTGAGGCAGTGAGGCTGAGGCAGGGGGCTGAGGCAGGGAGGCTGAGGCAGGGGGCTGATGCAGGGGGCTGAGGCAGTGGGCTAAGGCAGTGGGCTGGGGCAGGGGGCTGAGGCAGGGGGCTGAGGCAGGGGACTGAGGCAGGGGGCTGAGGCAGGGGGCTGAGGCAGGGGGCTGAGGCAGTGGGCTAAGGCAGGGGGCTGAGGCAGTGAGGCTGAGGCAGGGGCCTGAGGCAGGGGGCTGAGGCAGGGGGCTGAGGCAGTGGGCTAAGGCAGTGGGCTGAGGCAGTGAGGCTGAGGCAGGGGCCTGAGGCAGGGGGCTGAGGCAGGGGGCTGAGGCAGTGGGCTAAGGCAGTGGGCTGAGGCAGGGGGCTGAGGCAGGGGGCTGAGGCAGGGGGCTGAGGCAGGGGGCTGAGGCAGGGGGCTGAGGCAGTGAGGCTGAGGCAGTGGGCTGAGGCAGTGGGCTGAGGCAGTGGGCTGAGGCAGTGGGCTGAGGCAGTGGGCTGAGGCAGTGGGCTGAGGCAGGGGGCTGAGGCAGGGGGCTGAGGCAGGGGGCTGAGGCAGGGGGCTGAGGCAGTGAGGCTGAGGCAGTGGGCTGAGGCAGGGGGCTGAGAAAGGGGGCTGAGGCAGGGGGCTGAGGCAGGGGGCTGAGGCAGTGAGGCTGAGGCAGTGGGCTGAGGCACTAGCACTAGCACTGCAATCGAAGAACAATCACCCAGGAACACACAGTCTGCTGGGCTGAAGAGCATTATGGAGGAGCTGTTTTAGAATGAAATAACCACAAGGCTGGTTTGCCACAACTGTTTTTAATGGGGTATTCTCCATGGTGTTGCAGTGTGTGTGTGTGTGTGTGTGTGTGTGTGTGTGTGTGTGTGTGTGTGTGTGCCTGTGACCCTGTGAAAGTGGACAGTTAAACTGGTGTGTGTAAGTGTGTGCCCTTTACGTAATGCATGCATGTATGCGTTTGAATACCTCTGACTGTGTGTGTGTGTGTGTGTGTGTGTGTACACCCTGAGTATTAGAGAGAGCAGCTAGTCTGAGGGAGACACAGAGATCAGGGGGGAGAGAGGAACAAGCTGGGGGAGCAGGAAGGATGAGGGTGGAAGTGAGGGAGGGTGAGGGTCGGGGAACAACTTAAGCCAGAAACATGAGTGGAATGAAGGAGAGCAGAGACCAAGGGAGTGCCCACCCCCCACCCCCACCCCCCACCACCCAAAAAAGAGAGACTTTGAGGGATTCCTGGATCATCCACCCACTCTCTCGTTTTCCATCCTTGCTACCTCAAACAAAGGAGGAGAGAGAGCGGAGCGGGAGAGAGAGGCTGGGGGGCAGAGCAGACCCACGCTCAGCTGTGAACTATGAAGGAACACTGAGCAGAGGGAAACATGAGGTCTGATGGCTGAGGCTCCAGCAGCCTGGGTCATGAGCACAGAGGTATCTGAACTGTTGCTGCTCGTAGGACATGATGAGGAGCGCGTCATGTCAAAGGTTTCCTTTTGAACACAGATAAATCAAGCTGATTTAAATACAAACTGTCTCAATTATTGTTATATTACCCTGCAACTCTGTGTGTTGTACTTTACCCTGCTGCTGTTTTGAACTGCAAGTTCCACCCCCTGGAGGACAAATAAGCTAATCTAAACCGAGAACAAACGAGAGAAGATCATCGCTATAGAAAATTTGTATATTGAAAATGGTGTGTGGGAAAGGGGAAACATCTAAAACATGCAGGACAGTGGGGCCCTGAGGACCAGGGTTGGGGACCCCTGATCTAAAACATGCAGGACAGTGGGGGCCCTGAGGACCAGGGTTGGGGAACACTGATCTAAAACATGCAGGACAGTGGGGCCCTGAGGACCAGGGTTGGGGACCCCTGATCTAAAACATGCAGGACAGTGGGGGCCCTGAGGACCAGGGTTGGGGACCCCTGATCTAAAACATGCAGGACAGTGGGGGCCCTGAGGACCAGGGTTGGGGACCCCTGATCTAAAACATGCAGGACAGTGGGGGCCCTGAGGACCAAGGTTGGGGACCCCTGATCTAAAACATGCAGGACAGTGGGGGCCCTGAGGACCAGGGTTGGGGACCCCTGATCTAATTCATTCCTTTTTCCTCATCTGAAGTTTTCCTTTCCTTTATTCACCTTTTCCTTCTCTGACACTTATTCTCTTGTTGAATGCAATATTGATCTGTCCTCCATTAGGAGGACTGACTGGGAGACTGCAGGAAATGAAGATTTAATACTGACTGAATAATAAACACGACAGACAAGACTGAAATACACACACACACACACAAGATCTTTGTCTCTTGCACACACACACACACACAGCCTGGGAACCTTTTTCAATCTCCCCATCATTAAGCTCATGTGCATGGGTCTGTCTGTGTGTGTGTGAATGTGTGTGAGTGTCCGTGTGTGTACGTTTTTGTCTGTGTGTGTTTGCGAGTGTGTCCATGTGTCTGTGTGAGTGTGAATGCGTGTGTGTGTGTGTGAGTGTGTGTGTGTGTCTACCATTCATAACACTGCTTCTGACAGTAACTTTGACAGGTTTTTCATTTGACCAGTTTGTCCAGTGCCCCCCCTCCTCCAGGTCAGGGATCCTGCAGTCTTCAGACAGGCAGCATGGGCTTGACAACACCCAGGTGGAACTGAGGCCTGAAGCAAAGCTCACTACAGCCAATATGGGAGATGACTTTAACTTTAATAACAGTAAAACTGATCCTCACTGTCATTAGATTAGAACTGTAACTGTCATTACACAGGTACAAGTACAGGGCAACGAAATACAGTTAGCATCCAACCAGAAGAGCAAAACACTGGCTGCTTCTCCATCTTTCTATAGTGCAACACAACTTACAGACAGGTTAGTTTTGCAGTGACGACCGCTGAACTGAACAGAGATGGTTAACGAGAAGTCATCTGCCTGGTTATGGTTCCTCCCTCCCTCCCTCCCTCCCTCCCTCCCTCACCACACCCACCTTCAACATTTTTAGAACATTTGGAAAATAAATGACATCATTCAGAAAATGCTATCTGCTTGTTATTGCCTTTCCTCCATGACTCTTTCTCTCACTCGCTCTACACTTCCTTTTGTTTTCTCTCCACATCTGCTCTCAATTAAAACAACTCTGACCGACTACAGCTTCATAGCTCTGCGAGAGAGAGATAGAGGGAGAGACAGAGAGAGAGACAGAGAGAGAGAGAGAGAGAGAGAGAGAGAGAGAGAGAGAGAGAGAGAGAGAGACAGAGACAGAGACAGAGAGAGAGAGAGAGACAGAGACAGAGACAGAGACAGAGACAGAGAGAGAGAGAGAGAGACAGAGAGAGAGAGACAGAGAGAGAGAGAGAGAGAGAGGGAGAGAGAGAGAGGAAGAAAGAGAGAGAGACAGAGACAGAGAGAGAGAGAGAGAGAGAGACAGAGAGAGAGAGGAAGAAAGAGAGAGAGAGAGAGAGACAGAGAGAGAGAGAGACAGAGAGAGAGAGAGAGGAAGAAAGAGACAGAGAGAGAGAGAGAGGAAGAAAGAGACAGAGAGAGAGAGAGAGAGAGAGGAAGAAAGAGAGAGAGAGAGAGAGAGACAGAGAGAGAGAGAGACAGAGAGAGAGAGAGAGAGAGAGAGAGAGACAGAGAGAGAGAGACAGAGAGAGAGAGAGAGAGAGAGAGAAGAACCAGAGATGATCTCTTCTCCTCCCTGCATCATCCCACCCTTTTTTTCCTGGGATTATAGTTTATTAAACATGGCTCAGGCGTGTTTCCTTCCCATAATGAAAAGCAAGGAAATGTAAGAAGGATGGAGGGGGAGGGGGGGGGGGTGTAGGAAGGACGAAGTCCTCTGGAAAAATCTAAAAAGAAGAATTATGCGAGGAAGACGGACTTATTAAGAGGAAAAACAAGTAAACAGTGAAGATGGAAAACAAAGATAATATTCAGATCTGAGCAGAGAGAACGAGCAACGGAAGGAGAGAAAGAGAGGATGGGGGGGGGGAGTGTGTTTAAGGAAGAAGCGAAGGAGAGACAAGCCTACACAGAATCCTGACCACGCACAGCTTTGATTTATGATCTAATTAGTGGCAATGAGCTGTGTTCTATCTGCAGATTGTTGCTTTATCATGAAGGTAACGGACATGCCTCTAATGGTTATAAATGACAAATAGGGGCATGGAGACACTATGAGAAGTGTTCTGCAGGGCTAGGGAGGGAGGGAGGGAGGGAGGGAGGGAGGGAGGGAGGGAGGGAGGGAGGGAGGGAGGGAGGGAGGGAGGGAGGGAGGGAGGGAGGGAGGGAGGGAGGGAGGGAGGGAGGGAGGGAGGGAGGGAGGGAGGGAGGGAGGGAGGGAGGGAGGGAGGGAGGGAGGGAGGGAGGGAGGGAGGGAGGGAGGGAGGGAGGGAGGGAGGGAGGGAAAAAGAGAAAATAAATTTAAATTGGTCAGTTGAGAGAAGATGAGGGACAAGGGTAGTTATGCAGGTGTGTGGGGAAAAAGAGAAAGAGAGACGGAGAGAGACGGAGAGCGAGGAAGAGTGAGAGAACAGATATTACGGAGTGATATATTTGCTCAGAGGAGAGGAGGAGAGACACGCCGGCATATTACTGCCTCCCCCTCAGGCTCTCCTGCTCTGGGTGTGCTTTGCTCTGATAAGACTCTGAGGCAGGCATCTGCACATGTGCATACACACACACACACACACACACACACACACACACACACACACACACACACACACACACTCACAAGCATCCTCACTGGATATTATAGGCCAAGGCTAGTGCCAGGGGGCTCATCTCATTGTGTGTGTGTATGTCTGGGGGGCTCATTGTGTATGTGTGTGTGTGTGTGTGTGCGTGTGCGTGCGTGCGTGTGTGTCTGCAGTACAGTGTCTGGGCAGCAGCCAGGGCAAACACAGTGCCAAAATGTCACGCTGTGGAGCCTCCACACTGTAGAAGTAAATTAGCCAGACAAGCTGTGTGTGTGTGTGTGTGTGTATGTGTATGTGTGTGTGTCTGTGTGTGTTTGCATAAACACAAATCTGGATGTGTACTATGCATGGGATTACTACAGTTAGGTTGGAGTCCTTCGCTAATGATGATGTTTAGGGAAAATGTGTCCCACCAAGTTTTCTCAGTGGATATTTTCTCAGGACTCTGAACAAGGATCCCAGTGTCCTTAACAGTGGCTATGTGGGCAAATGTGAGGCTTTTCTTGTTTCAGCCCCCCCCCCGAGGCAAGTAGGGTGAAATGCCATGTTGGCACAGCCGGGGTTTGAACCTTCAGATTACTAGCCTGACTCCCTAACCACTCAGCCACATGACTCCACTTTCCTTCTTGCCTTCATTTCTTTCCAAAGTAACTCAAGCAATTTTCCACCTGGTTTCATCTGATGTGTATCTTTGTTTGCTGTGCTGTCGGCGGCCAAGTTGATTTACGCGTATCTGATTTGTATTTTGGTCACTACATTCACTGGTTCACAGTCTCACACTCTAAGTAAACAAATTAGAGAATTTTCTTCCGATTGTTCCTTTGTAATCTTTCGGTTTGTTTATTTTGTGTTTCTTGACAGAGAGAAAATCACAAAGACAAACAGACAGACAGACAGACAGACAGACAAACAGAGAAACAGAAAGCAAAGAAGCAATGATCAGTTGACCAATTTATGAGCTCATTAGGACTTACATCAAGTACAGGGACATTCCCCTCCTGAGGCAAGTAGGGTGAAGTGCCTTGCCCAAGGACACAACGTCATGTTGGCACGACCAGGGTTCAAACCACCTGCAATCTTCTGATTACTAGCCTGATTCCCTAACCGCTCAGCCACCAGACTCCTGGTCCAGACAGACACCTCACAAACTTAGACAAAACCCCAGCAGGGCCTCAGACACACAGCCTGGGGCAGCTGGGTAATACAGGAGACAGAGCAGACATGTAAGGCAGGAGAAACACAAAACAGCAAGATAAACAACAGCTGCTGCGGCAGAGCACTTCTCTATATATTCAAACAAGAAAGCTATTAACCTGGGAAAGCACAAACACACATGTTTGTCTTACTATTCTTGTGAGGACCTGGTCTCATTTTGAAATACTATTTACTCCTACACATAATCTGAACCCTAACCTTAACACTTAACAACACATCTGTACACAAACGCTAAACCTTAGCTTGTGCAGAGTGTGTGCATACAACTCAAATGCTATTTCTAGAGGGGGGGGGGGGGGGGATTGTCCCCACAAGTACACATTGTTTGTGTGTTATTATTCTCAAAGGGAATTCTCTGAACCAAAGGAATTGCAAAAAAAAGTACAAACACACACACACACACAGACAGACAGACAGAGGACGCCATAAGGTATATAGGAGGAGGCTTGACCCTTCAACAATAGAAGCCAATCACAGTATAGAAGGGGAGAAACCAAGAGTTTGATGGGGGTCACAAACACCCGGAACTAATGGAAATGGCATCTAGGACTGTGATGATAAATGACTGTGTGTGTGTGTGTGTGTGTTTGTGTGTGTGAGCGTGCATGCGTGTGTTGAGAATGCACAAGAATATATATGCTGTGTGTGTGTGTGTGATTGAAAAACAGAAAAGAGCATTTATGAGTGTGTGCATGCGTCTGTCACGCTGACAATGACGGATGGCTTCTCGTACCGTGTGCTTGGTGGGCTCTGCAACAGCACACAATGTAGCAAGCAGAGGCTCTCCTCACCCACATGTCACTGCTGAGTAGGTTTCCCATACCACCACCCCCACCACCCCCCCCCCACCCCCACCCCCACCCCCCCCCACCCCCCCATCCCCCCAGCCTCCTACACTTCCACCATTCTTGTACATACCCTTTCTACAAGCTGGTGGCTTATTGGAGAAAGTATTTTGTCTGTCTCATCATAAACAGAGTGACTATGTTCAGTTGAGTTCTGGATTTATTTTAAGTATTTATCAATCTGCAGATTGGGAGAGAACACCAGACCTCTGATAAAATGAAGACAACACGGTCTCTCAAAGTTCAGGTCTCAGTCTCTCTCTAAGCTCTGAGAGCTGGAACATCTCTAACCCCCCCAAGTCACGTCGCTATGTCCTAATATTTGTATTATTACATACATATACTAACCAATCTATCATATATCAATTGCAACCTGTTATTTTGTAGTGGGCAACACAAAATGGATCAAATTAAAACAATCTTAATTGGCTCTGAACCTTTTCTCAATTCATCTTTTCCTCTCAGTAGCTGCGGGTCCTAAGCTCCTCCCAGATCCAAACATGCTAGCCAGCGTTTTCCCCATGTCTTCCAGATGGGATCGCTCATCGCTAACCCTTTAGCGCTTTGCTCTCTGAGGTGTGAAGAGCGACGCTCCGGCTAACCGTGCTAACTGGCTAACAGTGCTAACTGGCTAACAGTGCTAACTGGCTAACCGTGCTAACTGGCTAACAGTGCTAACTGGCACAGTCTAGGACAGAGATGAAAGTGCAGAGTGTGTGAAACACAGACGGAGCCTGGCCAATTAATGACAGGACAACATGTGATGAGTTTGTGTATGTTTTGTCAAAGCTCTCTCTTGTAAGTCGCTTTGGATAAAAGCGTCTGCTAAATGAATAAATGTAAATGTATGTGTGCGTACATCCACGTGCGTGTGTGTGTGTGTGTGTGTGTGTGTGTGTGTACATTCACATGTGTGTACATGTTGTTTCTTGTGTTTGTTCCCACTTGTCATTCCACTCTACAATGGTCAATGCCTAATCTTTTCCCTCTATGCTAATGTAGCATTTGGCTATGTGGAACAAGCAGTCATTTCTAAAGCACTTAATTCCTCCAGCTCCATGATGAGCAGGAGGGTGAAGAGAAGACAAGGCCCAGTTCTGGTGACAGAACAAAGCCACACCAGAGACAAAGAACCAGAGGGACACACAGGAGTCTGTGTTCTACATGATGTTGCTGCAGGGACGAAACATGTCAGCTAACACACTCCCTGACAGTCACTACGCCAAGACAAGGAGGGGAAAGGAGACAGGTAGACTGTTCTGGAAGAGGACAGACAGGTAGACTGTTCTGGAAGAGGACAGACAGGTAGACTGTTCTGGAAGAGGACAGACAGGTAGACTGTTCTGGAAGAGGACAGACAGGTAGACTGTTCTGGAAGAGGACAGACTGGTAGACTGTTCTGGAAGAGGACAGACAGGTAGACTGTTCTGGAAGAGGACAGGTAGACTGTTCTAGAAGAGGACAGACAGGTAGACTGTTCTGGAAGAGGACAGACAGGTAGACTGTTTTGGAAGAGGACAGACAGGTAGACTGTTTTGGAAGAGGACAGACTGGTAGACTGTTCTAGAAGGGGACAGGTAGACTGTTTTGGAAGAGGACAGACTGGTAGACTGTTCTAGAAGGGGACAGGTACTCACCTCGGAGACGTTAACTCGGCCCTCCTGGAAGGAGCAGTCGTTGGCGTTCTGGGTGCACATGTGACGGTATTTACACCAGTGACAGGGGAAGGAGCCGTTCACACAGGAGAGGCACCTGCAGGGACAAGAGGAAGGAGAGAGTTAGAAGTAGAATAAGAGTCAAGTGGCTGAGCGGTAAGGAAGTCAGACTTGTAATCAGAAGGTTCCTGGTTCAAATCCCTGGCTGTGCAAACGTACCCTTGGGCAAGGAAAGTTTATTTCACTTAAGTCACTTTTCACCACTCCTTAAAGCTGCTGGCTCCCAATAGTCTGAGAGTATACACACACACACACTCATTCACTCTAACACACACACACACTGGTTCCTGACATTATGAACTTCCCTTGTCTCTGTGTTAACCCCCCCCCGTACCTGTGCTGGGTGTGTGTCAGGTGTTTTCTCTGTGACTCTCTCATCACCACTCTCTCCATTCCAGAACCTTTTTATTCCCTCACACACTCTTTCTTTACATTTCTCACTCACTCCCTCTAGTTCCTATTTAAAAAAAGAAGGAATGTCTAAAGTTCTCTTTCATCTTCTGGATAAGAGCGCCCCTCCATTTAAATTCACCTGCTTTATCCCCTGCCTGCAAAGGTGTCGAGTGATGAGAGAAACAGAGAGAAAGGGAGAGAAAGGGGGAGAAAGGGAGAGATCTAAAGCAGGTGGAGCTCCCAGGGAGAGTGGGAACAAGGTGAAGGGTATTATGGGAGAGAACGTGAGAGGTAGAAAAGAGGGTAGAAAGGATAGAAAAGAATCAGAGACGTAGCCCTGGGGGTCCCACTGGAACTGTCTGGTGGGGGGGAGGGGGGGGGGGGAGATAATGAGGGGGAGTATGGGTACAGTAGTACTGCTTATCCCACAGTGGGGGTAGGGCATCGAAGTGGTGAGGGGGGCACCAAAATAAATCAATAATTCCAATGAAACAAAACAAAATCGACCCAAAACAGCGTCTAGCAGTGGCTATGTCTGGATGTGTGTGTGTACAGTAATGTACAGATGATATCCTTACTACCCCGTCAATGAATACCTGTTAATATCTACTCACATCTGACCTTAACCCTAACCACACCATTAGAACTCAACATAGTGATACTTACACTTTGAAATAAACATGCTGACTGGGCAACACAAAATCACCACCAAGGCAGAATCACAGACAAGCTAATTTCCTGCCTACATATGTACAGTCTTAATTGACCACTCTCTCCCCTTGGGCCCTACATACAGTCTGACTGTGCAAATGGGACTTCCAATTCTCCTTCACGTCACCCCCACCCCCTCAACATCCTCATGAAGAAAGGAGGAGGGGTCTGCGATTCAAATCCATCAAGCCAGACACAGATTTATTTGGATCAATTAGGAGCGCTCGTTAGTCAGGTGCGCTCTCTAAGTGATCGTTTTCAGCCAAGACCCTCTTTCCTTTTGCCTTTTGCTAAGATCAGAGGCTCTGGTTTAATTCAATCCCTCCACCGCTTTAATTGACCAATTTAGCATTGTGCTGAGAGAAGCTGTCCATTTAGAATGAGCGATGGGCAGCTTTCGGATATAACAGGCCTCTTAATCCTGATGTAAAGTGGGAGATTTGTCTGTGTGGAAAAACAAAGGATTGGAGGGGAGAGATTAAGCTCAACTATGCCTGGATGAGTTGTATCTACTATTCATTGGGAGTATTTGGGTTGTAAAAAGCTATTGGATGTGGAAATATAACAATATCTAAACAGTAATAAGGCGTGAGACATTGATAATGACCTTGAAGCACTAGAATAGCGGGATAGCTCAAGCTGCATTCAGTTGAAGATCGGTTTTACAAGCAACAACAACAAATATCTATGTTCCCTTTCATTGTTGGGGGGGGGTGAACTTGACAATGACCCGTTTTGGAATAACAAAACACGGTCCTTTGTGTGGAGCCAAGATAAGAAGCTTCTTGAATACAAGACAGCGATCCACACTGCACAGTGAGACGCCTCCATCAAGCTTAAGCTAGTCCTTGATCATCCATGGAGGCCCTGGGAGTGGAACCTGAACACTGGTCAGACGACACTGGGCTCTAACCCTGCTTCTCCCATCTCACATTTATGTAAAAATCAGTGTCTCATCTTTGATATAATGAGCAAAACAGCAGCATGGAAGGACCCCCTGTGACCCTCTCCCACTAGGAAGACATACGCAAATCCATAGATGATTGGCTGGGGATGAGGATACCTGCTATTGTCCCCGGGCACCAAAGGTCATTTTGGGACCCACATTTGGAGACCGCCTACCCCCAAACTCCTCTCTGTCTTTTGAAGGGTTCCTTCTGTGTTGCCCCTGGTGACACGGGGGGTCTGTTTGAAGACAACCAACGGGGTCCTTTTCTTCTGCTGGTAATAAGGCCTCTTTCTGTGGACCCCCTGGTAGCTCCCCCCCCCATTAATATCTGATCCTACACCCACCACTGTTACTACATCTTGTATGGCCCATAGCTGCTCTAAGATCATCACTGCTTGTGTAGCCATGGTCCCCATGCTGAGAATGCTAATTTAATCCTTTCACATTGTGAAATGCTAATTGTGCCAATCTAACCATAGCGACTGTGAGGTGTTTTTTTTTTTTGCAGGTCTGAACACAATAGAGTTTGATTTATCTTCTTTCTTTGGCCTTTGTGGGTGTTTAGAAGCTCCTTCAGAAGTGTGCATGATGGGATTAGTTGGTTAAATACTGCCTACTCAAATTCAGTGGCACTTGAAGGTGTAAATATTGGGTAAACTGTACCATTATGCTAACCTATCATTTGGGAAGCTGTTGTCCACTTGGAAACACGGCCCAAGTGTGTGTGTGTGTGTGTGTGTGCGTCCAACCTCACAAAGACCAAGAACAAGCGACCTTTAAAGGAAACTGGTATTGATGAGAGCTAAAAAAGCGAAATAACTGAAAACAACGAGTTCATACTGTCGCACATTTACTAACATTTATGTCTGGAACTGCAGTTCAAAACTTTTTTTGGGGTCTCCTGTTCAATGTTTCCCCTCTGAATTCCTTCTCCTCTTTCGTCGTACGGCGATTAACACTTAATCACAAAATAAATGACCGAGTCAGAACCTGAACATATCAAACTCTGTAGTCTGAAAGACTATCCACCTAGTTTGAACAACGTACAAAAGGAGATAGAGGGAGGGAAGAGGGATATGGAAATATTTAATTAAGAAGTAATCATGGCCGTGGGTGATTTTCTATTTCAATCTCCCCACCCTTAACTGAAACAGCGGGATTTCTAATTAGATTAATATTGCTATGCAAATGTATGGTATTTAAATAAAGAAATAACGGAGACATAATCAGTTAAATAAATATGAGGGGAGGGCGGTGTGGGTTTTAGGTATGCTGGGGCATTGGGCCGGATGTGTGGGAGGAAGATTCAACATCCATAAGGCTTTTTTCGACATCAAGATCTCTTTTGAATCCTCAATGGGAGATCCAGAGTGATTTACAGAGATACAACTTTACATGGAAGTTGGGCAAACACAGAATTTACTGTGGCAGGATGGAGCAGACAAAGAACATATAGGGGACCTAAATAAAGATGAAAAAGTAACTATACATGGATAGGATTATATAAAAATGATACAGTTTCCGTTGCCTTGTGCCTCTGTGGTAACTACCTGAGGGTAGTGATGATTCGGGTATCTTTCATTCCATCCATCACATGAGAGGTTTAGTTTGGCCTTGATGCACCCCCCACCATGCAGACACTGAAGAGCAAGTGTCTCTGGTTTCTACCCTCCTCCGATGACAGCACCCCTGTCACCAGCCCCACACAACAACTCAAACAAGTTCAAGTGAGAAGCAAACTGACAATCAGTACATGTAACCGCACCCCTTGGACACCAGCTAAATAAATCAGTATGGGCGAGGGGGGGGGGGGCGGGGGATTTTTCAGTGGGGGATAGGTTTGGGCTTGGAATAGAGGATTAGGTGTCTGTGGAGATGGTTGGGGGGGGGGGGGGCAGGGGAGCACCAGAGGAGGCTTATCTGAAGGGGTGGAGGGAATCACTGGATGTAGCCTCGCCTATCATGAGGGGGCCCCTCGCCATCTGGTGACTGGAGGCTAATACCCCAGCTGACACCTTATGGGGCAAGGAGGGGGGGGGGGGTCCAACTGCCAGGAGAGGGTAGAGACTGGAGAGGGTCACAAAGTATCACCCCTGAATGAGTGGAAGGGGGGTGGTAAGACATTTGGTGACAGCCACTTGATACCAACCCGTTACTCTTACATTTGAGAAGAGCATTATGGATCCAGGTACACATAATACTAACATTTTGAGCTGAAACAAATTAACCTCAGAGTACAATGAGGTATAAATATAAATGTATAAATAAATTATAAATATATGTACTGAACAAGGGATAGAACATGGATTTTTTTTAAATGCCGATCACATCCTGTAATTAATTAATCATAATGGTATTATCACCCTGTACATTCGATTATGATGACAGGAATAGTATTACTGTCTCATATTGCAATCGTTCTTTCACAGGGGAAGTAACCTTATCTGTGTGTGTAACCTCACTGTCTGTTATGGTCAGTAACGTAAGATCCACAGAGGAAAAACTGAAAGACCATCCCTCTGGATCAGAGACCAGAGACCTCCTTAGATTAAAAACCATATCCTTATCATTTACATTACATTTACATTTTAGTCATTTATCAGACGCTCTTATCCAGAGCGACTTACAGCAAGTACAGGGCCATCCCCCCCTGAGGCAGGTAGGGTGAAGTGCCCAAGGACACAACATCATACAGCCACAGCCGGGAATCAAACTCGCAACCTTCCGATCACAAGGCCAACGCCTTAACCGCTGAGCCACCTGACTCTCTTATCAAATGAAAGTAAATAATACACACATATACTGAGTATATATATGGATTGAAATGAAGAAGAGGAGGAATCTTACGAGGCGTGAACGCTGCAGTTATAGAAGACGAAGTCCACACTGACGAATGTCTTCCCCGTCTCCTTGGACTTCAGATAGAGCTTCACTGTCCTCTTGTCTCCTGTAGATACACACACAAGACTTAGTGACATGCCACTTACACTGAGACAACACAAACAACACTTCACCCTGTCACACACCACAAACAACACTTCACCCTGTCACACACCACAAACAACACTTCACCCTGTCACACACCACAAACAACACTTCACCCTGTCACACACCACAAACAACACTTCACCCTGTCACACACCACAAACAACACTTCACCCTGTCACACACCACAAACAACACTTCACCCTGTCACACACCACAAACAACACTTCACCCTGTCACACAACACAAACAACACTTCACCCTGTCACACAGCACTTCACCCTGTCACACTCAAGGGAACATGATTATTCGAGACCAGATCATCTGACATTGTAAGATAAAACAACTAGTTTGAGATCTCTTAAGATTTCACTTCAGGAGAAACAAACGTGTGTTTTTTGCGGCTTTTTAGAGAAGTTACTTAACAAACAACTCCAATGTCAGCGAAACGACATGATTAATGCATTTTGGGTCTCTCAAATTGACACTTTTGAGGATGAAAGCACAAAGATTTGACTAAACTCTAAAGCATAATGCTAATCAAAGATCTAGATTTACCTGACAGACTATAAATAGATATTTAGAGAAAACATTTCATTTGAAAGCAAAGTTACCATCTAAAGAAAGAGTGGTATCTTTGAAGCAAGAGCAAATTGAACCTGACACGGCTGCATAATTCCAAACTGTGGAAATGGGAAAACATGTCACTGTTTTTCGAAGTATAATTGTGGAATAGTGTGTGGGTGCTTTGAACAGTAACTTCTTTGACAGTACATTCTCAACGTAAATATCCACGTAAAGGATCTGAAGACTGCGATATCTGAAACTCTACACTGCATCCGTTCTTTCAAATATTCCCCGAAGAAGAGAAATGCCATCCGACCAACGCATTTCTACATACAGGAATGACGTTCGATAGGGCCGAAAGGAAAAAGATCTAGGGTGAATATTGTTCATAAAAAAGGGCTTCAACAAGACTTTGCTTATAACTGGTCCAGTAAAAATGTTCTTATCCAGAGTGACTTACAGCAAGTACAGGAACATTCCCCCCTGAGGACAGTAGGGTGAAGTGCCTTGCCCAAGGACACAAGGTCACATTGGCACAGCCGAGGACTCAAACCGGAGACCTTGTGATTACTAACCAAATGTCCTAACCTACTGGGACCACATGAGTCCCAGTACAAAGACTTCAGTCCACCAAGGCAACCACAAAACAGAAGTTAGGGGAGGGGCCAATCACTGACCTTTATTGCGTGTGATGGGGATGACATCACGGGCAGAGGGGGACAGGCAGTAGATATGGCTGCCTTGGATGCGACCCTCCGTCTCCACATAATCCTCAAAGGAGCAGTTGACGCCGGCCGTGAGGTCGGGCACGTTGCGTGCTTGGAGCACCAGCTGGAGAACATGGACGACATGCAGGGGTCAGGGAGGGGGAGGGGGAGGGGAGGGGTCGTACAAGTGATTAAAACAAAAGGGCAGAACATGTGAGGGGGGGGCACAGGGCTGGTGGGAGGGTGTCATGGAGGAGGGGGGGGGGGGCTTAGCAAGGTTAATGTTCATGTGGAGGAGGAACAATCACATGATAGGAACGACTTCACAGAACACACAGCCATGCCTCTGAACACACACTCATGCATATGAACACACAGCCATGCCTCTGAACACACACTCATGCATATGAACACACAGCCATGCATATGAACACACACTCATGCCTCTGAACACACACTCATGCATATGAACACACAGCCATGCATATGAACACACAGCCATGCATATGAACACACAGCCATGCATATGAACACACAGCCATGCATTTAAACACACACCCATGCATATGAACACACCTCCATGCATATGAACACACACTCATGCATATGAACACACACCCTGGACATAGCACAGCCAGGAGCCTGCATGCACTCACCTGGACTTCAGACATGGTGACAGAGATGTTCCGGGGCTGGACGCTGAGCTCCACACACCCACGCTGATCTACAGCAAACCTCTGGGGCTCACTAGCTCTATCACAGCCATCCTTCCTGGAACAACTGGGGAGGAAAAGAGGGAGGAGGAGAGGAGGAGGAGGGGAGGAGGAGAGGAGGAAGAGAGGGGGAGGAGAGGAGGAAGAGAGGGAGGAGGAGAGGAGGAAGAGAGGAGGAAGAGAGGAAAAAGAGAGGAGGAAGAGAGGAGGAGGAGAGGAGGAGGAGAGGAGGAAGAGAGGAGGAAGAGAGGAGGAGGAGAGAGGAGGAAGGGAGGAGGAAGAGAGGAGGAGGAGAGGAGGAAGAGAGGAGGAGGAGAGGAGGAAGAGAGGAGGAGGAGGAAGAGAGGGGGAAGAGAGGGGGAAGAGAGGAGGAAGAGAGGGGGAAGAGAGGAGGAGGAGAGGAGGAAGAGAGGAGGAAGAGAGGAGGAGGAGAGGAGGAAGAGAGGAGGAGGAGGAGGAGAGGGGGAAGAGAGGGGGAAGAGAGGAGGAAGAGAGGAGGAAGAGTATAGGAAGAGAGGAGGAAGAGAGGAGGAAGAGAGGAGGAAGAGAGGAGGAGGAGAGGAGGAAGAGAGGAGGAGGAGAGGAGGAAGAGAGGAGGAAGAGAGGAGAACAGGACATGAACATTACCTACAGGCCCCACAAAGGGAACATAACAAACAGATGGACTAAAGACCCTCAATCTGCACTAAAATTCTCCACCTTGTCAGCACTTTGACTACCAGCAGCCACCTGAGAGGAGTTGACCTGCTGTGGTCCTCTGGTGTACGAGCAGCAATCATTCTGCCTCTTTAACAAACAAACAGGTCTCCCTGGTAAAGGCAAACGTGCTGAGCACTGCAACTCATTTAGACCTTGACAATAAAAAAGTCCCAAGCAGAAAGAAAGATGCAGACTGGCTGCTCTGGTCTGCCTCTGCTTTACTGAGCCTCAGCAGGAAAAACCTGCCTCCAACTGCTCCCTAGTGAGGCGCACACACACACAGGTGCACACACACACACACACACACACACACACACACACACACACACACACACACACACACACACACACACACACACACACACACACACACACAGGTGCACACACACACACACACACAGGTGCACACACACACACACACACACACACACACACACACACACAGGTGCACACACACACGCACACACGCACACACAGGTGCACACACACACACACACAGGCGCACACACACACAGGTGCACACACACACACACACACACACACACACACATACACACATACACACACACAAACGCGCACACGCACACAAACTGTAGTGCGCAGAATTCACAGCACACACATTAGACCATACATGTGTGTGTGTGTGTGATCAGATCTTCAACAACTCTGATCAGAAACTCAGACAGGACCTTCTCTCCAGCCTGAGGTAGTGTTAGTGTTGTGTGGCTGTGATCACTCCTGACACAACGCACACAATGAACCCAATAAACCTAATGAAGCTAACAGCGTTAATGGAATACCTAGCGTTGTCTACTGAGCGGACAGTCTGTAAACAGTTCCACTCGTCCAGTATGGAAGGAGTGAGCTGCATGAGAGCAGGAGATCAAACCCCCCCCGGTCTGTCTCCAGTACTGAGGCCCCCCCAACGCTGCTCTAGGCTTCAGCCTTCACTTCAATTAGAACACGCTTGTGAGTATCGACTTTTTATTTGTGTTATTATCACCCTGAGAAAGGGCTTTCTGTCAAACTCTGGAGGCAGGCAGTTATAAGTGGTATTCTGCTAATAGGTCTACTAGGATTATACAATGGTCACCTCTGCCACAGATAATGATGGAAAATGGACGCACACACAATCTCTTCTCATGTTAACAACACACAATATGCCATATTAACTACACTATGGCCATTGCGTACGAACAGTGCAATACAGGTCAACTGTCCTCCAAATGTCAGGAGGTTTCTGGGGATCTGAGGTTCTTGGTCTTGGTACTTACATGTTGTGTAGAACACACCAACCACAGTGGGGGTCCCGAGACCCCAGACACTCCCCACAGGTGCTGTACTGCTCACAACTCTCCACTGGTACTATGGTGACCTGGCAGGGGAGAGGGAGAGGGAGAGGGGAGAGGGGAGGGGAGAGGGGAGGGGAGAGGGGAGAGGGAGGGGAGAGGGAGGGGAGAGGGAGGGGAGAGGGAGAGGGAGAGGGGAGAGGGGAGGGGAGAGGGGAGGGGAGAGGGGGGGAGGGAGAAGGAGGGGAGAGGGAGGGGAGAGGGGAGAGGGAGGGGAGAGGGAGGGGAGAGGGAGGGGAGAGGGAGGGGAGAGGGAGAGGGAGAGGGGAGAGGGGAGGGGAGAGGGGGGGAGAGGGAGAAGGAGGGGAGGGAGAGAAAATAAAGAAAGTTTTAGTAAACCAGAGAAGCAGGAATACAGGTGTGTTTTACACTGTATCCAGGGGGTAGCATGTGATAAGATAAGATCATCCTTTATTTGTCCTGCAGTGGGGAAATTGCAGTTAGCAACAGAAAGGTACAGTACAGCACTCAAAATAATAACAATAAAAAATGCAATATACAAAAAGATGAGATTGCATATGATATTGCACATAGAAGTGGTTATGACCGGGGTACAACATTGGTGTCAGCAGTGTTGAACAGTCTGACGGCAGCAGGAAGGAAGGACCTGCAGAATCTCTCCTTCACACACCCTGAGGGTGAACCAGCCTGTCGCTGAAGCTGCTCTCCAGAGTGGACAGTGAGTCCTGCAGGGGGTGTGACTCGTGGTCCAGCATAGGTTCAGCTTTGCCAGGACTCGTCTGTCACCCACCTCCTGCACTGAGTCTAGAGGACAGCCCAGGACTGAGCTGGACTTCTTGATGACCTTGTCCAGCTTCTTCCTTTCCCTCTCAGTGATGTCGCTGCTCCAGGAGAGCACACCGTACATGATGGCTGAGGCCACCACTGAGTCATAGAAAGACTTTAGGGGTGCATAACACAGCTGCCTACGTGAAGAGGAAAGGTGCGAGCGGGGTGCCCTGGGGAACACCCACCCTGCAAGTCAGTGTGTCCTCCATGATCTTCTGTCTCAGTTCCTGAGCTCCTCTCTCTCCCCTGACCTGAAGGCTCTCTTCTTCTCCTTCAGAAGAGCCTTGATGTCAGGGGTAATCCATGGCTTGTTGTTTTCAAAACACCGTACCTTCTTGGATGGCACAGTGTTTTTGACACGAACGACACGTGAGCAGAAGTTGATGTAGCCTGTGATAGTGTCAGTGATGGCGTTGATGTCCTCCCCATGTGGATCGCAGAGTTCAGACCACGCCGTGGTGTCAAAGCTGTCCCTCAGAGCGTCCTCACTCTCAGCAGTCCACCTCTTCACCACATGTCGCTCCACAGGCTGCCTGCGCTCCACCAGTACATATGCCAGACTCCAGGTGGCTATGGCAACTGCGATTTGATTGACAGATGACCTCTGAGCCCTCTAGGTGGTATAATGATCTAGCAGTGTGTGTGTGTGTGGGTGGGGGTCTTCAAACATCAAGTGCAAGTGTGTGTGTTGACATGTTTGTGGGTGTGTATTGACAAGGGAGCTTGTAATCAAGCCTGCGTGCTTGCATCAGTCTAGCATCAGCCTGTTTGTGTGTGTATGTGTGTGTGTGTGTATGTGTGTGTGCATGTGTGTGTGTGTGTGTGCGTGTGTGGGTGTGTGTGTGTGTGACAGCACAGACCAGACACCCACAGCCTAGTGATGAGCTGCAGATGTTTCTTAAAGTATAGGATCAAGTGTGTAAGTTAACCCCCTCTTCCAGAGTTATGTGTGCTGACAGATGGTTAGCATAATGGTTCTTGCGAGACTCGGTGAGTGTGTGTGAGTGTGTGTACGCGTGTGTGTGTGTGAGTGTGTGTGTGTAGTAATAACGTTTAAGAAAAAGCTGGAACACATGTGCACATGTGTTTCAGTGAATGAGGGTGAGCAGGAGTGTCCTAAGCCTCCCCTCCTCTCTGGATGTGTGTGTGTGTGAGTGTGTATGATCACCTGCACACACATGGCTCAGATCACCTGTGTGTTTGAGTGGTGAATGAGAGCCACAGGCTCAGACCACCGTGCTCCTTCACACAAGCTTCAGTCTGGGTATGTCTGCTGCCTGTGAGGGGTGTGGCAGGGGGGAGAGGTCTGGGGGAGAGGTCTGGGGGAGAGGTCTGGGGGAGAGGTCTGGGGGAGAGGTCTGGGGCAGGGAGGAGAGGTCTGGGGGAG
>CM059289.1:19437164-19439664 GCA_030340665.1 Neosalanx taihuensis
ACCAAATTATTTGATGGACTGGCTCTTTCTGGCTTCAGGAGCCAATCAAACTGGTACGTTACAGCGCTCAGCATCCAATCAGAACTGAGAACACCTAGATATGGCCTACCCTTCAACTAGAGATGACCTGACTGAATACAGAGCGACTCTCTGTCGTAAGATGGAAAAGAAGCGAGGCCTATCTTTCAATCACAGCATTATTTAAGAGGGTCTCAAACAAACACTAAACTAAAAAGATGGGGGGGGGGGGGGATGGGGGGGGGAGATGGGGGGGGAATGGGTGGGGGGATGGGGGGGGGGGATGGGGGCATGTCTGTTAGCCGGCCTCCATTAAGGACAGATAGCATCAGCTCCAAGCAGCTTCCTGAACACTCATGTGCTGTTATCTGGTAAGGCATTACGGCAGAAAGAGAGACAGAGAGAGAGAAGGGTAGAGGAATACAGAGAGAGGAGATGGAGAGGTTTTTCATGAGGGGGGAGAGAAGAAAAGAGGAAGAGTAAACACAGATAGAGAGAAGGACAGAGAGAGATAGCGGATATTTCCAGTGCCAAGATTCCCCAGATTAAGACACATCTGAGGCGTTCCATCCTATCCTCCCATATCTGCTGCCACAGCTGGCAGTTCCACACGAGCTCGGGATCTTTCACTCGCACTTTCATTCCTCCGTCTCAGGAGAGGGGGGGGCGGGGGGGGGGGCGGGGGGGACTGAATGTACAGGGAGAGAAACCTCTCTATCGGTGAATGGATGACCTGAGGATTAGACCCCATTAACTTGAGAAGGGGTAGAGGTAAAGGGGTAAAGCAGAGAGCAGGAAGCCCTCAGTCATTGTAAAGTCGGTTCATTTGGTTCGTTTCTTTCCCATCTTTCCCCCCAGTTGGCTGGTCTTCATCTTCCAATTTCCCCCTGACTGACCTGCAGCTGTACTGGAGTCTGAAGTCTGACAAGCAGACACTGTATCCAGGGAGGCAGAGTGGCTGAGCGGTGAGGGAATCAAGCTAGTATATCAAAACACTGAGGGTTCGAAACCCTGGCTGTGTCAACATGGTGTTGTGTCCTTGGGCAAGGCACTTCAGCCACCTTGCTTCAGGAGTCCCGCTCTGCCCACACAGTGACGAGACGTCTTCATCTTGTATCCTGGCCATACTTCCTGTGGTAAGATGCTGCTGTTCGATATTAGGGGATGATAGACAGAAAACCTGGAACTCGTAGTCACAAGGGAGGAGATGAATATTTATGCTTTGCAATTAGCCTGAGCGGAGGAGGGAGCCATGATGATATGCAGGAGCGGCGTGGAAAGAGACCAGCCGTGACTGAATGAAGAGGAGAGCATCGAAGCTGGGAGACGCAGGAAAACAAAGAGGTGATCTACCACAGCCTACTGAACTGAGATCAGAGGTGATCTACCACTGAACTGAGATCAGAGGTGATCTACCACAGCCTACTGAACTGAGATCAGAGGTGATCTACCACTGAACTGAGATCAGAGGTGATCTACCCACTGAACTGAGATCAGAGGTGATCTACCACTGAACTGAGATCAGAGGTGATCTACCACTGAACTGAGATCAGAGGTGATCTACCACTGAACTGAGATCAGAGTTGATCTACCACTGAACTGAGATCAGAGGTGATCTACCACAGCCCCACTGAACTGAGATCAGAGGTGATCTACCACTGAACTGAGATCAGAGGTGATCTACCACTGAACTGAGATCAGAGTTGATCTCCAGTGAAAGGAATTCAGTCCAAAACAAAATTGTTGGAGTTCGCCGTTACAACGACGCAAAGACTAAATGAGGCAATGTTTTAAAAAAATGCAAAAACTGAAAAACAGAGAGCAGCAAACTTCTGAGCAGTTCCATTTTAGAACATGGATGACAGACAGAGCTAAATATGAGCCTTTTTCTTCCTAAATGATATTTCCCCAGCTTGCACCTGTCTTCAGGCTCAGGGCTGTTTGACTGTGTCCTTATTGCTCATGCATAACCCAGCGTCTACTCCCCAAATGTCAGGGAGTCAAAAAGCTTTTATCTCTGCCAATTCCTACTGCCACAGTGCTGCTTTGGTGTTGAGGAGGAGAATATAGGTCATTAACACACACACACACACACGCTTGCCATGAAGACAGGCAAGGAAGCCCACACAAGAACTCAATCTGTAAACTATTCTGCCTGAATGTTACTTTTTTCCCCTCCCTCCTCCCTCCCTCCCCTCACCTCCCTCCCCTCCCTCCCTCCCTCCCCTCCCTCCCTCCCTCCCTCCCTCCCCTCCCCTCCCCTCCCTCCCTCACCTCCCTCCCTCCCTCCCTCCCTCCCTCCCTCCCTCCCTCCCTCCCTCTTGTACATACAAACACACACATGTCAAATTCCCCCATTGATAAAAATGACAATGATGAATAACAAGGACCCAAACTAGCCATAAATCACTGTCCTTTAGTGCTGTTCACCTCTCACGCAGTGACGCAGTATCTTCTACTGCTAACTACAGGCTGTCACCCA
>CM059289.1:19444664-19447164 GCA_030340665.1 Neosalanx taihuensis
TTCCACATAAAGGTTTCGCTGACAGCCTCATCATGTGACCTCCTCCACCTCTGTCTGACCCTCATTAGAGGCCCAGGGTCTCCCAAACCAGTGGGCAATAGCTGCAGTTCTCGATCACATATGTTGGTTTTCCTTCCTCCACATCAGATCAGGACTCTGAGACCATGTGACTGCTGCTGATGAAGATGATGATGATGATGATAATGATGATGACAGCCCTCAGATCTGCTCTGCTCACTACTGATGATCTGCTCCTTATCTCTTCCCTCCCATTAGGGCCATGTGGCCTGGATATGTACCGCCGGGGCTGGGGCTGGGGCCGGGGCTGGGGCCGGGGCTGGGGCCGGGGCTGGGGCCGGGGCTGGGGCCGGGGCGCCCAGCCTCACTATGAAGCTATAAAACTGCATTCCACTGTTTTTCAATGGTTCAGAATAGTTGACAACACTGCATGTGATTAGCAGATTAGCATGTGTGCAAGCTTGGGTCTACTCAGATATCTAGCAGCACAATACTCTGGCATCCACCAATCTGAAATATATCAACATACAAGTTGTGCATGTTTGCCTGAAATCCCCAGAAAAGACACAGGAGCTTAACATTGTAGGCTCATGTTGGTAAACCAATGGTTTGATCCACACACACACACACACTTATTCATGTAAAAACACAGTCTAAGGGAAGGGAAGCCTACTCAATCTTCCTAAATAACAGTTTTTAATTACAATTTCATAATTTTAGGACAGCTTCGATTATCTCCAGTTTCCAAATTGTATGCATTTGTGTGTGTGTTTGAGTGAGTGTGTGTGTTTGAGTGTGTGTCTGTGTGTGTTTGAGTTTGAGTGTGTGTGTTTGACTGTGTGTCTGTGTGTGTGTGTGTGTGTGTGTGTGTGTGTGTGTGTGTGATTTTGAGTGTGTTTCTGTGTGTGATTGAGTGTGTGTGTCTATGTGTGTGTGTGTGTGTGTGTGTGTGTGTGTGTGTGTGTGTGTGAGTTTGAGCGTGTGTCTGTGTGTGTGTGAGTGTGTGTCTGAGTGTGTCTGAGTGTGTGTCTGTGTGTGTTTGAGTGTGTGTCTGTGTGTGTGTGTTTGAGTGTGTGTGTGTGGATGACACAGTGTTAACTGGAAGAGAACAGGGGCCTATGAGCTCAGACAGTTTCCTGCTTTTCACTAAGTCGTCAGCATATATTTCCTGTGAAGCATCACGCTGTACTACACGCTCCAGTGGACTGCTATAGAGGGAGGGAGGGAGGGAGGGAGGGAGGGAGGGAGGGAGGGAGGGAGGGAGGGAGGGAGGGAGGGAGGGAGGGAGGGAGGGAGGGAGGGAGGGAGGGAGGGAGGGAGGGAGGGAGGGAGGGGAGAGAAGAAACAGGGAGAGAGTGTGAGAGAGAACAAAGTTTAAGAGAACTTTGAAGATACCTTCAGAAAGCTCCACTGGAGTAAAACAGACATGAAGGTAAAGAGGGACGCTGCATGTTCTGGTGTCACCTTCAACTCTCTCTCCTCACAGCAAGAGCACCTTCCAGCCTGTCAAGCCACCAGCAGGAAACCACAACAGAATCCAGGATGTTGCTGGAGTCTGAGCTGGAGTTTAAACTGCTGCTTTATTTGCCAAAGAACGTTTCACACAGAGCTGAGTGGCAAACCAGTTTAGGAGTGACCTAAAGGGGCAAGACAACCTGTCAGGCCAGTACAGGAGGCTTGGTGAGGCTAGATTATCTGGAGGATAACCCAACTAAAACACAGGATCACTGAGAGCCCCTGACTCACTGCCATGCTGCAGTAAGGACAACACAATACAGCATGTTGGTGTGAACTGTCACTCTGTTTAAGTAGCTGTCTAACAGGACTTACAGAGCCTAGTCCATCCAACAGGTGTATTAAAGTAAAGAGACAAAGATCCTGTCTAAACAATAACTGACAGAGAGACTTACACACAGAGAAACAGACATACAGAGAGACAGACACACAGAGAAACAGACACACAGAGAAACAGACATACAGAGAGACAGACACACAGAGAAACAGACATACAGAGAGACAGACACACAGAGAAACAGACACACAGAGAAACAGACATACAGAGAGACAGACACACAGAGAAACAGACATACAGAGAGACAGACACACAGAGAAACAGACACACAGAGAAACAGACACACAGAGAAACAGACACACAGAGAAACAGACACACAGAGAAACAGGCACACAGAGAAACAGACACACAGAGAATCCTAACACAGACCATGATTGAATGAGAGCTTCATGGCCACAGAGCGAGATAAGAAGTGGGTGAAGAGATGAAATTAAACGAGGCAGAAGTGGTCGTAGACTGGAATGCAGGAGATAAAGAAGGAAAATACATGATAGAGCGGGGGGGGGGGGGGGGGATAAAATAATCTTGCCGTGGGAGAATTCTTCCAGGAAATACAAAACTGTGCAAACATTGGGCAGATCTTTAAAGATGGAGCATTCGATAAATCCTAAAAACTTTTTGTATGATGCC
>CM059289.1:19452164-19479664 GCA_030340665.1 Neosalanx taihuensis
AAAGATATTAGAATTACAGATACAAGTGGCCAATGGGTTACACTGTTTATGAAGACAACATGCGGGTTACACATCAAAATGGTGGCAACCAAACAAGCCTGGCACCAGTTAGCGTTTTCCAAATTCTTCACCATTCTTTAGATGAATCCGTTTCGTTGTTTTCCTGGTGAAGGTATATCGTTCATGTTACTAAAG
Source organism: Neosalanx taihuensis (assembly GCA_030340665.1). Classification (NCBI taxonomy): domain Eukaryota; kingdom Metazoa; phylum Chordata; class Actinopteri; order Osmeriformes; family Salangidae; genus Neosalanx; species Neosalanx taihuensis. The sequence continues at coordinate 19,452,360 of CM059289.1, forward strand.
AATCTCAAAAACTATACTGACATTCCAGAGCAGAAGCCAAGTTACATTTAGTCATTTATCAGACGCTCTTATACAGAGCGACTTACAGCAAGTACAGGGACATTCCCCTCCTGAGTCAAGTAGGGTGAAGTGCCTTGCCCAAGGACACGTCATGTTGACACAGCCAGGGGTTTGAACCAGGTACTTTCAGATTACTAACCTGACTCCCTCACCCCTCAGCCACTTGATTACCATTCCTCATCTAAACAGTACTGAAGCTCCTTCTGTTTGGGAGCTGTATATGCAAAAGGTCTGTGGCATGAGGATATTCATATTTGAAATATTTGGAAGGATTCTCAGAACCATCATCCCATTGTTTCCGTCTAACGAGTCACTTGCTCTGCATCAAAGGATTCACATTCCAATCAAATCACACCTCGATCAGATCAACACAGCACCTCTCTACAACAAGGCTGGGCTGGTTAACCAGAGGGGGAGGGGAAGAGAGCATGAGAATGAACAAGCAAGTCAGAGCAAGATCGAGATTCACATAATGTCTGACCATGCACACGGTGAGGGGGTGGGGGGGGAGGGGTGGGGGGGGGGGGGGGGGAGACAGAACCACACTCTGTGAATTAACACATAACAAGGCATTTACACAACAAACGGCGCTCTCTCCGTCCCTCGTCACACGAGTGTCTGCACTCGACGCTCATCAGCACACGCCAACACAGGGTCTGGCAGGGGAGAGACAACGATACAGAGAGAGGGAGAGAGAGGAGCACGGGGGCAGAGATCCACTTGAGAGGCACCCCACACACTCTCTCCATCACAGGCATTACAAGCAGATGTACATGAGCACACCAGCAGTCAAAGTGAACCCGTTTTCAGCTGTCTTGAATCACAATGACAAATGAAAATGACCTGAGCAAATGGCCTGTTGTTAAAATGCTCTTCTATACGCCAGGTATTTTTTGAAGGATCTGGTTAGACAGTTTTTTTCCCCATTTTAGAGCTCAACATAACATACGACACATTGATTATACTGAATCATTGGTTGCACAACATTTACACACGTTGATGTGGCCCAAATCAGCTTCATCCGACTCGATACTGGCTGTGATTTCTACCAAGATGTAGTAACAACTCTGGAGGTGTGCTTGCCTGATGATGTGGTCCAGACTGGATCACTCTGCGGCAGAATTGGAGACAGCTGACCTCTGCAGTTAAATCAGCCATGGGAAAGAGAACTGTTATAGTGTTTAAAACTCGACCACAAGTCTTAGTAGCGGTGGGCTGGTTTTCAACCTCAGCAGCACCTTGACGCCCTGTAGTCATTTAGTCAACTCAAAGTGTGAGTGTGACTGAGTGTCAAACTTGACGCTTTGACACAGGAAACCCATCAAACTCCTGGAGTCTGATCATTCAGGCTGTCTGAGACGATTGTTAGTGAAAAGGGCCACAGAGTAAAGGTGAGGTGACCAAAACGCAATCACAACCCCCAGACCCCCCCTGAAGATCCGCAGCTGGGCTTTCAATAGACTCTTCAAATCAGCTCTGCTGATTGGTCGGCCTCTTTGCATGATTAAACCTCCATTTTCATCATGTCTGACACCAGGAAGACAGACAGGGACCAATCACATACTCGTGAGCACAATCCCTTTAAAGTGTTCCGTATAGATTTCTGACCTGAACTCAAATCTTTGTCTATCTTAGTGGTAAAAGTAAAAAAAATACAAAAAACATTGGAATGCCAATGTGCTATAGAGACCATATATTCCCTATCATAGCTTTATATATTTTGTATAAAAATGTGCAATTCACAATTTTAACATATTATTTGACAATTTACTATTAATTTGTTTTTATTTATTTTTACTTTGTGTGTGAGTTCTTGATTTTAGTTATTTGACACTGATCAGATCAAGCCCTTTAATTTCGTTGTACTGCTGTCTAATGACAATAAACTTCTATTCTTAAGGCTTTCTCTTCAACAATTGTTTTGGTGGTTCTACGCTTGACTGGAAGTTGAACACACTTGAAATCCACTAATTGGGTCCATCTTTACATGGATGATACTATCAACCAAATAAAGCCAACATGATTGGTCACATAATATATTCCAAAATGGTTTTAATTACTAACCTTTACCAAGCACAGATTCCTTGGGTCAGCGATGGGTTCTCAGTCCCACACTTCCCCCGAAATGGGACTTCAACAAATAACAGCATTAAAAGAAGAACCCAACATCTGTCCACCCTTCTGAAGGCCCTAAAGCCGCTGGCTGAATCTGAGGCAGCAGCTGTTCTGATAGCAAGATGAGGGCTTAATTAAAGTTTGAGTCAGCTCTCTCAGTTCATGTCGTCCTTCCCCCTCTGCCCAGCAAACACTAAATGTCTTTTCGGTCTCTAACAGGAATTGTTCTCCGGTGACTTTGCCTCATTCTGCCTGGCGCCAGTTAGCGTTTTCCAAATTCTTCACCATTCTTTTAGATGAATCCGTTTCGTTGTTTTCCTGGTGAAGGTATATTTTTCATGTCACTAAGGAATCTCAAAAACTATACTGACATTCCAGAGCAGAAGCCAAGTTACATGTAGTCATTCAGCAGACGCTCTTATCCAGAGAGATTTACAGCAAGTACAGGGACAGTGCCTTGCCCAAGGACACAACGTCATTTGGTCCGGCAACATTCTGGTTACTAGCCTGACTCTCTAACCGCTCAGCCACGACTCCCTAGTTCTAGCTATGATGTTAGTTCATCAAGGACAAAATGAAGTGGAGTTTTTAGTAGAAACATGCTGAAACTATCAGTATTATAATGTGAAAACACAATATGTAAAAGCAGAGCAGTGACTGAAAGCCATCTATTATTTTGTCCTTGGAACAACCACATTCCTCAAACAGGGAACTGGTGGAATAATGGAAAAGAGGATTTGTAAGAGGGTGGGAGGAAGAGAGGGAGATAAAGAATCTCATCTGGCAGCTCTACATCCACACAACCCAACAGCTCCACACCCCATTGGACAGGAATGCAGATTGGAACAATAGGGATGGGTTACTGAATCATATCGTCTCAGCATTCCTCCAAATGTTTGTGTCTGACTAGGTCACTTGTTAGGGTCCCTGTGTCAAAGGTCACTGAGCCTCAACTGGAGCCATCATTGACAGCAATGTACGGCACACAGCCGCCCCTCCCCCGATCCCCTACCAGTAGCCTGCCTCAAAGAGTCCATGCCAATAAAATAGCGGCAGCCATTCCAGCTTAAACAAGGGATCTGCGAGTAACCTTTGACCCCCTCCTGCTCTGAACCCCACCCCACCCCCACCCCATACCTCCATAGTCTTCTAGGCATTATCCCCATCTCATAACCCCCCCCCATTTCCCCAGCGTCCCAGTATTGTCTCACCACAGTCATTTGTTCCTTGAGCAGTCTTTCTTCCCAGGGGGTTGAGAAGGGAATGTTGACTTTAAAAGCTCCAGAGGGTCACAGTTTGGAACTCTCTGGTTAGGGTTTATACAGCCCAGGTCTGGTGAAGGAATTACTCCACCAATGTTCTGCACCAACTAACCTGCTGTGTTTTCAGTCCCTCTTGAACAAGCTACAGAGCAAGAGGAAAAGGCAACATTTTCTGTACCATGTTGACATTTGTTTGAAGAGATAAAGATAAGATCATTCTTTATTTGTCCCACAGTAGGGAAATTGCAGTAAAATTGAAGTAAAATATATTAGAAAAACTGAGAAATAAGCCTAACTTTAGAGGGTGTCATTGACTGGATAAATCATTGTTAGTCTGTGTATTTTAAAAACGTACTTCTGAAATAGTTTTTCAACAATGTCATTCATTTACAGACCTGTGGACTGTATGACATTTTCCCTCAATGTGCATTAGTACAGGGATGAATTACTGTGAATCTTTAGAGCAGCTGTGTCCAATCGTGGTCCTCAGGGGCCCCTGTCCTCAAGATTTCCCTGCTCCATCACACCTGATTCTAATGAAGGGTTGTTATCAAGCTCTGTGGAAGCCTCATAATGACCATTCTAGAATCAGGTGTGGACTGGAGCAGGGAAACATCTCAAACTTTCAGGACAGCGGCCCCTGAGGACCAGGAATTCCCACAGCTGCCTTTGAAGAAGCCTGGAAGGCCATATGGTCAGCTTGCTATGCAATGGCAAAATACCAGTGCCCAAAGGAGACCAGAATAGCAGGCTATTTATAACCCTTTCAAAAGATACCTCACATTGTCCAGCAGAAGTTCCAATCCTCTGTGGCTGGTGGAGCTATCGGTACCAGGCATCAGAGGGTTCAGTGAGAGACATAACAAGTCAGATAAGCCCTAACTCTGTCTATGAGTTTAGTTGAGGTGAGAGGCTGGGAAATGTTCCAAAGTGATTTAAACAAATCCACTCAAACCTAACATTCTGAAAGTTAAACAAAGTCTAAACATGATGGACTTAACATGTACAAATATTCAGTCACCCTTCCCCCCTCCCCCCCTCACACACACACACACACACACACACCTACACAAACTGTTCTTAAGCGAGGGTGGGGCACTTTATAGTGCTTCCCAAAAATGAAACGCACATACTAGAGATGTGCTGTAAGTCAGTGCCACCCTGCTGCAGTTGATCCACACCCATCCAACATTTAGAATGTCATTTTAGTTTTTTACTGCCAGAAACAAATCTACCTGGGAGTGCTGATCTCCGATCCACTGAACATTCAATGTTTAACTTTTATCTCCCGCTCAGGCTATTGAGCGAAGCCTAACATCTAAACACAACTAAATCATTTACCCTCAGACATTACACAGAGACACAACATACTCTAATCCACTCCAAAAGGGATCCATGTTTATTTTCAGTGCTTTTGGACTCCACCATATGTAGCATGCATTTCAATACACTGTCTCCTTCACTCTGACTCAGCTTTCCTCTCTGCTGGCAGTGAACAATATGGACATTCAGCTTATTAGTTGAGGCTCACCACCATGTGACCTTGTCTTTAAACACACACACACTTTAGACAGAACCAGCCACGGCCAAACAAGCCTCAATCTGCAGTCCTTCTCTAACAAATATTCGTACTGGTGTGTGTGTGTGTGTGTGTGTGTGTCTGTACACAGATACTGCTCCTACCTAAAACAAGCATTCAGTCCTTCCTGCTGTCTGGAACTAGAGGCTCTTTCAGGCTACTTCATCCAGATATAGCAGCTAACAGCCAGGCTTCCCCAGGGTGTGAAGCTGTTTTTAAAGGCTTATTTACAGGCTGCAACTGCAGGTTGGGGAGATATTTTAATTCCCCTGAACAAATACAACAACAGAAAAATGGTGGCCAAAACTTCCTCAGGAACCTCAGTGCAGTGAGATGCGGTGAGAGGCAGTGAGATGCGGTGAGATGCAGTGAGAGGCAGTTGAGAGGCAGTGAGATGCAGTTTTGTGGGTTTTTTTTGTTTTGTTTTTGTTTTTTTTTGTTTTGTTTTTTGTTAGTGTTTAGTTGTGTGTTTTTGTTTTGTTGGTTAGTATTTTGTTTTTTGTTTGTTTTGTTTTTTTTTTTTATTTTTTGTTTTGTTGTTATTTTTGTTTTGTTTAGTTTTGTGTTTGTGTTTGTTTATTTTTGTTTTTGTTTTTGTTTGTTTTTGTTTTTTTTTTTGTTTTTGTTTTTTTTGTTTGCACATGCTACTGTCACAGCGATTGTCCCTGACGCGGCTGACAGACTCAGCTAAGCACGTTTAACAACAACCACTCTGCTGTTATCCATTTAGAGTTGATCTGAAACTAAAGGGGGCGATTTCAGGGAAACATTTTGAGGTGGGCTTGCGTTGGTTGCAGATTTGGATTTGGATTCATGTGGCTAAGCGGTTAGGGAATCCACATAGTAATCAGAATGTTGCCGGGTTCAATACCCTACCCTGCGAAAAGGACGTTGTGTCCTTGGGCAAGGCACTTCACCCTACTTGCCTCAGGGGGGAATGTCCCTGTACTTGCTGTAAGTCTCTCTAGATAAGAGCGTCTGATAAATGACTACATGTCAATGACAGTACACTTTTCCTGCTTTCCCGAAATACTCCAAGTAGCCTTGGAATGAACACAAGAGGAATTTGACAGAAGACAATGAAAGAAGAGACAGAAGGGAAGTGAAGGGAACAACGAGACGACTTCCTGATCAATGCCAGACCGGACATTCATTGACCGACCTGCACAGATGAAGGAAGGGAAAACTACAAAAGCCATGCGAGATGGACGTAATTCTGGCAAGAGAGGGGGCGGGGGGGGGGGGGGGAGGCCTGGGACAGACTGCTGAGGTGATGTGGAGAATTGCTGAGAAGCCTGTTAGCATGCCAAGGAGGAAACCTCATCTGCCGAGGCTGCTTGTGTCACGTTGGGGTCACGATGCTGGGCTTGTGTCACGTCTAAGGTCGAGTCAGGGTCAGCTTCTTAAACGGATCAGATCTGAACAGCCTGACCCTTAACTCATAACAGAATCTGACGCTGGGGATTCAAATCACAAGGAATGTCAAGGATGTGGGATTGGGAGCGGACTTTAGACCAACGCTCTCCCACAAGAGAGAACAAGGCAGTGGGTCACTGCCACAGACTGTCCTCAGATGAAGCAGTGAGCCCTTATCTATTGTGAGACTCCCACATGCATATTTTCCACTGTACACAGCGGTCACACTAGGCCATCAAAACCACTTCTATGTGCAATATATTATGCAATCTCATCTCATAAAATCTTATCATCAACAAACTTGTCTTGCTTACTTTTAGAGTCAGATTTCACTTGCAAGGCTAGTTAAACTATGGTGGCTGTCAAATCCTAAATTAAAGTTTAGCAAATATATTTTCAGGCATCCCAAGACAGGGTCCAGCTCACAGACAAGAAAGACTCTCTGATATCTATAACCAATTCATCATTGTGAGCCAAGAGACTGGCACCACACCTGAAGCTCTTCTTAATCACCTCATCTCCCATTGATGATGTCCTCCAAATGTCCTAAAGCACTGTACACTGATAGTATAGTATATATAGTATATTATAGTGGTATATTAGAGTATATTTAACAGAAAACGTACACACATTTTTCTTACTTTTCTTGCTCACTATTACGTCACTTTGCAGAGACGACAGACCAAAGCATTGAGACAATTCAAGAAATCGACAATCAAGTAATGACAAGCGAGCAAGAGAGTGTTCAGCAGCAGATTACAGATAAAGACAGACAGATTGCATAGACAGATTTCTAGATCTAGTTAAGTTTACTGGTACTTATCTGAACTGAGGACATGATCTCTGTCACTAGATACAAAGAATCTGTTTCACTCGGTGCGATTCACTGATAATGGCATTATTATATGTAATGCTGGGGGAAAAAACATACTTATACCAAAAATTACAAAACTGGTCTGCAACACCTTTTGGAGAAATTTCTGGATATCCATATTTGGAGTGCTTGATGTACCTATTCATTAACCAAGGTAGTTAATCTGCAACACAGCCTTTAAGTGTTTGTTTCATAAGTGTATGCACATACCTATGCAATACTCTAGTCAGTCCTTTCAGCAGGAGCGTAATGTAGGACTTGGTAGTATTTGTGTACTCCATTCAGAGACATTCTCCATCAGCTAGTTTACAATTTCATCAATCAACAATCCTTTAAACGAAAGCCAACCACATAACGATCCCAGTCATTAAAAAGAACCTTGCGGTTTATTTTCAGTTCTCATGAAGATTAGTGGAAGGCCGTTATGATTCAGTGTTCAGATGTCGTCAGGACTGCAAGAAGGTTTTTTTCATTGGGAGTCGTCTTAACCCTAGTGACGGCTTCACCACAGCACAGAGGATGGCAGCTGTCACTTCCACACTTGCGGAAGGAAGCGGGGGAGGGTCCTTTGAAGAATGGTTAAAAGTGGGCGATAAAAATAAACTGGAGAAAAGGAGGGGGAATTAATTATACATAACAGACAATTTCGCTTGGATGAGTGTGGAGCAGAAAATCTTGGGACTGGATTCTGGAGATAACGCCTCGTCTCTGCAGTATTTTTTTCCCACTGGTTTGGAGTGAAGGACACATCTTTGGTCCATGTTTTTAAAATGTTTCTCTGCTATCGTACAAATCTGTCGTATCACAGCCCCGCCTCACGATTAATAATCTTTACAGCCATGTACGGCCAGAAACAGCGTCAATAATTTGCTTGTAAGTAGTATGAGGTCATTCCGATACACCCATCAGTCATTCAAACAACACCATGGTGGTACTGGGAGTGTGTTAGTGGGAGTGTTGCCTTATAGAGAGCCCCCCCCCCCCCCCTAACATTGGTTGGCAGTGACTTGACTGCGGTGTGAGTGAGGGTCTCAGCTAGATTGAGATGGCGCTTTGCTTTAGCTGCTGGTGCTTTTCTTTGATGCCTTTTAATATTGCTGCTGTGCTGACTGGTTCATAGCCTCAGGGGCAGCAGGGACAGTCATAACACTCAAGAAACGGAAGGGAGACTTGGAAGAGAGGCATCGCTGAAAGGGGGGGGGGGGGGGGTCAAAGGGAGGAATCAAGAGAGCTGGATGGAAGGTAAGATCGGAGGAAGACAAACAGGGGACGGCCAGGGTGTGACAGAGTAATGGCTGAAAGAGATCACTGGGATGGGGATCGAAGGAAGGGAAGAAATATGGCAGAACGTGGATCATAAGAAAACCTGGTGGGTGTTGATGAATGACAGCAAGAACAAAAACGGACTGTCGAAAGCTGGAAAATGAGCCCTGCAGCATCAGCAGCAGGGAGGGAGAGAGAGAGAGACAGGGAGAGAGGGAGCGAGAGAGAGAGAAATGAATACGACAAGCCTCTCTCCTCCTAACCTCCTTACCATGACTGACACAAATGAAAACTCATGTAATAAAAACACGTCGATCTCCACTGGGCTTGACATGAAAGCAGATCCTCCGCTACTGCAGTCTGCCGAGGAAAGAGCCTCCATCATGTCAGGAGGAGGGAGAAATTAAACTGGTCACATGGAGTTCCCCCTTTCATTCTCCAAAGACTCTGACATAACCTCATATTGGCTAAAGGTGGTATCTCCTTACACTGATGCTAAATGTTTCTTCCTCTCTGAGGGGAGAACCAGGTCTGAACCAGGTCTGAACCAGGTCTGAATCAGGTCTGAACCAGGTCTGAACCAGGTCTGAACCAGGTCTGAACCAGGTCTGAATCAGGTCTGAACCAGGTCTGAACCAGGTCTGAACCAGGCCTGAATCAGGTCTGAATCAGGTCTGAACCAGGTCTGAACCAGGTCTGAACCAGGTCTGAACCAGGTCTGAATCAGGTCTGAACCAGGTCTGAACCAGGTCTGAACCAGGTCTGAATCAGGTCTGAACCAGGTCTGAATCAGGTCTGAACCAGGTCTGAACCAGGTCTGAATCAGGTCTGAACCAGGTCTGAATCAGGTCTGAACCAGGTCTGAACCAGGTCTGAATCAGGTCTGAATCAGGTCTGAACCAGGTCTGAATCAGGTCTGAACCAGGTCTGAACCAGGTCTGAATCAGGTCTGAACCAGGTCTGAACCAGGTCTGAGCCAGGACTGAATCAGGTCTGAATCAGGTCTGAACCAGGTCTGAGCCGGGACTGAACCGGGTCTGAACCAGGTCTGAACCAGGTCTGAGCCAGGACTGAACCGGGTCTGAACCAGGTCTGAACCAGGTCTGAACCAGGACTGAACCGGGTCTGAACCAGGTCTGAATGTGGGGCTGGGAAGCAGAGAAGGAGCACCAAGTGTTAGTGGTACAGCTGACTTCACCACATTGATGGACTCAGGTTAATGAGGCGAAACCCACAATTAGGAGCCGTTTGATGGGGGCTAGGAGGCAGTGCACATGTGTGGTGAGGGTGCCTGGGGAACTTCACAACTCTGAAGGGTTTGTGATGATGAAGAAGTGGACTGCAGAGAGGAAGTGATGGAAAGGGAAGTGCTACTCTTATGGAGGAGTAAGATGGAAGAATGAAAGCCCAGAAGATAATGTTGTTACATTGGTTTAAAATGTCTGGGTGTCAAGTTGGTAAAATGATCTGTTTAGTGCCAAGTCCAGTCACATAAGAGACCAACATACAACACTAATATTTACATTTAGTCATTTATCAGACGCTCTTATCCAGAGACTTCCAGCAAGTACAGGGACATTCCCTCTTGAGGCAAGTAAGGTGAAGTGCCTTGCCTAAGGACACAACATCATGTTGGCACAGTCGGGTTTCGAACTTGCAACCTTCTGATTACTAACCCGATGCCCTCACCACTGAGCTACTTGACTCCAACTACATGCACACTGTACAATGAAGGAAAGAAGTACAACAATACAGAAGGGAAGGTAAGCAGAAGAAAACAGAGACAAGAAAGTAGTGTTGTTAAGCCTTGTTAACCCTTTAACTAATCCAGGTGGTTTTGTACACCTACAGTTAGAGCTGCAACATTCTGTACTGCTGTTAAAGATCACTTTCAGATCATGGATTCATGTACCAATTGCAGAAAGGAAGTTGTTTGTTTGTCACATACCTTAAAATATGCAGGGTCAGCTTTATAAGCTGTAAAGGCAAAGAGGATATGAGCACTGACTTCTGACCCGGTCACTCAGACTCTCTCAGTGGAACGTAAAGTAATTAGAGTTCACTGTGCTCTAGGACTCACTGTCATGTTAGAACATCCATATCATACCTGCTAACACCTTTCTGGCTAAGATAGTGACTTTATATGAAATGCCATGCAAGGACACTGTTTAAAAAAACTAATGAGGAAAAAATGATTGGAATTTAGAACGTGATAAAGCATTAAAATACACAATGAGGCAACAGCTTCTTATTCCAATAGACCGTCGATTTTATATAGACAAATGTAGCAGCTCTCATTTGCATAATGGTGACAGATGAATGCCGACTGTAAACTCTGCATACAACTGATCTGAAACCAGTGGATCCGTGACAGGGAATCTTCAACATGCAAATGCTATCATTGAGGGTAAAAAGTTGCCATATATCTACACAAATACCTACAATCTCATCTAAACTAAATATGGCAGTCCCAACTCCTGCAGCCAGACTGAGCTGGTCTACAGACCGACAGACACACTGAGCTGGTCTACAGACTGACAGACTGAGCTGGTCTACAGACTGACAGACACACAGAGCTGGTCTACAGACTGATCTGGTCTACAGACTGGGACCAGAACTCCTCATGTTCATTCCTGCTCCATCTGATCAACAGATACTGTGTAGAATGACATACGACCAGGCGACATTCCTGAACTTGAATCAGGTGAGATGTTACTCATTAAAATCTCGTTTGATCTGTAAAGCTCTTTGTGAGGCGGGTTGAACTGCACCTAAAAAAGACTGGAGTCAGTCAGTCAGTCAGTCAGTCACTGGGTCCTCCTGTCTTTTACATGGGAGTCAGTCAGACATGTCTCTTCGCTTAAATGGGGAATAGTTCATAACTTATAAACGGTTAAAATAATTCCCATATATAGGCGACAATAAAATAATCGGATTCTTTAAAAATTGTTAAGAAATAAAATCCAGTGATGATCTTATGTTCCTGATGTGACAGTGTAGATCCGCAGCAGCAGAGCCTCTGACCAGCCTCTGACCAGCCTCTGACCAGCCTCTGACCAGCCTCTTTATCTACTGCCTCACTGACCAGCCTCTTTACCTACTGCCTCACTGACCAGCCTCTTTATCTACTGCCTCACTGACCAGCCTCTTTATTCTACTGCCTCTCTGACCAGCCTCTGACCAGCCTCTTTATTCTGCTGCCTCAATGGGGGATTCAATCTCTGAATAACAAAGGTTACAAATTATCTCTCAGTCGTTACCAGATTAACGCCTTTTTCACACTAGACCCACTAACCACAATTTCTGATTATTTTAAAAGCTAATCGAGGAATCGATTTCTTTTTCTTTTTCGAAGCAGAACATATCCCTTGAGAAATGCATCAATTCTGCCCATTTAGTAACCTGACTGAGTAATTTAACCACTTTAATTATCACTATAGACAACTGTAAGGACGCATACAGTGAGTTTCAGTCTAAATACATGCAGGGGTCCTGAGAGGGGCCACCCACCGGCCCCCGGGGCCCCTGTCTGCCGGAGAACACCTCTCATTATGATGGGGGATCAAATGCAAAATAAACCAGCCTTCTGCCGTTTCATGCATTTACTCTCCAAAGTATTACAAAGTATTTAGTAAGAAAATAAAAAATAAAAAGCAAACAAAGCAGAAACCTCTGGTTTAAAGGTGCTTAAAGATGGATCCTGATTTTTATGTTTATTTGCTTGTTGAACGTTCCTTAGAAAATTATCCTTATCCATTCTGAACACAATCAGAGGTTCAACAGCCTCAGTTTCAGCCTCTCTGCCAACTAGAAAGGCTTTAGTTTCACTCCCTCACACCTTCATGCACCGGGTGCCTTTTATATTCACCAAAAACGACTCTTTAAAACGTTTTAATCAGCTCGGTTTGATAACTATAAGACGCATTAAAACCCGCGGAGAAGCAGACAGACAGCAAATGATCCAAGCATGCAGCAACATAGTGTCTGTCTGGGCGAAGAAAACCAGCAGCAAACTCGCAACATGGAGTGAAATCAGCACATTTGTAACAGAAAAACGCCATAAATGTTCATAGAAACCGAACAAAATCCTGGTTAAAACTTACAAATTCAAGTGATCCTCGGATCAGATATCCTCGCATTGTTAAATTCCAAAACTTAGGGACATTTTTCCATTCTTCTCTCGCAGCAGTACTGGTCTCACTGGCTGCTCCCGTGGTGTGAGCAGAGAGGAATGCAGCCTCGGGGGCCACGGAGCCTCGATGTGAGGAGCCTCGATGTGAGGCGGAGCGGCCAGCCTCTGATGCAGTACCCCCTGCAGCCCACAGAGAGCGCCCTGCTGTGCTGCTGCAGTACCTCCTGAAGCCCACAGAGGGCGCAGTAACAGTGTGGGTCTGCTGTGGCACACCCAAGCAAACAAATAACTTTTTAAACAAATGTTGTTATATTATTTATGTTGATGACTCTGCACCTTCGTCTGTACTGTATTTCTAATGAGTGGTTTAGTGGGAAGGCTTATACATGTCTTGAACTTCTCTGGTCATGTGTGAGAGACAAACTGGTGCTGTGCTGTTCCAGTATATCATGTTTAACACAAATAAATATGACTGGAAGGTTATATCTCAATAGGTAGACAAACTGTCACATTCCTAAATGCCAAAGTTTTTAACAAGGGACTTTGAGGGTCTTGTTGCTCTTGTTGGTCAGTTGGAACCGATTTGAAATGCTTATACTCACTGTGAGGTATTATTGCTTGTCTTCCTACAGATTCATTCTTGCACTTCTTTGAGGTTCATGTTATCTAATCATTGTTATCTAACTGAATGCTTGTGTAGTTCTTTCCCTTTGGCACTTGTTTGGTTTCTCACAGTGTATGAGAGTCATGTGGTGCAATCGATTAGAGAGTCGGGGTAGCAATCAAAAGGTATCTGGTTCTAACCCTGGCTGTGCCAACGTGATATTGTGTCCTTGGGCAAGGCACTTAAACTTTACTTGCTTCAGGGGGGAATGACTCTGTCTTTGCTGTAAGTCGCTCTGGATAAGAATATCTGATAAATGACTAAATGTAAATGTAATGTTTTGCCTTATGTTTTGGCTCCCTGCAATGTTTGTTATGAACAGTGACCGATGCTCTTTTGTAAAGCTCTCTCTTGGAAGTCACTTTGGATAAAAGCATCTGCTAAATGAATAAATGTAAATGTAAAGCATTCATCTTTCAGAAAGTGACTCTGAACTTATAATTTTGATATTCATCAGTCACTGAATAGAATGAGTAAAGTGTGAATCAGGCAGGGCTCCAAATCATATTTCTCTGCAGCCGAAGCTTTAGGAATAACTTCCTTATTCCAACAGGCAGCTAACATTAGAGACTGAAATCTTGTGACCTGGAGAAGAGCCAGCAAGGCTGTGTGTGTGTGTGTGTGTGTGTGTGTGTGTGTGTGTGTGTGTGTGTGTGAGACTTAGTTTAGTGGAATGAGACTGAGATTGTGTGTGAAATAGAGACAAAGTACCTGTTTGTGGGGGGAAATAGAGTCACTTGCAATCACAGGCATGAATTTAAGCCACAACATTTATAAAATGTGGTTCAGTTTTTTGTGTGTGAATTCTGAATGGATTATACTGTTGTAACTGCTTATAAAACTAAAGTGCTTTGTTATAGGCATCATACTAGCTAACAAGGTAGCCAAAGCCACAATGTCTCTAACAGCCAGCTAACAGCTAGCACACTAGCAGATCATCATCTACCTAAGACCGTCTGATACCTTGGCGATCACTTCAATCTCATTAAGATTTGCCTCTAGCAGGAAGCACAGGCAGTTCTGGGACCATCTGGGTGCTGCTAGTGGTGGCAAAGCAAAGGTCTTAACTGACATTTGAATGGTTGCTGTGTAGAGGCAGCGAGTGGCACAAGTCTCACCCTCACTCTTAATGTTAACATGATGCAGCATGGTGACCATATGGTGATGCACTATATCCAGAGTCCTGACTGTGATAGCTGTCATCGGTGATGGTTTATCTTGCAATAGGGTAATAAATGCATGTTCTCTTTGAAGTGTATATGAATTTTACAGTAATATAAACCTCTGGCTTTGAGTTATATGCAACTGAACTAAACGTTTACCTTTGTTTTTTATTAATACTGATTTTGAGGATGTGAGATTAAGTAGATCAGTGAACAATTAGTGTGTCAAGAGATAAGGTGGGAACATTTAAAAGTGTGTATGCCACATTTCTAAATCAATAATGTTCATGTTAAGTAAGGTAACTTGAGTTGAGCATATTTCCATTTTATTAATTCAGAGTTCATTTCAGTTACAGGAAGCTTTGAAAGGCTCAGGAGACTTGTTCTTTAAATCGCTGCAACCTTATAGGGCATCTCACCGGTTATGATTTAATATGCATCTTTTAATAGACCTCAGTAATCAATTCATGGTTAATCTGCTCCTCAGGGAATATGTTTAATCATTCCTGTTACATTAACATCCATTATTATTGGATGATACGTCTTTATCAAGATTCCCTATAACTCCAGTGGCTGTCCGTGTCAGAATAAAAGTGCATATTTGTGAGATGATATCTGAAAATCTGCCAGATACTGTCCTTTCAAGTCCAAATAGAGAACACCTTGCACAGGGAAAACCGTCTGAATTGGTTTAGCCATGTTCACAGTTTTTAGAGAGATGCTATGCTGCTTAGATAGAGATTTCAGTTAAACCCTTCTTTTTAGAAGCAGGGAGAAGGAAAGACACTTTAGTCTCATCTGTGAAACTAGAAGCACACAGTCATAGTTCAAATCTGAGGTAAGTGAAAGTACTTGACATTTCTCCTCTGGTTTCGAAGGCCTTGTTAGGTCCTTCTTCCTCAGACACTGATGTTCCTGGCATTAGGTGGGCGTCACAGGGAAGCTGGCAAACAGGAACATTTTGACAGAACTACTCACACTTTATTGTTATCAAGCTGACAAGAATTTGTGTTGTGACTTCTGCCTGACACACATCGGAGGGTTGTTGAGGAGTCATGTGGCGCAGCTGGGGAGGGAGTTGAGCTGGTAATCAGAAGGTAGCTGGTTCGAACTTTGGTTGTGTTGTGAGATGACGTGTCCTTGGGCACTTCACCCTACTGTCCTCAGGGGGGAATGTCCCTGGAAGTCGCTCTGGATAAGAGCGTCTGCTAAATGACTGAATGTAAATGTAAACAGTGAAGGAGAGGGTGTCAGGGTTCAGTAAGTTTGATGACTGATAAAAAGGAAAAAGTTGTGCTTTTCACAAACTCAAGACACATAAACTGAATTTACTGTGGCAGGATGGTGCAAACAATATAACATATACAGACGTTAAACCATAGTATGAAAGGAACCAAATAATACACAATACATTAAACATTATTGAGACTACTTTCATCTTACTGTCCATTTCTGGCCCTTAAGTTACATGACATTGAAGGTGTCTTTCGAATTTTTCTTCTTTTTATTCCCACAGCACTGTTAGGCCTTGTACCCTCATGTCCTTGACAGAAGACACCGTCCCCCACACTGGTAATTATACCAGAGCTGACATCTCCTCTAACCACTGAATTATTGAGGAGCAGAGGCCACAGATCCCATAGAGGCAGACAGCCTCACTGTCCAGAAGGAGCCTTGAGGCCACATCAGACATAGGCAACTTTCTGAAATTTTGATAGTGTCATTAAATATAGAGCATCCGCCCCCCCCCCCCCCGCACATTGTCCTCTAGAACATCAAAAGATGTCAAATAAAATGATCAAAGAACGAGATCTAAGAAAAGACAACGGCTACTGGACCTGTGAGCTCAGTGCTTGAACATTACAGTGGCTTTTGAAGAGGCTTCCACAGAGCTTGATAACGACCCATTCATTAGAATCAGGTGTGCTGGAGCAGAGAAACAGGACAGCGGCCCTCCAGGACCAGGGTTGACTACTCTTACACTAGGTCAGTGTTTCTTAACCTTGTTGGAGGTTCTGAACCCCACCAGTTTCATATGTGCATTCACCTGAACCCTTCTTAATGGGTCGTGTCATCATGAATCATATGAGTCGAATGTGTGTCTTGACCTCCGCTGAACCCCTGAGACTGACTCCCCGAACCCCTGAGACTGACTCCCCGAACCCCTGAGACTGACTCCCCGAACCCCTGAGACTGACTCACCGAACCCCTGAGACTGACTCCCCGAACCCCTGAGACTGACTCACCGAACCCCTGAGACTGACTCACCGAACCCCTGAGACTGACTCACCGAACCCCTGAGACTGACTCACCGAACCCCTGAGACTGACTCACCGAACCCCTGAGACTGACTCCCCGAACCCCTGAGACTGACTCACCGAACCCCTGAGACTGACTCACCTGAACCCCTGAGACTGACTCACCGAACCCCTGAGACTGACTCACCGAACCCCTGGGGCTCGATTGAACCCAGGTTAAGAACCACTGCTCGAGGGGAATCATTGACACAGTCACGTTGAGCTTCCAGACCCACCAGCCTCTGTTTGAGGACCTGTCTACCTGGGAATCAAGGACGAGCCAATCGTGAGTAACGGAAGTCCCACCTGGCA
The DNA here is from genome assembly GCA_030340665.1 of Neosalanx taihuensis. Classification (NCBI taxonomy): domain Eukaryota; kingdom Metazoa; phylum Chordata; class Actinopteri; order Osmeriformes; family Salangidae; genus Neosalanx; species Neosalanx taihuensis. Next base: position 19,469,497 of record CM059289.1, read on the forward strand.
ACAGGTTAGTACACACCAGGTAAAGGATGTGGTAGGGTCATCTTACAGGAAGGGGTGTGGTTATCTAAATGCTCATCAGTTGTCATGGTTAGCCTGTTTCTGGTTATTTTGGCCTCTAGGGGTCATCCTGGAGCCCTCAGACCTGAATCCCTTCATGATGCAAGGACCTGCAATTAATGAGATTAAACTCACATGGGTCTCGTTCAACTGGGTGTTTTGGAGTTAGCTTCCTTCTTTGTTCTTTTGTAGTTCAGAAGCCGGTTAGGGGTGGGGTAAGGGTTAGGGTAAAGGGTAATCCTAATCCCTACCCCCTGCCCTTCCTCTTTCAACACTCCCAAACCTGAATTAAGCCCTGAAGCTTTGTGGAATGATTAATCCTGGGAAGATTTACAATCAGACGTGCTTCAGGCTACCTTTCTGTGACTGGATATAGGAGTAATATGGATGGATAGGAAGACCTCACCTTTGGTGTTTTATAACTGCCCAAGCATGACTGAGGTGTGCTTCACACCCACAAACCTTTATTGGAATGAGGTCTTCTTAAGGAGTCCAACACTGCATGTTCATATCCTCCATACAAACAGTAAGCACACAAATAAACATGAATACACACAATCAAGCACAAACTACCTACTGAAAACCACATAGTTGCCAGTACCTGATTTTCACCAAAAGCACCTGTGTGTGTACAAGTGCAAACACACACACCAGCAGGCTCACACACACACACACACACACACACACACACACACACACACACACACACACACACACACACACACACACACACACACACACACACCTTCCTGTCAGGAGTCAGTTAAAGCCTTTTCACAAACCTCTAACCAGCAGACCCTGACGCTGAGTGAGTGAGAAATATCTTTAACTGTGCCCCTGGGCCAGGGCAAGACCCAGGCTGTCAGCAAACAGGATACACACATTTTGTTAACTCTCCCTGCCTCAGAAAACACACCAGAGCAATTCAGCGATGAAAGGTGCCAGTGGGATGAAAGAGGAATAAACCCATTTTCCCCCATATTGCTAAATCTGTTATTATTTGTATGTTATTCTTGAACATCGTCAGTCTGGGAAATGTTTGAAATGTATTTTTTGTGTTCTTCAATTCTTTTTCTTCTTGTTTCTCTTCACATGTCTGTCCCTTTCTATTCTTTCATTCTCTCTTATTTTGCTCTCCCTCTCTTTTCCATCTTTCCCTGTCTTTTACAAAAGTAAAATGTATCAATCCAAAAATCTTACTTTGAGAGATGTTGGAATGAACCAAAGATCCATGCATTTTTAAACAGTCATTCACCTCATTACCTGAGTAACATTCCAGTTGAGGAGGCAGTATTGTGTGAGATTAATGAAATAAGTAAAGCATATTTGACAAGTCACAGTCATACTAACTTTACCGCACTAGACAATGATTAACTCATTCTCCATCTACATGATTCATCCATTTGTTTTAGCAATATGAAGTCAGGCTCAAGCCAAAATGACAGGGCGTCAAGAAAATATAATAACATGCCATCTCTTATGAACACTGAATGAGCTCTTAGAAGTCCAACACAGTCAACTCCTGAATTATTGATACGAAGATGAGTACTCCTGTATTAACACAACACTCTTATCTAGAGTGACTTACAGCAAGTACAGGGAAATTCCCCCATGAGGCAAGTAGGGTGAAGTGCCTTGCCCAGGGACACAACGTCATGTTGGCACAGCTGGGAGTTCAAACCAGGTACCTTCTGATTACTAGGCCAACTCCCTAACCGTTTAGTCACATGACTCTCCATGACTGCTATTTAAAGCTTTGTACAACCTCCCTATTACCAACAATACAGCACTAAGGCTTCTCCTTAACATTGTTAAGATTGTTAAGGATGTAGAATATTCCAGTGTTGCTTTTTGATGCCTCTCTCCAGATCCTCCATGGTTCCAGGTCATCTCCTCTGCCTCCCAGCCAGGGACTCTGTGGATCCCAGTGGGGTTTACATCAGGGGCCTGACATGGCCGGGGCAGAAAAACTGATTTGTGTTCAGTTAACCCTTTTTGTATTGATGTGGTCATGTGTTCAGGATCATTTTCCTGCTAAAATAGCCAGTGACAACCCAGATTATAGTTTCCTGTCTAGTATCTCTGTCTAAGATAACCGTTAACAATGGAAGCTTCTGGAACATAGAGGCTGTGCCCTCACAAACAGCCTCATATCACACATCTACAAGATGTGTTGCAGCTGGACTAAACCCCAGAATAACATGAATATGACAACATTGGATCAGGTTAGCAGTATCAATTACATATACATCAATGCATAAAGATACATAAAAAATTATATATATAGAAATTCATCAGATCAGCAAGTTCAATGAAATAAAACAGAACAAAAAGGAATCTCATTGATATCCATGATCTTCCTTTACCTATACTGGATGCTGAACTGTGCAAAAACAGTCCCATCTCTCTAGGGAATTTAATGTCTTTATTTAGCCATGCTTGGCTGCACCTGTTCATCTGCTCACTTTCCTCCCCAGTGAGGCGTGCCGGACCTGGGCCAGAGCAGCCAGAGCAGCCGGAGCAGCCGGAGCAGCCAGAGCAGCCGGAGCATCCAGAGCATCCAGAGCAGCCAGAGCAGCCAGAGCAGCAGACCATCCTGCCACAGGGCTTCCTGAGGCACATCACAGTGTGTCTTCAGATCAGCAGGACAGCCAGCAGTCTACACTGTATATTTGTGTGTGCCTGTTTTTTGTGGTAAAGTGTGCTTCTATGGGGAGTGTGGAACTCAGTGGCTCTCGTTACTGGATTGTAATTCTTCCTCTGTTTGAATGAGGAAAAGACCAGTGAATGAGTGATGTGATGTTTATTTACAGAGTCTATGATAACAGCAGGTGTTTCTGAGCTTTGACCACATGGGGATATTAATGATCAATGAGCTAGCAGCTAAAGACAAATCTTCCCATGTAGATATAGATATACCAAATATTCTTGTTTATTTCAATTCAATATCAACAAATTTCAAACTCCTCTCTTTGCGTACTGAAAACTCACAATGTCTCAGAAGGCTTTGTGTGGCTAATTAAGAAGTACTTAAGTAGTTAAAACTAAGACTCCATATGTAGTGTGAGTGACAGAGACAGAGAGCCATATGAGTGTATCTTATTAGAAGCCCAGCGAGCTCCCAACACATGGTCTTGTTTACAAAGCACGTTAAGCAGGAAATGAACCATGAAATGACTCTCTCAACACACTATGGAAAAAAAAACGAGCAAGGAACGGTGAAAGGAAAAGAGAGAAGCCTGCATATTCTCTCCCCTATTATGCAGACACAGATAAACATAATCAATTTCATGAGACATTATTGTAAACATAATGTAAACAAAGCCATCTGTAGTTTCTGGTGGGAACGTCGCTTTCCAGGGAAATAGCAAATGCATTGAAAGCAAGGGTTTAGAATGATATGAGTGACGTTTTTAAATAAATGTCATGCTGAACAAAATCATACACAATAGCGAAATTGTGTGAGTTGAGCAGTTGTGTCTAAAGGTTACTTGAATTGACAGGGTTACAATATAGACACCAGTTGTGACAGAATCACAAACCTAAAGATTTCATTTCATTCACATCTGTGACCTGTGGTAAGTCTCATAAACTGACATCAAATGATGGGTTTTATAATGTCAATGTATCATTTTAATGTCCATTTTTATTATACTCTCCTCAAGCATGCTGCCCCCACTACCCCACTACCCCACCCCAGCCCCACCGCCCCACTACCCCACCCCAGCCCCACAAGTCCACCGCACACTAAGCCTCCCCAGTTCATCAATGCAGGATGATGTTTACACAGGAAGTCAATAGGAAGCTCCTGCAGTGGACAAAGGCAAGAGGTCTTATCAACTCATAATTCTTCAACCCACCACAGTCTTCTTCATGAGAAACAAACAATGCAGTTTCTCATGCTCTCCAGGAGGTGATATTATCATTATCAAATCCTGTTAGCGTTCACAGGAAATGAATGAGTCTGTGGGTGATGTTAGCCATGATTTAAATAGGAGCAGAGCACAGGAGTGGAAAATAATATCCACATCATTTATCTAGTTGTGTATAATAACAAGAACAAATAAAATAATTATGAACTTTAATTTGTGTGGCACTTTTTAATTTTGTGCTGGGATTTTGACTGTTTATATCTGCATCCTTACTGATTGACACATTTTGTTTTTCTTTGTGGTTTTACATATGAAATATTTAATTTACAAATCAGTATTGTTATAACAATGAGTGGGCAGAAATGATACATGATTTGAATGATGGCATCCTCAACAAAAAATGATATTAAACGTGCTTATTTTCCGAGCATAAACAACCCATTTAAAGAAATGTATGTGCAATATCTCGTAACTTATATGATAACTCAATAACCTAACTGAATCCTTTTTCCTTTGACATTAAATCAGCTCTTTCTACCACAGAACAGCAAAAGAATAGGAAAGCTAAGCTAACAACTTTCTGCTGATTCTCAGAGGAGATTTTGGATCCTAAATACATAATAATGATGAATTAAGATCCAGCTGTGGTGAATATTGTGAAATGAAAGAGGGAAAAGAGGATGCAAGCTAAATAAGGAGACTATTCCTCTTGAGGGAAGAGATGCATGTAAAGAAAAGAGAAATGGACAAGCTAAGAGTGTTGGTCTTATCCCAGCAGGGGATTAAGTCATGTGCCACTTTTACTCTGTTGTGCTTGCAGACACTGATGCATGCGTACAGACACACATACACACACACACACACCCACACACACACACCCTGAGAGCAGATGACAGGGGTTAAGGAGCTTGGCCGGTCCTTGAGTCTGTGTTATTCAACAGTAATGACTTTAGAGAATGTAGGATTCTTTTATCCATCGCTGTAATTTAATAAAGAATCAAGGACTCGTCCGCAAGGTCTTCTACAAGCTCTTCAATATACTGGGCTCTCCCTCTCTTTTATTATCTTTACCTGATTTTCTACTCTATTCCTCCTTCATCCTCTCTCTCTCTCTCTCCCTGTTTCTTCACATTTCCTTCATTTATCTACACAGTTTGGCCTCTTTGGCCTATTTTTGATTAGAATAGATTGACGTCTAATCTATGTATGTATATTGTATATTGATTAGCAATAAATACACAGATGAAGTTGGGGAAAAATATTGATATTTGCTCCCACCCTTTCTATCACTCCTGCTCTCAACAAGGAGTGCCCTCTCTCTCTCCCTCTCCCTCTCCCTCTCCCCCTCTTCCCCCTGTAAATGGACTTCTGACTGAGGTGTGTGCCATCATACTGATGCTTCAGGACAGGTGAATGATAGATACAGTGTGTGTGTGTGTGTGTGTGTGTGTGTGTGTGTGTGTGTGTGTGTGGTGATGGAATATCCTGAAGAAAAAGCAATTTAGCAACCTTAACCGTTATTCCAAGAGCCCAAAAATATGAGAAGTTATTACCAGTGCAGAAAACACCTAAGTATGGTGGCACATGTGTTTTTATGAGGCATGCTGCACTTGATTTGTGTTGGTCATTCAGGCAGTACTCAGTGGGCACTGGTAATTGCCATTGACTGGAAATCAATACGGCTGTATTCAGAATCGCAGAGATTACAATTTCTAACCTCACCTGGAAAACTGGTTTCCATGGAAACCTGAGTTTGTGTCTTTTCACAAAAACACAGCTGCTGGTAGAATGGAGTAGAAAATGATTTAATAAAAACTATTGTAGGTTTAAATCTAGGAGTCTAAATCTAGTCTGGTGCAATTCAAGCAAGCAATATACCTATGCAGGTCTCTCCTACATAGGTATATAATGTACAGTATATATATATAATTTAAATTGTAACGCCTTCATCAACTTACAGTGATGGACCATTACTTCTGAAATGCCATTACCTATTGGAAGCAGAGAATAATACTACTGTACATGAGCATGGCCTTCTCTCTCACACACACACACACACACACACACACACACACACACACACACACACACACACACACACACACTCATACAAGATCTCTATCGGTGTGCATTTAAGTGTGAATGTGTGCAATTTCCTTGTGTGTATGTTGGTTTAAGCGTATGCAGCGCTGCACCTTGGCCTGTGCTAGGCTGAATCCAGAATGCCTTATCAGATAAGTGGTGGCAGATCCGCTTGAATTCACACAAGGCCTTGAAGTCAGCTCTTATTGATATTCATATAGACTGGCTGGGGAATGAACACACATTCTCCTCTATCTCTCTGCTTCTATTAATTCTATTCTTCACTCTCCACCTTCCCATCTATTTCAACACTCTTTTAAAATAGACCTAGCTGCTTTCTTTATCTCCCTCCTTTCCTCTTTCAGGTTCTCTGAATACTTCACCACTGGCAGCCTGCACAGCCTTCCTCCCTGCCTCCTATCATTTCTTTTAAATTATATTGATAGTCGCTCTCTATTTTTTTTCTTTTTCCTCATTATTTCCATCCCTCCTCTTATAATTGACCGTTTATAAGATGCTTTATCCCAGTTTTCCCACTTCCATTACGCTCTCCTCCGATTAGACAGGTTTTTATCCAGGGCTTCTTTTGACTACAAATATTCATAGCCATGCTCACCTGGGTAATAGCCCATTTAATTCCTGCATCAATCCTATTTTGTGCTAGATGAAAGAAGGTTTGAATAAGGACGCCTTCATTTCCAATAGTTCACTTTTCTAAAACTATGCTATGAGTAGGGTGAACTAATTTCTATTTCAAAGTGATTTTAATGCCATAACAAGATAACCATGGTACTTACATCCATCAGCAGACCAACCCTTTGTACACTGTTGAAAAACACAACAGTCTCCTCCATGTTACTCAACAATGAATTGTTGACAATTTACTGTGTCTCTTTTCTTTCATATTTCGCTCTTTCTTTTCATAATCATCCTATATTACTGTAATCTGTCAAAGAAAGGATGATGTAACCTTTCATTCTGGATAATCAGGTTTTCAGCATTTGTTACCTAGAAAGCTAGCCCATTCCAGGAGAGTTACCCTGGGAAAGAGGAAGGGTTTCTCATGAACATCCTGTCTTGACCCCTCCTAAAGAGACATGTGACCAGTTGGGGTTGATGCCCCCTGAAGTTTAAGGAATATATGGTGATAGTTCTTATCAACTGGGTAGAAGTTTGGAAACAGATGGTCAAGAGTCAAACATCTCTTTTCTTTTGAAGGAGACGGCCAATCACAGAACTACACCTGAGAGTTGCGTGTTTTAAAACATTGTAAATGTTTACATAACCGTAACTGGACCCCAAATCAGGTTACTTTCTAAGATATACTGCACAGAGGAGAATGTGCATTAAGAAAGAAGCTTACTACTGAAGCTCGGAACTGAATGTCAAAATCTGTCTCTTTATCTCTTTCAAACAGACACATACTGCGCACAAAGACATGAACACACTAACACACACAAACGCACACACACACAAAGGTATGCTAATCCTATATAAGAGTAATCCTTGAGTGCTCTGTTGCTTGCTGTAAATTAACTGATGTTGTGACAAAACTCACTGCTGCTTTCTAAGGAGAGGAACAGACACACACACACACACACACACACACACACACCCTGTCCTGGAGTAGGAGTGCTTAAACAGATGTGTGTGAGTGTACTCCAATACATGCATGGGATAAAGGGAGTGCAGTATTGGGTGTCAGGAGTTTTATATGCTATGTTATATGTGTGTGTCTGTGAAGGAGTGTGTGTGTGTGTGTGTATCTGTGTGGCAGATAGTGACAGTGTAAAATAAATCACCAGTGCAGAGCTGAGAATATTTGTGAGCAGGAAAGTGAATCGAAAAACAAGAAAAGGAGAGAGAGGATGAGGGGGGGGGGGGGGGGGGGACAAGAAAAGACAACATGAACGACACTGATGGAACATTCACAAATAAACCCCTACAGTCCACCATGGACAAACAGTAACCCTGGCAACTGTTCATCAGAGTTTCTATATTTCCTCCCTTCATCGCCGATGTGCCATTTGACAGCCTTCTTTTGAAGTACGTGCAGACAATATGTGAATATTACCGCTGTGTTATACTCCGCCAAACAGCTTATCAATATAACAAGGATACAGAGCATCTTATAAGTACCCCACCCCTCCCTGATTCACATAGGGTTATTGATGGACTTCCCTAATGGATCTTAGATTGCACATAAATGAGAGTGCTCAGCCAAAGCTCTCCGTGTTATATTAGGGGCCCTGTCATTCTATTCAACAGTCTTGTGTTTAAGTGGTGACAACACATCACTCGCTCTCCTGTTCATTTGAGTTGTTAGAAAGGTTTTTGTGTATAGAGGGCGTCCAGCTTGGTGGACGGCTGAATTGCTGTTATTCTTGACATTTTACATTTTAGTCATTTAGCAGACGCTCTTATCCAGAGCGACTTACAGATTCCCCCCTGAGGCAAGTAGGGTGAAGTGCCTTGCCCAAGGACATAACGTCATGTAGCCACAGCCGGGAATTGAACTTGCAACCTTCCGATCACTAGCCCAACACCTTAAGATAAGATCCTTTATTTGTCCCCCAGAGGGGAAATTGCAGTCTACAACAGCAGCAGGGTACAATACAGAGTGACAGGGGGAAATATAAAGCACAGAAGATACAGTCGAGTACAAAATATCAAGTACGAGATAGGGATCTAAATTTAAAGTTAAGTGGGAGAGATTTAAGTGAGAGTGGCTCCTGTCTTGAATAAGAAGTGACATACAGCCAACTGCTGAGCGTCTATCTAGTCACAATGTACAGGAGAAGGTGACAGTGATGTGATGAATCCTTCAAACAAAGAAGCCTCAAGATTGTTGTTTGTGGTTTCTAGGATAGTAAGGAACTACGCTGGAAGGACAGATTCAACTTTTCAATATTATTTCTATAAATTCATGTTATGGACAGGTGTCAGATATACAGCAGCAGTGACTGAGAAGAGTGGAGAAGAGCAGGGATGTGAAAGGAACCCTTGAAGCTGAATATCACATCTCTCAATCTGTTGCAACGTCCTTCACCAATACTTGAGAATGGTCTTATTAGAAAGATGTTAGCCAAATGAACCTTTTGAATGTGAGGGATGGGCTAACCATCTAGTCCTGTGTGTCAGGGTTTGCCTAGTAAGCACATTGTGGAAAGATATTAAGCTCAAAACCTTCAAGTTTCCTATTATAATTATTCCTATTAAGTTTCACTCTTCTTCCACTGAAATCCAAATTCTGTTTTTATGTGGTGGAAGGGGGGGGGGTGTTTAAGATCAAGATCGTATCTTTTACTATGCTAATCTTGTTTTATTTGAGTAGTAAAGGGAAATGAGACAAATCCAGGGTTTAATATCATTTGTTTACAGTGCATCTGTTTTTATGACTTGCATATATGCAAAGACACACTCGCTTCATGCTGCCATCATTATTTTAAAGAAATAACCATGCTCCTCAAGTTCATCCTTATTATCAGTCATACATTACACTGGATTTATAGGAAAAAAAGGCTAAATGAATGAAAAGGCCTTTGAACATGAATATCTTTCAAAATTTTTAATCAGAATCTACATGTAAGATACAATTTATTGAATCATAAGTCAGGGTTATATTTTGTCCAATGTCATATGTTAACCTTCACAGCCCTGAAATGCTCTCCACTCCAGGGTTGTCCAGCCTTGCCAGGCTGAGGATTGTACTGTATGAATTAGTGAAGGATTAAGCCAGTGTTGTTGTTAATTCTCCCCTCTGATGGTGCATCTGGGCTGTGCTCAAATGTCACTCCCTCTATGGGGGGGGAGCCTTTGCACTCCATAGGGGGAAAAGAGGGAGTTACGATTATAGTTTGGTTTGTTTTATGGTTTCCTTAATGGAGTTACTGAGTTTTTTTTTAATTTCCTCTGAATTTTTTTAATAGTTTGGGAAATTAGTTTTACATTGTAAAATTAAGTCTCACAAACTTCCTATGGACATTATAATTCAGATTCAGAATCCTTTATTAATCCCAAAGGGGAAACTCCTTTGTAGCTACTAAATGCTATCAAGTGGAAAGTCATAAAAAATCTTGATGGACAAATGTGATCTAGTCTTAATTCAGCAGCCCTGTTTGTCTGTGCTGGCAGTAATTTCTGCCTTCTGCTCTCGT
>CM059289.1:19484664-19527164 GCA_030340665.1 Neosalanx taihuensis
CCAGGATCTGTCCCAGTGCCCCATGTTCTGCTGTAGCTGCTTGTATCAGATCCAGGATCTGTCCCAGTGCCCCATGTTCTGCTGTAGCTGCTTGTATCAGATCCAGGATCTGTCCCAGTGCCCCATGTTCTGCTGTAGCTGCTTGTATCAGATCCAGGATCTGTCCCAGTGCCCCATGTTCTGCTGTAGCTGCTTGTATCAGATCCAGGATCTGTCCCAGTGCCCCATGTTCTGCTGTAGCTGCTTGTATCAGATCCAGGATCTGTCCCAGTGCCCCACACAGTCAGAGCACTGCTTAGTGTTGTCAAATATTAGTCAATTTGTGAAAAGTCAACATGGCTGGAGTCAGAGTCCAACCGTGGTACCCCCCCCCCCCCATCACCACCCCCCCACCCCCGCCACCCCCCAAAATTGCTTAGTCATGTGCATTCTTATCTAAATGTACTTTAATTAACCTTTAATGTTCTTATTATCTGTATAAAACTGGATGCTAAACTCTATTTCTTTTCCTTGTATTTATACATGTGTCATGACAAAGTTGAGTCTAACCTTCTTATCTCTAGGTATGCATGAAGTGTGTGATTCACCTTCCTGGTGTTTGCTGTGTTTCTCCACCAGGTCCAGACACTATGCTTGACACAGCAGTGACTGCAGTGGTCAGGTTTGCCCAGTACAACAGCAGTGTGTTCCCCACTCCTGAGGACAACACTTCTGTGTTTCCTACCTGGCAGCCAAACTCAGAGACCAACATCAGCAAACCTCACAAATGTCTACAAGTCCTTTACGAAGACATTGGGGACTCCAGGTAAACGTCCTTGAAGTGTTGGACCTGTTTGTGTCTGGTATAGGTTCAGTTTTTTTTATTCTCCAAGTTATGTTATAAATCCACAAGCGAGAGGTACAGCCATGAAACAACCTTGATAGTTTTCACAGTAAAATCTCCCAAGATAACGATAATACATTTGAGATTGGATGTTTCTAGTGAGCTAGATTTCCTCTACCAACAATAACAGGACACAAATGTCCAGTCAAATGGGGTTAGCGAATGTTGTTGTCCCCTCCCACTTCCTATCAAACTACATTCAAGACATTCCTTCATTCATCGCTCCTTAGCTTGAGGCAGAGGCTCCATTGTGAAAACATTATTGACCAACCCTGTCTTGGTTAAGTTAGTCCTTTACACAGTGGATGCTGTCCTTTACAGCAACAGTACATTTATAGTAGGTCCAAACTCATGGTCCAAATTCTCCCCCCTTACCCCTGTGTAATGCCATGGTGTGATAAGGATCTGCTCTTCATCATCTCTTACAGAGTTCGGTTTTGGGATCTCATGCTGCTGGTCCCGAATGTGGCGTTCTTTATCTTCCTGATGTGGAAGCTGCCTTCTGCCAGGGCGAAGATCCGATTAACCTCAAGTCCCATCTTCATCACCTTCTATATCCTGGTATGCTGCACTACCTCCTCACCTCATATCTCTTTGACACTAGTTTGGTTTCACTCATAATCTGACTGCAATGTTTAGGGACTGATATTTGTATGCTAATATTTAAGTGTATTTATATATTTACATTTAAGTATATTTATATGTTTAAATCCTGTATATGTTCATTATTTGCTCCATCCTGCCACAGTAAGTTCTGTGTTTGTGCAGCTTCCATGGAGAATAAAAACAGAGTTGTGATTGTGATATAGTGGTGTTTTCTGTAGATAGTGTTTGTCACGGCTCTTTCTTCCTGTGTGTTTGTCCCCTGAGGTGTTTGTGGTCGCTGCTGTGGGAATCACACGAGCGATCGTGTCCATGACCGTCAGTGCTTCTAACGCTGCCACTATCATAGACAAGGTGAGACAGCATGAGGACAGCATGAGGACAGCATGAGGACAGCATAAGGACACTGCGATTTTTGGGGTTTTTGAATAATACATTGTTAATCTTATCCCTTCGTTAGGTGTTGTGGGAGATCACTCGCTTCTTCTTGCTGACTATTGAGCTCAGTGTTATCATTCTGGGACTGGCTTTTGGTAGGTGGTGTTCCTTAGCATTTGACAGTTGAAAGCTTGTAACTGCCTGTATTTAATCAGATCAAAATTTATTTGTATAGTCCTTTTTACGAGGCTTTTTTCAAGGCTTTTCGAACGAAAGATTTTTGCGAAAGGTCAATTGAAGAAAATACAACTTTTTAATGAAGATTCTTTTTGTCTATTCCATCAGGTCACTTGGAGAGCAAGTCCAGTATAAAGCGTGTGCTTGCCATCACTGCTGTGCTAGCGCTGGGTTACTCCATTACACAGGTAAACGACTCTGTTAAAATCCCGAAAGAAGGAGAAATAATTGTGCCTTTTTACACAAGGGAAATGACGACACGTTAAGTGATGGATGCGGAATCAATTCTGTCAGTTAGTTTAATTGTCCATGATGGCCCTTGGGCCCCTCCTGCTCAGGGTACACTGGAGATCCTCTACCCAGATCAGCACCTCTCTGCAGAAGACTTCAATATCTATGGCCATGGGGGACGTCACTTCTGGTTGGCCAGCTCCTGCTTTTTCTTCCTGGTACGTGGCCTATTGCAGTGCTTCATTGTGCAGTATGGGAAAAACATGCATTATGGGAAGTTACAATGGTTTAAAGGTCAATTCGAACCTAATCTTTCTTCATTAAGGTGTACACTCTAATCGTCATCCTGCCCAAAACCCCAATGAAGGAAAGGATATCTCTGCCTTGTAAGTTTGAAGACTTCCTGTTTCCTAGTTGTATAGTATATATATATGCTCCCATATTCTGTTCTGTGCAAAAAACGGAATCATCTAGTGATTATTAAGTGTCAGAAACAACGTACCTATTGGCAGTCCTAATCACTCGACGCTTCTACTTTCAATAGACGTGTTTTATCAAATGAAAAGGAGCTATTTTTGGTGCGCTTGTTGTCAGCAAGGCACACTATTGGCATCCCACATTTATATACAGAGGGTATAGCTTCTGGGGTAATTGTAAGGTGTGGATGCAGCTGGGGCAATTGATTCATTGTGTATAGAGCATCCTACTCTATTGAGGTCTCCAAAAATACACCGGTTGGATAAATGGTTGAAGAGATAAAAATGTTTTGCAATCGACAATTACATCATCTGCCTTGTTGGAAACTGGGTGTAGTTAACACATTTCTCCCCCTAACGGTTTACTTCCTTTTTCCCAGCTAAGAAGAGTTTCTATGTGTATGCAGCCATTCTGTCTGTACTGAACCTGGTGCAGGGCCTGGGCAGTGCCCTGCTCTGTGCTGATGTAATAGAGGGACTTTGGTGAGTGCGTGCGTGTGCGTGTGCGTGTGCGTGTGTGTGTTGTTCAGAGGTTTTTATTGCCTGAAGTAGCCTCCATTTTATAGGATTACAGTCATTTAGATCTCCTGAAGTGTTAACCTGGGCTGCATTTCCTGATGCAACCTTTGAAAAAAAAAAAGTGTTTTTTTCTACATCTGAGTCACAGTAACTGTGTAGACCTGGCTGATTGTGATTTATGTTGATTTAAAACAGCTGTGTGGATGTCACCACCTTCCTCTACTTCTCAGTCTTCGCTCCTCTCATCTATGTCACTTTTCTCAAGGGCTTCTTTGGGTATGTATGTAAAACATTATACCATATCATTATGGTACACTTATTATACCATATCTAACATGCTGTGTCCTTTGAATTGCGATTATAATATAATTCATGAAAAAAACCCAAACACTGTGTACAGCACTCAGGTTTTCTCCCCCCCCCCCTTCAGCTCGGAGCCAAAGATCCTCTTCTCCTACAAGTCCCAGGTGGATGAGCCTGATGATACGGATGTTCACCTGCCCCCCACCACATCCTCCAGCCTTGGACGCAAGGAAGTGGAGCAGGGGTCTTTTTACTCCAGCACCCAGATTGATGGGTCTGACTCTGGGGCCTACCTGGATGACGTGGCCTCGGGACCCTATGGGGCCGGTAGCATCAACAGCATTGACAGTGACCGCTGGAGGGCTATCAACGCCTAGCAGAGAGAAGTGGAGAAATGGGAAGGAACAACTAGGGGAATGACAATTGGGGGTTAGGTGGATAGGGAGGTGTATGATTTAAGCAACAGAGTGTGGAAAGTGCTTAAGTGAGTGGGCGGGCTCTACTTGGGGGGGGGGGGGGGCAACACCAAAACATCCAGAGGAACTATTGCAGGGAGATACCCCCACAATCCCCCCCACATTTCCTGACAGGATACGGAGACATGAGAGACTATGAGAGGACACCTGGTTTGCTTTCAAGCAGGTGACAAAGTCCTCAAACAATGAAATTGTACTCGCATCCCCTCCCATCGCTGACTCTTATCAGTCTGTTTCCCACATTGGTCAATACCCGCTGTAGCCACAGCTACGGTGGAGTAATACTTCCATGGTTTGAAAGTAAATAAGTGGTTTATCAAGATTAAAACTAAACAATGTTTAGGGCTCCAGTTCCACACAGAGTTATATCAGTTAAGTCGACTTGCTTCTGTTCTGTTTGAGATCATTGGGGAAATAGGGAGTTATACCTAATAAGTGTGGCTCCATGTCAAGGTAGGTCTCAGTTGTATCACAAAGGACCTTCATCTACAGATAGGGTAATGTGGTATTGGACCATATTGTGAATTCTTTATTCTTACATTTTGATCTTTATGTTTGAAAGTATGTGTAAATTCATGTCTTCATAATTTTCCCCACATAATTTATTAGGGTGAATTGATACACTTGTGGGACCAGTATTTTGAGCAGTGCGTTTGGTACTGAATGAGAAATTCACTGTTGGGTCCTATTTCCGACCCAATGGAAGCATTCCCAACAACAGTATGTCATGGATACATGTAAGAATTTGCTGTTTTTATTTATTGAAGTTTGGTGATTCATTTTATTTTAGGGGGGGTTATGGTGCACCATGTTGATCATTCCTTGTATTAAATTAGGATTAAATATCATTCTCAGTCAATAAAGACTTTACCCAAGAAATGTATTTGAAGATATGGCACTTATAAGTGTTTTGATGGCCTCTTAAAATTTGAAGATACATAATATAACTTTTCTAACCTGAAAGTTTGCAATAAATTACATTTTATTCAGTGTCTGTATTCAACCCTTTGCTGTCATAGGCATACCATAATAGATGTTCTCATCGTATTTCAAGAGTAGTTTTATTTTTTATGTACATTAGATGACTGTATAAAACTCCTCTAGAGAGCCAATGATCCCCAGTAAGGACAATCTCATCACGGATCACCAGACCCCAATGATCCCCAGTAAGGACAATCTCATCACGGTTCACCAGACCCCAATGATCCCCAGTAAGGACAATCTCATCACGGTTCACCAGACCCCAATGATCCCCAGTAAGGACACACTCATCACGGATCACCACACCCCAATGATCCCCAGTAAGGACTCACTCATCACAGATCACCATACCCCAATGATCCCCAGTAAGGACACCCTCATCACGGATCACCAGACCCCAATGATCCCCAGTAAGGACTCACTCATCACAGATCACCATACCCCAATGATCCCCAGTAAGGACGCCCTCATCACGGATCACCAGACCCCAATGATCCCCAGTAAGGACACCCTCATCCCGGGTCACCCCACATGGCCGGGACTCCTTTCAGAGACCGGACTTCCCTCATTATCGTCCACGACAATTCACTACTTGTATATAAATTGAATAAAAAATAAAGTTGTCCTCCGACGAGGGAGGGTGGTGGTGGGCCAAAACAAAACAAAAATTCTCGTCCACGACGGGTTTTCCGTTCATTTCTTAAAGGAGACATACAGCAGCAACGAAAGAAAGTTACTAATCGATAGGTATAAATATTATGTTGCTGCTCACCAAATGACATCTTCATCCTATATGAGGCATCTGTCCTACTCTTCGTCAGTTCTCCATTGAGTGGTTGGGTGGATAACATGTGACCCCCTGGTTAACTGTTAAATTTAGGAATAAGTTAAATTTTATAACCGTAATGTTATAGTATAGATTTGTATCTATACCAAAGTACAATATTGTGACAGGACTTTTTTATTTACATGTTATTAACATTTTCTTGACATGTCTGATGATCTCAGAGAGCCGGGGTGTGTTGGAAACACACTGACTAATGCGCAGCTCCCCGGGGTGGAGCTTAGATCAGATCAAGGTTCACTGGTCCACAGTGTAGACTTTTTACTGTCGAAGTCAGGTCGTTTTTGTTTCTACGAAATAGGTGTTTTAACTAGCAGCATATAAGATTTGTGGGGTTTTAATCCAGGTTATTTATTCCACTTTAAATTCGCCGTCATTAGAGACCGACAAGGAATTAACTTGTAAAAATGCCTCCTGTCGACAATGATAGCGGACGGAATGAACTGAAAAGCAGAATACATGAGCTGATCGATTCAAATCAAGTTCTGGTCTTTAGTAAAAGCTTCTGTCCTTATTGTGTGAAGGTACGATGTCAAAGATAAGTGATCATATATAATATAAGATAAGTTATGTTAGTTAGAGTTAGCAGAACCGGCACTTTCTCCCGCTCATGTGGTCGTCATGGCTACACTGGGATCAGAAGCTAGCTTAGCTCTGAACTTATTGATTATTTATTTAGTCTAAAGTAGTATAAATATATCAATATCAGTGTATCACATTGGATTAGCATCTGCTCTCAAACATTTTATTTAAATTATAGCCCAGCTAGTCTAGTTGTTTTAGCCGAAAACTGTAGAGTTAGTTGATGGTGGCTGGCTGGCTGGCTAGCTAGCTTTGTAGCCCTACTTGATTTCTGGTAGCTTGTAGCAGCTAATAAGGTTAAATATAGATGATATTTGGTATCAAATGATTTATTCATAGCTTTAAAGCTGTGTCGAAAAAATGGTGGCAACTAGCCTTCTAGTGTTTATTTATTAAACTCTAAGTTAACTAACTTTTTACGTTTTAACCTGGTATAACCTGGTTGACAGAGACTACTAATGTTAGCATTTCTTTAGGTCTAAATATGTTTGTTCCACGTTAAGAGAAACCCCATCTAACTTGTAGTACTTTGCATTTCAGGTTAAGGATCTTTTCAAAGAGCTGAATGTGAAGTGCAATGTGGTGGAGCTGGATCTGATAGGTAAGATGTGGTGGAGCTGGATCTGTTAGGATCTGATAGGTAAGATGTGGTGGAGCTGGATCTGATGGGTAAGATGTGGTGGAGCTGGATCTGATAGGATCTGATAGGTAAGATGTGGTGGAGCTGGATCTGTTAGGATCTGATAGGTAAGATGTGGTGGAGCTGGATCTGTTAGGATCTGATAGGTAAGATGTGGTGGAGCTGGATCTGATAGTTAAGAGGATGGTGGAGCTGGATCTGATGGGATCTGGTGGGTAAGATGTGGTGGAGCTGGATCTGATAGGTAAGATGTGGTGGAGCTGGATCTGATGGGTAAGATGTGGTGGAGCTGGATCTGATAGGTAAGATGTGGTGGAGCTGGATCTGATGGGTAAGATGTGGTGGAGCTGGATCTGATAGGTAAGATGTGGTGGAGCTGGATCTGATAGGTAAGATGTGGTGGAGCTGGATCTGATGGGATCTGGTGGGTAAGAGGATGGTGGAGCTGGATCTGATGGGATCTGATAGGTAAGATGTGGTGGAGCTGGATCTGATAGGTAAGATGTGGTGGAGCTGGATCTGATGGGATCTGGTGGGTAAGAGGATAGTGGAGCTGGATCTGATGGGATCTGATAGGTAAGATGTGGTGGAGCTGGATCTGATAGGATCTGATAGGTAAGAGGATGGCAGCTGTGATCCAGGTCCTACACTGCCAACACCTGCTGGATGAGTCAGCACGTAGAACTGAGGAATTCAACTTGTTACAGCTTGGGAAGTTGCTAATCACAGCCTTAATGTTGTGCAAGGTAATTTATGAAATGGTTGTTTTGTAAGCTGCATGTTGACATGCAAATTGGTCAACATGGAGTTTTGTGACAGTACAAAAATGTAATTAGTCTGTATATTACTATATATTACATGGTACTCAAACATTTTCAATACCAACAACTGAAATGGGTTTACTGAATAACTCATTTGTTGACAGTAACAGTCACCTACAATCTTTGGGACTGTATCTTACTTATGACAACTAATGGACTGAGGCAAAGTGGGGAACATTATTCTTTGGCCAGAGAGATTTACATTTGAAGTGATCTTTTTTAAACCTGCGTCCTCCTGACTACAGAGGATCCACCTGGCTCATTATCAGTACTGAGTTCAAAGGCCTTCAGCTCTGATCCGAGGGGGATGCATCTCTGATCGTAGGGGGCTTCAGCTCTGATCCGAGGGGGCTGCATCTCTGATCGTAGGGGGCTTCAGCTCTGATCCGAGGGGGCTGCATCTCTGATCGTAGGGGGCTTCAGCTCTGATCCGAGGGGGCTGCATCTCTGATCGTAGGGGGCTTCAGCTCTGATCCGAGGGGGCTGCATCTCTGATCGTAGGGGGCTTCAGCTCTGATCCGAGGGGGCTGCATCTCTGATCGTAGGGGGCTTCAGCTCTGATCCGAGGGGGCTGCATCTCTGATCGTAGGGGCCTTCAGCTCTGATCCGAGGGGGCTGCATCTCTGATCGTAGGGGGCTTCAGCTCTGATCCGAGGGGGCTGCATCTCTGATCGTAGGGGGCTTCAGCTCTGATCCGAGGGGGCTGCATCTCTGATCGTAGGGGCCTTCAGCTCTGATCCGAGGGGGCTGCATCTCTGATCGTAGGGGGCTTCAGCTCTGATCCGAGGGGGCTGCATCTCTGATCGTAGGGGGCTTCAGCTCTGATCCGAGGGGGCTGCATCTCTGATCGTAGGGGGCTTCAGCTCTGATCCGAGGGGGCTGCATCTCTGATCGTAGGGGGCTTCAGCTCTGATCCGAGGAGGCTGCATTAGTGCTTGTAGAATAGGAAACAAACATCTGGTAAGGCACCGGTATACAGAGGTTTTAGAGCAGTATTTGTAAACGTAAATGTGTTTGCTTGAATCCAGGCAACAGGTTATTCAGGGAAGGCCAAGCCTATTTCAGGAAGACAATGTTAAAGGTCCCAGGGCATGCTGTTTTTGGATGCTTTTATCTACATTTACATGTAGTCATTTGGCAGACGCTCTTATACAGAGTGACTTACAGCCAGTACAGGGACATTCCCCTCTGAGGCAAGTAGGGTGAAGTGCCTTGCCCAAGGACACAACATCATGTTGACACCTGGCACTACAATGTTAAGTTTGGGATGCATGAATTAAGAGTTCACAGCTCCTCTCACAACATCTTAATTCTAACATCCTTCCAGATGAGGGTTCTGACTACCAGGCTCTGCTGGTGGAGATGACAGGGCAGAAGACTGTCCCCAACGTCTTCATCAACAAGACTCACATCGGAGGATGTGACAAAACCATGCAGGTAGGCATCCTGGCAGTGACTGTAATATTCCACCTATGGTACATGAATAGGCATCCTGGCAGTGACTGTAATATTCCACCTATGGTACATGAATAGTACCTGTGACCTGCTGTGTTCCCCTCAGGCCCACAGGAACGGTGTGCTGCAGCAGCTGCTCTGCGGGGAGGCTGAGGTGTATGAGTACGACCTCATCGTCATCGGGGGAGGCTCCGGGGGCCTGGCCTGCTCAAAGGTCAAAGAGCCACACTCTTTCACGCATGCATTTGTAGTAAAACTGATGACTCACACAGCTTGTTTTAGTCATGTGTTGGGGTCTTTAAGAAAGGGCATCTTTAATCACAACCATTACAAAGTAATAGATATTTAATATTTTTGTGTGATTACGTAGTATCATGGTCACTTTGGGTTGTGTAGTGTGAATGGCTTCTCTGTGGCTACGCTTACATTTTAATCAGTTAGCAGACGCTCTTATCCAGAGTGACTTACAGTAAGTACAGGGACATTCCCCCCTAAGACAAGTAGGGTGAAGTGCCTTGCCCAAGGACACAACATCATGTTGACACAGCCTGGGTTTGAACCAGGTACTTCTGAACCTAAGTGCTCAGCCACCTGACCCCCGCTCTGCTTGTCTTACAGGAGGCTGCTATCCTTGGGAAGAAGGTCATGGTGCTGGACTATGTGGTGCCAACACCCAAAGGAAATACTTGGGGTCAGTATGATGTGTGTTACAGACAGAAACATTACCCATTTAAATCAAGTCAGCATGGGTTTATGGAGCCATTGTTTTTTATTCAGCCCTTGACACCAAGACAACACCAAACCCCCTAGATGGGAACACAAAATCTCTTCCAGAGCAGAGAATCTAAATAAGAACACCCTTCACTGTGTACTACTAACAACTGTATTAGTCCAGTATCAAACACGTATAGACATGCAGACACACACTTCCTGTTCATGTTAACACAGACTGTAAAACTGAGACTGTCACAAAGCGCTGGGATTTCATCTTAATCCACTATTCAGGTGATGTGAATTGACTTGTGTGAAAGAGGGAAGTTTGTGCTTGAACCTCATTCATGTTGTATTTTCTAATCATGTGCTGAAGTCTAATCTATACATTTGATTTGCTCTGTGTGTGTGTGTGTGTATGTATGTGTGTGTGTGTTATGCCCAGGTTTGGGGGGTACGTGTGTGAATGTGGGCTGTATTCCCAAGAAGCTGATGCACCAAACAGCTCTGCTAGGAACAGCCATGAAAGACGCTCGCAAGTTTGGCTGGGAGTACGATGAGCTAGGTGAGTAAAGGTGCTTAAAGAGGGGGTTATTATATCACCCAGGGTTATTATAACATCCAGGGTTAAACAGTGGTTAAGGAGGGGGTTATTATAACATTTTTGCCCAAGGACAAAACGTAATCCTGCCCGGTCAGGAATTGATCTGGCAACCTTCTGACTAACAGCCTGATTCCCTAACTGCTTAGCCACCTCCCTCCCCCAGTTAATGATGAGACCCCTGTTGTTCCAGTGAAGCACAACTGGGAGACCATGAAGACTTCTATAAACAACTATATCGGCTCCCTGAACTGGGGCTACAGGGTAGCACTGAGAGACAAGAAGGTCGACTACGCCAACTCCTACGCTGAATTCATCGAACCACACAAGATCAAGGTGAGTGGAGAAATACTGCTGCGACTTCTGTGGCACTTTACAATATGCTGTGTGTTCACAAAGTGTTTCTCTCAGTAATGTGTTGGTGTATACTACAAGTACTATATTGTTGATAGGAAGCGTATATCTTTTGTATGCATGTAACCTTGGACTGATTTTGCTGTGTAGGCGACCAATAAGAGAGGGAAGGAGACCTTCCACACTGGAGCACGCTTCGTCATCGCCACAGGAGAGAGACCTCGTTACCTGGGGATCCCTGGAGACAAGGAATACTGCATCACCAGGTTTCTATCACACACATACTCCTATTATTGATTTTGTTAACGCATTTTGGTGCCCCCCCCCCTCCCCTCACCACTTTGGTGCCCCCCTGATCAGAATCAGAATCTATTTTAATCGCTATGCAAGATATACAAACGAAGAATTCACTATGGCAGAAAGGAGCAAACATAGAACATATATGTGATGCCTCACGCAGTGCGTGATGCGTGTGGTGAGAGCAGTGGTACTGGATAGACGTGTCAAAAAATGAGTCTGAAAATGATTTTATATCCCTGAAAAACTTTTAATGTACTTCGTTTTTTCAGGTTTTGAACATTTCAACCAGTGTACTGTCCATATGATGTTCTTTAACATGTGCTTGTGTCTCTCTTCCCTGCCAGTGATGACCTGTTCTCCCTGCCTTACTGCCCTGGGAAGACCCTGGTCATCGGGGCATCCTATGTGGCGCTGGAGTGCGGGGGCTTCCTGGCTGGCCTGGGGTTGGATGTCACCATCTTGGTACGGTCCATCTTGTTAAGGGGCTTTGACCAGGACATGGCTAACCGTGCTGGGGAGCACATGGAGGAGCACGGGGTCAAGTTCCTCCGGAAATATGTCCCTGTCAAGGTGAGGGCTTTACATCCAGCCATTTGACCCTATAATGACTGAAACATTATCCACAATTCTTAGATAATCTAATCTAATCACAATCTCTTGATAACTTTACATAAAGTATACTGTGTGTGTGTGTGTGTGTGTGTGTGTGTGTGTGTGTGTGTGTGTCTCAGGTGGAGGAGATAGAGTCAGGCACTCCAGGGAGACTGAAAGTAACTGCCAAATCAACAGAAAGTGATGAGGTCATCGAGGGGGAGTACAACACAGTAAGTGATGTCTCTCTCCCCCCCCAAGGCAACAGCTTCCTGAAAAAAAAATGTATTTCCTACTAAGAAATTAGTAGTAGTATCTGACTTCTGGGTACTTTGTGTGTGTTCCTCTCGTAGGTTTTGATAGCGGTGGGGCGTGATGCATGCACAGATAAGATCGGCCTGGACAAAGCAGGGGTCCACGTCAACCCCAAGTAAGGCCTTACCTTATCTCTGTTTATCACAAGGCAGGAATGTCCCTGTGTTTGCTGTAAATCACTCTGGATTAGAGCGTCTGCTGAATGACTCAGTGTAAACTAGGGGGGGATTCCTGTGTGTGACTGTACCTTTAAGGCTCAAGTCATGGTGATTCAGCAAATATGCTGAATACATAACCCACCGCTGTGTGTGCGCGTGCGCTCGCACAGAGACACACCCATACACACACACACACACACACCCACACACCGCTTCTTGCATCAGCATCCTGTCAGAGAGAGTCGGTTGCTGCACCTCCAGCAGGGTCCTCCCATGATGCACCTGGCCTGCTATGCAGTAGAAGGCTGCTCTGTTCTTCCTCCAGGGCCCCACATTTTCCCGACTCCTGCTGATTGGCCATTAGTGCCAGCACAGTAATTGGTAGAGAAAAAAACTGTCATCCTCCACCCTGATCCAGCCACGCTGGAGCTGGGAGAAGAGACCTGATCTGGGTAAAGACTGCTGGAGAGAGCTGATACAGAGGGTCATGTTAGCAGACGCTCCTATCCAGACACAAATAAAGAGAGAGCTACAGAGAGAGAGACACACAAAGAGAGATACAATGAAAGGGAGTGTGTCTCTAACAGGGGTTGGCTGGGGATTAAGCAGGTATGAGGCAGGATTAAGCGATCCTGTGCAGGTCATGCCTGAGTCATAAGACGCCCCACTTAGCACTTCCACTGGACCCACACACTTTGCTTTCTGTGTGCCAAAACAGGCTACTTGTTTTGCTAATGCTAGCTCATTAGGAACCAGGGTTTTAGTTTAGTTCAAACGCTTATCGTTTTGTCGTGAAATTATAGGTTTGATAATGATAATTGATATGACATTACAATGAAAAAAGCCTTTTTTAGTTTTCTGTTAGGGGGGAGAGGAGTGCTATACTGTTCACACTGTGGGAGTCATTATTATTTTACTCCAGTAATTCTCCTTCAGCTTGGGTGGCACAGTAACAGTTGGTAGCAACTTTATCTGGTAGTCGGGGTCATGAACCCTAGCAGAGTTTCACTCCTGCACAAACTCACAAACGCACAAACGCACACACTCGAATGATCCTGTTGAAGTATCGGTCATGCTAACGGTGTGTTTTTCTCTCGCCCTGACTTGACCAGGAATGGGAAGGTTCCGGTGAATGATGAGGAGCAGACCAATGTGCCTCACATCTACGCCATCGGAGACATCCTGGAGGCCAAGTGGGAGCTGACGCCTGTGGCTATCCAGGCTGGCAAGCTGCTGGCACGGCGCCTGTTCGCTGGAGGAACACTCAAGGTCAGCTCAGCCCCTCTGTCTGCTCTGGACTGCTACAACATCACTGATGTTTCTGAAGCCGAGGGCACTTGGCAAAGAGCAGAGGTGTCCAGCCCTGGTCTTCCAGAGCCACTGTCTGAAGAATTTAGATGTTTCCCTGCTCTAACGATGAAGGATTCTAATGAAGGGTCGTTATCAAGCTCTGTGGAAGCCTCATAATGAGCCTTCTTTAGACTCAGATGTGCTGGAGCAGGGACATATCTAAAAGCTTCAGGACAGCGGCCCCTGAGGACCAGGGTTGGGGACCCCTATCGTAGACTATTTCACTTATCTTCCTGTTCAGCTGATTGCTGCTTGGTTCCTGTAGGCCTGATGGCTTGTGACTCCAGCTCTGTGTGTTGTGTTCCAGTGTGACTACATCAATGTGCCCACCACAGTGTTCACCCCACTAGAGTATGGGGCCTGTGGCCTGTCTGAGGAGAGGGCGATCGAGATCTACGGACAAGACAACATTGAGGTGAGAGAGACACATCTGCTGTTTCCCAGCAGACTCCATCCTGGGTCATTATCTTCCTGATCAGTTAACAAACCTTCTTTACTTTTGGTCCTTTTTCTGCTGTCAAAGTTAGGCAGATTGATGCATTTAATTTCTAAATGTAGAAGAAAGACAATGTAGTAGATAAGATATTTAATTTTCTGGTTCCTTGCGTGTATTTGGCGTGTTGTAACAGTGTTTTCCACTCTTGCATGTGCAGGTTTACCACAGTCTGTTTTGGCCGCTGGAGTTCACCGTCCCCAACAGAGATAACAACAAGTGTTACTCTAAGATCGTCTGCAATAAACTGGACAACGTAAGATCCTCATCTCAAGTTGAATATTTGTTCCTTTACTTTTGAAAGTTTGCATCTTAAATGTATGTCTATTGTTGACACACTTTCTATTTTGTGCATTACATGGTAACAGCAGACATGAAATATTCCATATTACATGTTGTCATTTAGCAGACGCTCTTATCCAGAGTGACTTACAGCAAGTACAGTAGGGTGAAGTGCCTTGCCCAAGGACATAATGTCATTTTGTCCTGTTTGGAAACGAACCGAATCGCTAACGGTTCTGATTACTAGCCTGATTCCTTAACCGCTGAGCCACCTGCCTCCCTGTATCCTTCACAGGACCGTGTGGTTGGGTTTCACTATCTTGGTCCTAATGCTGGTGAGGTGACCCAGGGTTACGGAGCAGCCATGAAGTGTGGCATGACCAAAGAGCAGCTGGACAACACCATCGGCATCCACCCCACCTGTGCAGAGGTACCCTGTAACACCTTCCCCACAGAGCACCACACCTTATTACCCAGGCTATTGAGTGCACCTTCCCCACAAAGCACACCTTATTACCCAGGCTATTGAGTGCACCTTCCCCACAGAGCACCACACCGTATTACCCAGCCTATTGAGCGCTCCTGTATTAAAGCTGCACCAACTAAATTTAGATAGAATTATTTGTTATGTTTTTTTCATAAACAGGCCGCACTTGTCTATTAACCGCAAATGTCATTGTCGATGACGTTGTAACATGAAGAATCTATAGATTAGCTGCATCCTTGTTTTGGGTGCAGGGTTCAAAGCGAAAGAAGAAAGTAGCGGCTAATAGCCTGGAAAGTACGGCTGTGTTTGATTGTGACTGAGTGTGTGACTGTGTTTCACTCATTTTATTTAACCACAGCTCTAAATAACAACCATCAGCATCTTTTAGAAGGAAACTATCAAACATGAGCACCAGCTGTAGTGTCCCTAGTGTCTGTAGTTTAAGCTGGAACATCTGCTCACCCTAACCAGCCGATCTCTCCCCCTTCAGATCTTCACCACCATGGAGGTGACCAAGAGTTCCGGTGGTGACATCACCCAGGCGGGCTGCTGAGGTTAAACCCTGCTAGTTTAGCTGGCCATCCTGTCCTCCCCCACCAGCCCCACCTCTTACCTCAGAGCCCTGCATCTCAACAGGCCTTTCAGCATACAGACCCGTAGTCTCTCAGGAAAGACCCAGTCTGAAGTCGTTATGGAGAGTGGTCAGTGTTTAGACACACTGGGTGGGGTCTGATATCAGAGCTGTGAGGTCTGAACAGGTGAGGTGGCTCCTACAGACAGGATGGCCTAAGCTAAACAGCGGGGTTACTCTGCTGTTACTCTGGACACCTCAGGCGACAGTCTGTGAGGAGTGCTGTCACATCGGTCCCTGACTGAATGTGGTTGCCGTTTTTGACGTATTAGCTCGAACTCCTACTTGCGGTGGGCTAATACTGATATCTCTCATAGTAATCGCCAAGGGGTGTCCTGTACCCTTCGTCCAACTCCCCAACTTTAACACTTTTTCACACATACACGCACATAAATCGACACTTGTGGAAAAAAAAGACTCCCTTTTGTACAACAGATATCTTTTGTTCAGTTAGCACACAACCGAGGTTTGACTAAATGGATGAATCGCTCTACACTCCTGTGCTTGTTTTGGTAGCAGTGAAATGTATACAGGAATGTCATTTTAGCCATTATTTTGTTCTGTCAATACATTAACATTCCAGACGTCATACATTTTCAAGTTGGGCACTACTTTGTCTCAGAAAGCACTCGTGAGGGACTGAAGTCTGTATCTCTCCATTTTGAGATAATTGTCACCTACAAAGTTTTTAACCAAAAAAACCTTGCATGTTGTAAAGACGGGCAGAGTAAGAGCTGGTGAACCACAACTCTTTAGCATTTCCGGTTTGTGCAATGCTATCAAAATAAGATACTGCTTTACTATTTAACTGTTGAGATATCTGAAGGTCAGACACATGAATTGTACTGATGAATTGCTTTCTGTAGAGACTGAATGTTTCTTTCTGTTTAAATTTGATTCTGCTGTTCAGTTTGACTGCATTGTGTGTATGTAAGATGTTTCAAATACTTTGTAGTGGACTATATTTAAAGAGTATAAATTCTGACTGACTACTGTCTGAATTCTGAAAATCTACAGAAGGACAAAAATGGTCTCTTATCACTGTTAGTAGAGGATATTTCTTCAAAGACTATAATACAATTAAATACTATCAATAAAAATACAAAAATAAAGTTGTAGCTCAGAGTCTGGAGTTTCTGTGATGTATTTTAGAACTGTAATTTGGTCAATTCTATTGTGGGATGAAGAGAGAATAACCCAGAGTGTAAACTACACTACAGCAGTGTGTAGACATCACTCAGTAGGGGAGGATGGGGTAAATTGAGAGTTTTTACTTGAATCGTCTAAAGAAAGAGCATAACAGTCACGTCTCTAACTAAACTGTACATATTAATGTCATTCCTTTCCGCGCCCAGAGAAATTCTGGCAATGCATGATGGGATATCTTGCTTTGGTTAGTGACCATTGGATGTTCAACTGCTAGTCCAAGCCCTTGTCCTCACAAAACTGGATTACTGCAACTCGCTACTAGCCGGCCTTCCTGCAAATGCAATCCGTCCCCTTCAGAGGATACAGAATGCTCGTCTGGTTTTCAACCTACCCAGACGCTGTCATGTCACCTCACTCCTCATCGCCCGTCACTGGCTTCCCGTCATGGCCCGCATCAGATTCAAGACCCTGGTGCTGACCTTCCGGGCTGTAAACGGGACTGCCCCGACCTATATCAACTCTCTCCTCCAGCCCTATACCCCCACCCGTCACCTCCGGTCATCTGTTGACAACCTTCTAGTGGTACCCCCCCTCAAGAGCGCCCGAGCGCAACACAAACTCTTCCACTGCCTGGCTCCCCAATAGTGGAATCAACTCCCCACCTCCATCAGAAGCACAGACTGCCTTCTCACTTTCAAAAGAAGGCTTAAAACTCACCTATTTAGAGAATTTGATGGCATTTAGGATTAGTATGGCACTTCACATAATCTAATGTGCTTTAGAACAATCTGTTGGTCCCCATATGGTGACTTGCCAGTGTGGTTTGTTGTATCTCTTGCTTTATGTTCACAATCGTTGTGTTAGCATTTATAGTTCTTCCCTTGGCACTTATGCTCATTGACTGATGCTCTTTGTAAAAGCTCTCTCTTGTAAGTCGCTTTGGATAAAAGCGTCTGCTAAATGCTAAATGAATAAATGTAAATGTTTCACCATGCCAAAAATCTCAACCTTTTACTGCTGTGATCCAAGGGCTGCCATTGACTTCAATGCTACAAGATTCGGAATTCCTACAATAACAATAGGTTTCCTCCTGACGGAGGAATCCTAATAATAGATCAACAATAATAATATATGTGAGAGTACAATAGGTTGTGCAAGAAAACCCCAATGAACAATATTAAAATTGTCCACCTCAGTTGAATCGCCTGTGGATGTCGCAGTTCCCATCAGTGAACAGCAGAGAGCGCTCTTCTAAAAGAAAATACCACATCCAGGTTTCTGACCGGGGCCTGAAATCCCTCTGAGGGTCAAAGTCATTAAAACTCTTAACAAACCAATTCCAATCGGCTCGCTGTGAACGTAGGCTGCGTTTAAACTATTCCCATTGCTATCTGTGGACATAACCATCATGTCTCAGTCAGCATTGCATGTATCACTATGTTAGTATCTCTGTCACTATGTGAATAATGCGTTCTGATCATGACTCTCCTTGGCTTAACTGCTGTTTATTCCCCAGGTCACACTGAGTGACTCAGCTCTTAACACAAGCTTGGAATATTTCCATTACCGGATTTTCAGATGTTATGTCTTTGATGATAAAAGAAAATGGTGTTTATTTAAAACAATGTCAATGTCAACAATAATGTTTTATTTATTTTTTTACATGGTTTCTATGATTGTGTAGGTCAATCTCAGGAGTCCATGCAGCCTAATAATGTCCTGTAATGTCAAAGTATTTGTATTCAATATTAGACACTACATACATCAAACACAAACGCATAAATCAAAATATTTTATTGTAACAAACAGTCAAAGGTTGCACATAGTTCTCAAGTATTGAACATTCATACCTAAAGAACAGCTAATTTAGCTTCTCCAGGCTATAGAATTATTATTATTAGAGTTAGAACAGGTCAAACCCAGGTCCAATATGAGTATCATGTTGTGGAGACCTTTTCCACTAGCGTGTGGGTCTGGGTTTGAGTTCATCAGTGATCAGGTTTGACTACGATGCTTGTCAACGTGTTAAATATGACAAACTTTCGATCTCCATAACGAGATGAAGAGGATTGTTCTGATGTTTTGGTTCCTGGTTGATTCTTGTTCCTCCCAGAATAATGCGCCATCCTGAAGAGACACACAGGTTTAATGTATGAGGGCTGAAAAGACAGGAAGGAGCTTTGCACTTTGAGAACCTATGCGCAGTCTCCACTTCCTGTCTGTTGCTATGGAACACCGTAAAAAAAAAAGAACACCGTAATTGTAAAAACAAAATATATATATTTTTTTTTTATTACGGTGTTCCATAGCAACAGACAGGAAGTGGAGACTGCGCATAGGTATACATATATATAGCTACAAGTTCAGATTCCAAGAAAGACTCACCTTTTGGTTGTTGTGGAGTCTCAGTCCCGTCCCTCCTAATCTGGGACTGTAACAGGTGAACAGATGAGTCAAATAGCAACAGGTGTCAGTTTGACCCCTTTCAATAACCCAACCATGACAGAAATACCAGCAATGCCAGTTCAAAGGGGAACACTGACTTTTAAACAACACAGGATAATTATTACAGATATAACTCCAAATGGCTACAAACATCACAATGCAAAAATCACACAAACATGACATTGATAACTGGGGGATTGAGTGTGCAGGAGAGAGAGAGAGACGGAGAGAGAGACGGAGAGAGAGACGTAGAGAGTAAGACATATAGAGAGACATAGAGACATAAAGAGAGAGACATAGAGAGAGAGGGACATAGAGAGAGAGAGACATAGAGAGAGAAAGGTGTCAGTAATGAATGGTTGTGTCTCTCATACTGCTGAGTCAAGGAAATGTGATTTTAGTTTCCGAACCCGGAGCCAAGAGTTGTGGGCGTCGCCACTTCGATTTATGACCTTAATCACGCCCCCTGGACTCCCAGTTTAGTGAGCGCCATGTATGGACAGCCTTAGAGAAGACACACTTCCCTCCGCGACAGAAATAACCTCCTGTTCAAACACGTAAGGCTACAGGTGCTCTGCTGTTAAAGCAAGACCCCTCAACACTTACAGGGATTAAAAACATCTTGGAATCAGAGTTCATTTTCTGGGAGTTTTTCCTTGTCTTCCTTGAGGGTTTAGTTGGTTGAGGGGCAGTTCTATGGGCATATGAGGGGCAGTTCTATGGGCATATGAGGGGCAGTTCTATGGGCATATGAGGGGCAGTTCTATGGGCATATGAGGGGCAGTTCTATGGGCATATGAGGGGCAGTTCTATGGGTATATGAGGGGCAGTTCTATGGGCATATGAGGGGCAGTTCTATGGGCATATGAGGGGCAGTTCTATGGGCATATGAGGGGCAGTTCTATGGGCATATGAGGGGCAGTTCTATGGGCATATGAGGGGCAGTTCTATGGGCATATGAGGGGCAGTTCTATGGGCATATGAGGGGCAGTTCTATGGGCATATGAGGGGCAGTTCTATGGGCATATGAGGGGCAGTTCTATGGGCATTCTATGGGCATATGAGGGGCAGTTCTATGGGCATATGAGGGGCAGTTCTATGGGCATATGAGGGGCAGTTCTATGGGCATATGAGGGGCAGTTCTATGGGCATATGAGGGGCAGTTCTATGGGCATATGAGGGGCAGTTCTATGGGCATATGAGGGGCAGTTCTATGGGCATATGAGGGGCAGTTCTATGGGCATATGAGGGGCAGTTCTATGGGCATATGAGGGGCAGTTCTATGGGCATATGAGGGGCAGTTCTATGGGCATATGAGGGGCAGTTCTATGGGCATATGAGGGGCAGTTCTATGGGCATATGTGAAGCCCTCTGTGACATTGCTTGTAAAAAGGGCAATACAAATAAATGTTGATTTGATTTGATCATTACTGGACCTAGAAGAGTGCATTTAAACTGGCTTCATTTGGGGTTTTCAGTTGGTTTCAGTTTGTGCTTCAGTGGAGGGGGATGACTTTCACTTCAGCAGCATGACAGAACTGTTCTGTAGCAACATGAACTGAGAAGTGAGATCATGAATTAGCCTCACCTGTAATCATGTGCATGTTAGCCTTTTACTTCTCAGCTTCAGCTACCACAGGCTCTGTTGAAAACACATAAGAAACAGTAGGTCAGGACGATGTGATTCCCAGGACAAACACGTTATTATCAGGGACAGATTATCACAGCATCATGTCTCAATCAATCACATTTTAACTGGTTAATAAAAACAAAGATGATTATAACATTTATCTTCATATTTATCATCATTATCTTTTCATCATCACCAATCCCACTACTACAACATTACCACTATCACCATTACCATCATTACCATCATTACCACTATCACCATCATCACCACTATCACCATCATCACCACTATCACCATCATCACCATCATCACCACTATCAACATCATCACCACTTCCATCACCATCCACGTCACCTCCGGTCTGACTCACGTTTGACCTCCAGCTTGCAGCTGACCATGGCTTCCCCCAGGGCGTTCTTAGCTCTGCAGGCGTAAACGCCCCCATCCCAGTTTCCTGGTTTGCGAATCTCCAGAGCGCAGATTCCCTGGGTGCAAATCTGCCTGAATTTGGGGTCTTCTCCAATGATCATCTGGTTCTTAATCCACTCGATCTTAGGCTGCAAAGAGACCAGAGAGATCCGTGACTGTTCAAATTCAAATACTAACAGACTAAAGTGCAGTGCAGTGCTCTAAAGTGCAGAAAAACTCATTGTAGTTTACTGACATAGACCAAACAAATCCACATGAAACATAAGCAGGAAACACAGTAAGCAGCTCCACACACCACACAGTAACTGATAACTGATCCAGACTGATAACTGACCCAGACTGATAACTGATAACTGATCCAGAATGATAACTGATCCAGACTGATAACTGACCCAGACTGACAACTGATAACTGACCCAGACTGATAACTGATCCAGACTGATAACTGATCCAGACTGATAACTGACCCAGGCTGATGACTGATAACTGATCCAGACTGATAACTGACCCAGGCTGATGACTGATAACTGATCCAGACTGATAACTGACCCAGGCTGATGACTGATAACTGACCCAGACTGATCACTGATCCAGACTGATAACTGATCCAGACTGATAACTGATCCAGACTGATAACTGACCCAGAATGATAACCGTCCCAGACAGCTCCCTGACCCAGACTGATAACCGCCCCAGACCGATCAACATTCCGTCCCCAAAGAGGAAGTAACTTTGGTTACCGTGAAAAATCAACATCATAACTGCAGTGTGTGAAATGTTTCCAATGGTAACCAAAGCCCCATCCTGTGCTGCAGCCGCTCCGTTAGACAGCCTGCTCAGGGTGTCTGGTGGCTGCCGTCCCGTTGAGATGAACCCTCTAAACCACCCGGGATCCCAAAGGCAGGAATGCCACACATCTGACCTGCATACCTGTCTATCTATCACTCTGAGTATGGAGAAAATGTGTGTCTGGGGTCGTGGGGGGAGGGGGGGGCTGTGTGTGTGGCGCGTGTGTCCATTGTGTGTGTGTGTGTGGTGTATGGTGTGTGTGGGTTGCGTGGCATGTGCACGTGCCAAAGAGGCTGGGTTGAGGTGGATGAAAGGAGGATGGAAATATATTGGGGAGGAAAAGGAGGAGAGGAAGAGTCTGGATATATGTTGAGGAAGATGCAGGAACAGATTGGGAGAGAGTTGAGGAAGATCTTGTGCGGGTGAGAAGAGGTGGAGGAGCTGTAAACACAAGCTTGACTGTTCCTGGTCAAATGAAAGTGTAATGAAACAAGGTTCCCGGGCACGAGCGCTGTACCTTGGGGAACCCCCTGAAAGTGTAATGAAACAAGGTTCCCGGGCATGAGCGCTGTACCTTGGGGAACCCCCTGACAGAAACCAGCAGCCTGGTGCTGTAGCCCACAGTGGTAGCTCTGTCCGCCAGAACGGTGGTGAACTTGGGAGCTTCGCTGAAGTCACGCTCCTTGTACTCAGGAGGCTTGTAGTCCACAACTGAGGAAGGAGAGAGAAACTGAGAGACAAGGACAATGAAACAAGGAAGACACTACAGGGAGAGACTACATGAGCGACTACATGAGAGACTATAGGAGAGAGACTCGATGAGAGACTACATGAGAGACTCGATGAGAGACTATAGGAGAGAGACTACAGGAGAGATTATAGGAGAGAGACTACAGGAGGAGATTATAGAAGAGACTATAGGAGAGAGACTACAGGAGAGACTACAGTTGGCAGGGTTGGTACTCGTTTATGACGAGTGAATACACATAAAATCACATAAAAAGAAGCGAGACCAGAAAGAGATGCTAAGTAGAGAATCGGGGGAACGTTCTGGAAAGACTGAATAGGAAGAGTCTAACCAGTCTTCTGGATAACGGCGGTTTCCTTGGCCATGGTAGCCTGCTCGCTGATGCCACACTTGTTCTCAGAGAACACCCTGAAAGAGTAGGTGTTGCCCATGATG
The DNA here is from genome assembly GCA_030340665.1 of Neosalanx taihuensis. Lineage (NCBI taxonomy): Eukaryota > Metazoa > Chordata > Actinopteri > Osmeriformes > Salangidae > Neosalanx > Neosalanx taihuensis. Next base: position 19,507,995 of record CM059289.1, read on the forward strand.
AGGTCAGAGATGGTGGCGTTCATGCGGTGGTAGTGTTCTAACACTGTGAACCAGTCCTGAGAAACACACACAGAGATACAAGCACACACACACACACACAGGGGAACACACACAGAAACACAATGTAAGATCATCAGGATAAAACTGTATAAATAGCAGACATGACTGTCTACTGGTCAGTGACTCCCTCCCTCCCTCTCTCTCTCTCTCTCTCTCTCTACCTCCCTCCCTCTTGCTCCCCCTGTTTCCCTCTCTCTCTCTCCCCCACAGTGACTGGCACTGTAGTGAAATGCAGTTAAAGTGAATCTCTCACCCCAGTCTTCTTGTCTGCCTTCTGGATGGTGTAGCCGGTAATGTCTGTGTTACCGTTGTCAGTGGGAGCCGTCCACTCGAGGGCCACGTTGAAGCCCCAAGTATCCAGGACCTTCACACTGGCTGGGGGCCCAGGAAGCTCTGAGGAGGTGGGGGGAGAGAGACCACCACACACTGCTTAGCAACAACTCTCTCCTGTTGCTAAGGCTGAACACTGCTCATCCAAAACGACACACAGCACAGGGAGGGATTCAAACCTTTCCCTTCACCACATGGTTATCTGACTCACCGACGATCTGCAGGACCAGGGTGGCTTTATCCTCGAAGCTCTCCACCTTCACCGACATCTCATAGTGTCCAGAGTCGTCTCTCTCCGCCGTACGGATGAACAGGATGCTGTCTCTCTCCGTGCTGCGGATGTTCACCTACGAGAACAACACGCAGACATCGAGGTCTTGGAAACGTCAAGAGCAGAACAGCAGTGGATTGTGGAATAACATCAGTTCTCTAACAGCAGAATAATAGTATCTGATGTTGACTGGTCTGATGTGCATTCTTTACTCCGAATCATACAGTATCTGCTGTTGACTAGGGAGTGACTAAATGTAAACATACTCTTGTCTTTCTCCCACTGACATGAACACACACAACCTCTACGGTCGCCTACATCCACTGACCACTGACATTTACATTTAGTCATTTAGCAGACGCTCTTATCCAGAGCGACTTACATCAAGTACAGGGACATTCCCCCCTGAGGCAAGTAGGGTGAAGTGCCTTGCCCAAGGACACAACGTCATGTTATGATGATGATAACTAAGCCGACTCCTTAACCGCTCAGCCACCTGACTCCCACATTAGCAGGCTGACCGTACCTTCTTGGTGTCCAGAGGCTGTCCATCCTTAGTCCAGGTGACCACTGGTTTGGGTTTGCCCTGCAGGGAGACACGAGCCACCAGGTTTGACAAAAATACCAAGAATAACCTTCAGATTCACTTTATACAAGGATCAACATTCAAATGCATGATTTTCCAAATGCCAATACGTCGAGCTGTAAAATCTCACACTTATAATGTCATTTTGAATGTTTGCCCGTATTTAAAATGTGCCACGGTCTTTTGAATATATTTAATTGCAGTCGTTTCTCTTCAGTTGGGTTCTCTTACACTGAAGGGGATGACGAGGTTGATCTTGTCTCCAACGTTAGCAACATATCTCTGTCTCAGGAAGCGAGGGAGACGAATGTGAGGACGCTCTGCAGGAAGAGGAAACACAGTTTAACACAAACATCTTCTGAAACCTGGACAAAGGTCCAAATAATGACGCCTGCACTCAAGACACCAAATGTCTTCTTGTGTGAGAGAATATTCTGGGTATATTACATTTACATTTACAGATGTTCTTATCCAGAGTGACTTACAGTAAGTACAGGGACATTCCCCCCTGAGGCAAGTAGGGTGAAGTGCCTTACATAAGGACACAACGTCATGTTGTCACAGGCGGGGTTGAAATCAGGGACCTTCTAACTCGACACCCTAATCGACTGCACATACATACTGTATGTACATGTGTATGTGTATTTGTGGGTTTGACAGTTTAATGAAACAGAGCCAGTTACAAGTTGCTGTCCTTCTGTGTAGGACATATTCTGTGACTACAGTGCTGTTCTGAGACCTTGAAGGATAAATATCTCCTGAATACTGCTGTTCTTTCAACTTGTCGAACAGGTCAGGTTTTACGACAGCCACCTGCCACAGCCAAGATGGTAGCTCTCTCCAAGGCTGGAAATAGACTGGGGCAGTATTCAGCCATGGTCTGATCACGTGGTGTGTGTGGGTGTTAGCGGTGTGTGTGTGGTGGTGTGTGTGCGTGCGGGTGTGCGTGTTTGAGAGAGTCGGGTTTGTGAGGTGTGTGTGGAGGACGCAAAACACGTGAAATCTGGTGGGAAAGGAACCAAACCTTTCTTTGTTATTCTGCGCTCTGCGTGTTCCAGAAACACTCCAGAAACACTCCAGAAACTGTTCCAGAAACACTCCAGAAACAGTTCCAGAAACTGTTCCAGAAAAAGTTCCAGAAACAGTTCCAGAAACACTCCAGAAACACTCCAGAAACACTCCAGAAACTGTTCCAGAAACACTCCAGAAACACTCCAGAAACTGTTCCAGAAACACTCCAGAAACACTCCAGAAACAGTTCCAGAAACAGTTCCAGAAACGCTCCAGAAACACTCCAGAAACAGTTCCAGAAACAGTTCCAGAAACACTCCAGAAACACTTCAGAAACACTCCAGAAACACTCCAGAAACAGTTCCAGAACAGCATAGCCTTCCGTCTCCACTGCAGTGTGTCCCAGGTTGACTCTCCTCAGGAGGAGGGCTGGGCTCTAACAGGAATCTCAGCTGTAGGAGTCTGTGGCATGTTTCAAAATAAACAGAGGATATCTGCCCGGCTCAGAGAACTAAGCTGATATCTGAGAGGGCAGATCCCCCTTCCCCCCTGAGTCGAGAGAACTTTCTGGAATGTGTCTCCAGGACCACCCCCACCTCCTACAGCTGACACTTGTCACCATCGCTCTTACGGGGAATCATCTTGACACCTCCTCCTCCTCCCACCCTCCTCCCACCCTTCTCCCACCCTCCTACCACCCCCGTAAAAAGAACATTCTGGACAGAGGCTTGGAGGTGAAGCCTACCCATCCCATTTTAATCCGTGTTAACTGCAAAAACATACCAGCGCTTATCGTCCCGAGTCATGCTGGGAAGGTTAGCGACACGGTTTGTCCTGGCCTCCTTGAAGCTGCATAGAGACACCAGACTGAAGCTCCTGACCTCAGCTGGTGAAGATCTCAGGTTTAATATGAACCCACTCCTCTTCATGGAGGGCCACTTTACTCAACATCCTTGACCCCAGCATGTGTGGAAACCCTGACCCATCGTCATCCCAGATCACTATAGCATGTGTGCCCTTTGTTAAAGGTGAAAGGCGCTTGAGTCATTAGTGAACACCATTCCAAACACGCACACTTAATGGTAATAACCCAGCGCTGGTCTGAAGGTCTGGGATGGCTGCAGATCACTGAGCTCTCACATGGAGCTGCGTAGTGAGAAGGCCAGGACTCCATCACTCCCTGCCCAGGGATGTGTCAACACGACCTGGATACACGACACCACAAGCACAGCTGAGCTGGTTCCCCCTCTGCAGGCAGATGCTCCTTTCAGCTACAGCAGGGCTGGCTGAGTCCTTCTGCAGATTGGTAATGTAACACCAGGATATATTCATACCCTTATGTAAAGTTATTGCCTACTTTGTATTTTTTTAATTTGTATTTAAGTCCCGTACATGTCCTGTGTTTGGGCCATCCTGCCACAGTAGATTTTGCGTTTCAGCAAATAAATGGCGATTAAAACGAATTGTGATTCTGACTGACACACACCTCCAGTATCTGACACACTGAGCAGGGCTGGATGATGACGGTCTCATCAGGTAATAGAGGACAGAGTCATAAAGAGTCACTTATTTAGTAACTGTTTTTAGACCACAACTTGGGCAAAAACGACTTGCCCAAACCCAAACCAAACACCTCCCTAACCAGGACATGATTTACTGAAGTATTACGGTTCAGTTACATGTGAGGGGATAGCTTAGTGGTTTAGAGCACGTCTCTAGACCAGGAAGTCACAGGTTCAAATCCTACCTCGTCACCTTATCTCACAACCACAAAAGCATCTGGTGAAGATGATGATGTAGCAGGAAACAGCGTACCTCCAACCTCCTTGACGAGGACGGCCTCGGGGTGGCAGGCGGGGGGGCTGCGGCCCCCCTCGTTCATGGCCACCACCCTGATCTTCAGGCGGTCACCTGTCGTCTGGTTCTTGATGACATAACGACAGGAAATGGTCAGATCCTCGTTCGCAGCCTTCCAATCCTCAGCTGAAGAGAAGACAGGAAAAACAGTCAGTAAGTGAAAATGGTCTGGGAAAGGCAGGGAGGGGGGGGGGGGGGGGGGGGGGGGGCAGTCAGTAAGATGATCCAGGAGGGATTTGAACCCAGGAGGGATTTGAACCCAGGAGGGATTTGAACCCAGGAGGGATTTGAACCCAGGAGGGATTTGAACCCAGGCTGCTATAGTAAGACCTCACTTACTTGATCGGCTTCTTGGCTAGTGAGCTACCTGGACGACGTCCTGATTCAGTATTTGAATATTTACATGTAGTCATTTTAGCAGACTCTCTTTGAACTGTGTTCATTTGAAGAGATGTTGTCCTCTGATGAATCAGTAAAGAGCTGCTTATTAGAACCTCAGTGTCCAATCTAGTCATCAACACCTTAATGGTTTCGACAAAGGACACGAGGGCCATGACTGCTGTCAACAATCTCGACAACATCCCCATCAAAGACGTCCAAACCATATAAAACTGCACCTAACGCTTCAGGATGGACGACATTTAGAGCAAAGCACTCGCAGAGTAAATCCGTTATTAGATTTTGAGATTACGTTTCGCTACGTTATGAAATGTGTTGATGCATAAGTGTGCACAAGGTGTTGATAGACAGACAAGTCTTTCAGAGCTTCCAAGACAGAAGTAAGCTCCGTCCAGCACGTCCTCCAGCTCGTCCTGAGCAACGTGTTGATGCTGGAGCCTGTTAGTGATGTTAGAGAAGGACAGCGATCTAAAAGAGGGGCAGATGAGAGCTGCTCCAGGCCCTGAGCATTCCCCTTCCCTTCTAGGGAGAGGTTAGGTACAGTATAAATCCCCTGGTGACAGGTGGGGGACAGGTGCAACTGAGAGGTCTAACCAGTTACTAAAGCTGTTATTTACAATGGTGTTGGGCTTAAATTAAGGCACAGTGTCTTCAGTAGCAGGCATCAAGTAGCATTTACAAGGTGAAGAGGAGTGCAGAGGAACATTGCTGTGATGTTTGTTAAGAGATCCTCAAGTCTTTAATTTAGACCTTCAACTTACAAGATCATCTATTTAGTGTTTGTATTCTTTTATTTGACTGTTCTGATCTTTTAATCCTGCCTCCCCCTGTATACTGAGACACCCCCCCCGCCCCCCCCCCCCCCCCCCCCCCTCCTCCTCCCACAGACACACTTCACAGTAGCAGCTGAGTAGAGAGAGCGTGTGAGGACACACACAGACAGACTGCTGGACAGACAGACAGACAGACAGACAGCTGGACAGACAGACAGACAAACGGACTTGACGGCCAGATTGACTGGATGGCTGGCTGAAAGGAGAGACAGACAGCAGAACAGACTAACAGCAGAACAGACAGACAGCAGAACAGACAGACAGACAGCAGAACAGACAGACAGACAGCAGGACAGACAGACAGCAGGACAGACAGACAGACAGCAGAACAGACAGACAGCAGGACAGACAGACAGCAGAACAGACAGACAGCAGGACAGACAGACAGCAGAACAGACAGACAGACAGCAGGACAGACAGACAGCAGAACAGACAGACAGCAGAACAGACAGACAGCAGGACAGACAGACAGCAGAACAGACAGACAGCAGGACAGACAGACAGACAGCAGGACAGACAGACAGCAGGACAGACAGACAGACAGCAGAACAGACAGACAGCAGAACAGACAGACAGCAGGACAGACAGACAGCAGGACAGACAGACAGCAGGACAGACAGACAGCAGGACAGACAGACAGCAGGACAGACAGACAGCAGGACAGACAGACAGACAGCAGGACAGACAGACAGCAGGACAGACAGACAGCAGGACAGACAGACAGCAGGACAGACAGACAGACAGCAGGACAGACAGACAGCAGGACAGACAGACAGCAGGACAGACAGACAGACAGCAGAACAGACAGACAGCAGGACAGACAGACAGCAGAACAGACAGACAGACAGCAGGACAGACAGACAGCAGAACAGACAGACAGACAGCAGGACAGACAGACAGCAGGACAGACAGACAGCAGGACAGACAGACAGACAGCAGGACAGACAGACAGCAGGACAGACAGACAGACAGCAGGACAGACAGACAGCAGGACAGACAGACAGACGGACAGACAGACAGCAGGACAGACAGACAGCAGGACAGACAGACAGACAGCAGGACAGACAGACAGCAGGACAGACAGACAGCAGGACAGACAGACAGACAGACTCTTGTACTCACTTCCCTCTGCACAGATCTCCACGATGTATCCATCCAGACCAGTTATGCCGATGGTTGCCGGTGGCCTCCAGTTGACGGTGATGGACGTGTCGCTGACATCCTCCACAGTGAGCTCCAGGGGCTCGCTGGTGGGCTCTGGGAAGAGGCACACACACACGTCACTCACCACAGGACAACTCTGCATGCATACGTGTGGAGACTGTGTGTGAGACTGATCAATAAGTCTTTGTGTCTTCAAAGGAATGAAGAAATCTAAATGAAATTAATGTAAACATACTGGGGTACATCTGGGGTAATAATGGAGGTTCTAGTTCCTTAATGACCCAGGGTAGAAAAGATAAACTGATTAAGAAACTGCTGACCCTCTAATGTGACCCTGTGAGGCAGGGGTGTCCAATCCTGTTCCTCCGGAGCCACTGTCCTGAAGGCTTTAGATGTTTCCCTGCCCCAGCACACCTGATTCTAATGCAGGGTCATCGTATAGCTCTGTGGAAGCCTGATAATGACCATTCATTAGAATCAGGTGTGCTGGAGCTGGGAAACATCTAAAGCCTTCTGTACAGTGGCCCTCGAGGACCAGGACTGGACACCCCCGGTCTAAGGTGACCCTCCCTGGTGACCCTCCCTGGTGACCCTCTGAGGTGACCTTCTGTGAGGGCTGGTTTACCTTTTGGGGGGGGTGGAGGGGGAGTAGGAGCTTTGGGTTCTTCTGGCTCAGCAGGTACTGCAGCAGATGTGAACACACGTTAGGTAAGCATGGGGACATTAGCTGGACAGTACTGGACAGTACAGCATGGAGACATTAGCTGGACAATACTGGACAGTACAGCATGGAGCTGGACAGTACTGGACAGTACATCATGGGGACATTAGCTGGACAATACTGGACAGTACAGCATGGGGACATTAGCTGGACAGTACTGGACAGAACAGCGTGGGGACATTAGCTGGACAATACTGGACAGTACAGCATGGAGCTGGACAGTACTGGACAGTACATCATGGGGACATTAGCTGGACAATACTGGACAGTACAGCATGGAGCTGGATAGTACTGGACAGTACATCATGGGGACATTAGCTGGACAATACTGGACAGTACAGCATGGGGACATTAGCTGGACAATACTGGGCAGTACAGTAAAAACAATGGACAGCTTCAGGATACTCTGCATCGAATCAGATCTTCGGATCTGATTTCTCTATATATGCATGTAAAAACATATTTACCCTTCTGCATTCTACAACACCCAGACAGAGAAACTGCTAACTGATTGTTAGTAGAGTAGCTTTGCCGTAAGCTGTTTCGGATGTTAAATGACTTTATAGTAAAGAGAATGTTCTGCTTCCGGAGCCGCAGTTTTACCCTCAGCAGGCGCCTCAGCAGCGGCTTCCTCCGCGGGGGCGGCAGCAGCTGGTGTTAAATGTTAGAATGTTAGACTATTATGTTAAAAAATAAATAAACATCGCTTTAAATATGAATAAAAAAAGAAAGGTGGACATAGTTCATTTGTTAACAATAAAGGGAATCGGTGAAGGTAGATTTAGTGAAGTTATTTCAGAGTTAGTTACCCTCAGCCGGTGCCTCTCCTTCAGCGGCAGGTGCGGCAGCTTCCTCCGCGGCAGGAGCCTCGGCGGCTGGCGTTAGATGTTAGAGGTTAGAATGTACATTTGGTCATTTAGAATAGACATTTTATCCAGACACTTTTATCCAGTTAGCAAATCAGTACTATTAAATGTGGCCCATGTATGCAGTGGTGTTACAAGGCGTCAGAAATGATGGTTAACAAGCCGACTCTTTGCGTTACCGTCGGTCTCAGCAGGCGCTTCAGCTGGCGCATCTGGGGCAGGAGCCTCTGCGGTGGCAACGGCAGGTCAATGGTTAATCAGTTAATAAGGCAACCGAGGTTCAAACACACTGTTAATGAGTAACATAATAAAGTTTACATGTTCGGAGAAGCCGTAGTATGAGCTGGCACATGACGTGTTACCACAGCGCTGAAAAGCACCAGAGTTCAGGCTGCAGCTGAAGACAGCAGAGCCCCACTGGGGACCAGACTACCGCTAGTGATCCTCTGGAACTACTGCAACATGTCATCTTACTGTATCAGTTAATGCAGCACTATTAGAGGACTGCAACATGTCATCTTACTGTATGAGTTAATGCAGCACTATTAGAGGACTGCAGATGTCATCTTACTGTATCAGTTAATGCAGCACTATTAGAGGACTGCAGATGTCATCTTACTGTATCAGTTAATGCAGCACTATTAGAGGACTGCAACATGTCATCTTACTGTATCAGTTAATGCAGCACTATTAGAGGACTGCAGATGTCATCTTACTGTATCAGTTAATGCAGCACTATTAGAGGACTGCAGATGTCATCTTACTGTATCAGTTAATGCAGCCGACTACATGCATGCCCTGGGAGACCTGGAAGGTTAAAGGTCTTTCGTGCGTAAAAGCGCTGGTTTGCGCGCAGTGAGAAACCCAGTTAACTTGGCAGAGCGTCTGATCATAAACACCATCATGGCTGGATGGGCCTTTCAGACAGACCAAGAGAAAAAAAGTGAAAAAGAGACAGCGGTTTATCTTTCGTCTGGATAGATATTCTGGTTTGTGTTTCAAACCAGAAACCACATCTTACCACCACAGGTTTACATGTATTCATTTATCAGATGGCAGATGCTTTGATCCAAAGCGACTTCCAAGAGAGAGAGATCTTGATGTTAAAGTGGAGAAGATACCAGAGCGGATCTTAAAACATCTCATTATTCACTGAGGTCGATCATCGAATGAAGAGATTGTAATCTAGATTCCATTCTCTAATATTCCACTGCTCTCTGCATTGATCTGAAATTACCAGCTGCTGGTGGCGGTGGGGCAGCCTCTCCCTCTGCTGGGGCAACTTCTCCCTCGACGGGGGCAGCCTCTACCTCAGCAGGGGCGGCCTCCGGTGCTCCCTCCGGAGCTGGAACTGCTTCGCCTCCCTCTACAGGGGCAGCCTCTACAGGGGCAGCCTCTACCGGGGCAGCCTCTACGGGGGCAGCCTCTACGGGGGCAGCCTCGGGTACTGCTGCTTCAGGAGCAGGTTCGGGGGCTGGTTCAGGGGCAGCTTCCTTCTTAGGGGCAGGTTCTTTCTTCGGGGGTTTCTTGATGGGGGCTGGTTTAGAAGGCATGGTGGCGGCTGAAGGTTATTCCCAGAGAGTCAGTCTCCGTCCTCAGATCTGTATCCAGTGGCTGTGAGGAATGGAGGAGTTCTGTGGTTTTATAGAGGGGGGTCGAACTCAAACTCCTCCCCTCAGTGGATTTGATGGAACAGATGGTTGAACTGACGTCCTGCAGAGTCGCCTTGGAAGCGGAACCATAAAGTTGTGTTCCTAAAGGAGCTCACTTATTAAAAGGTAGACTTGGCTGTTCCGCTGTCGGTCCAACTTGTTATGAGGTCTTCAGTGTCAAGTACAGCAGCACCCTTCACATTTATCAGACGCTCTTATCCAGAGTGACTTACAGAAAGTACAGGGACATTCCCCCCTGAGGCAAGTAGGGTGAAGTGCCTTGCCCAAGGACACAATGTCATGTTGATTTAGTAGGGAATCGAACTAGCAACCTTCTGATTACCAGCCCGACGCCCTAAACACTCAGTCACCTGACGTCCCTTTACAGAAGAGCAGTTGTGGGGTGGAGTTAGATGAACGTTTCGGTGGATTTTCAACCGTTTTAAGGACTCGTTAAGGACACGTTTATATGCAAAGACGCTGACTTGTACGCTATGTAAAGCATGCTTTACAAGCTTGGTGATATGCACCATCACCCAGGATGGAAATAGAAGGGAGGCAGGATCTTTTCCATACAAGACGAGGATTTGTAATGAGTTATTTGAAGGTATCAAATGCATTTCCTTTCAGTGACTAATTAGTACAGCGTGCCACATTCCCTAGGTGTCACTACGTGACGTGGACAGTTAAGGTCCCTCGTGCGTAAAAGCACCGGGAGGAGTGGGGGGGGGGGGGTGAAACAGCTGATGTGCACAAATAACATCCTTGCTGGGTTAGTCTGCGGGCCACAGGGCCACAAGGGCACAGGGCCACAGGGCCACAGGGCCACAGGGCCACAGGGCCACAGGGCCACAGGGCCAAAGGGCTTCTTGCTGTGAGGGGGGAGACATGGCTGATCTCTCCTCTGAACGGAACCGTTTTTGCGTTTCAGAAACACAGTGTTACCATGAGGCTTATGAGACAGGATCCAATAATTCACCGGGGTCGATCTAAAGAGATTATGATCTAACACCGAGATAAAGCACTGTGAGTTTCCCACTGCTCTCCCCACTGCTCTACCACTGCTCTCCCCACTGCTCTCCCACTGCTCTCCCACTGCTCTCCCCACTGCTCTCCCACTGCTCTCCCCACTGCTCTCCCCACTGCTCTCCCACTGCTCTACCACTGCTCTCCCCACTGCTCTACCACTGCTCTCCCCACTGCTCTCCCACTGCTCTCCCCACTGCTCTACCACTGCTCTACCACTGCTCTACCACTGCTCTCCCCACTGCTCTACCACTGCTCTACCACTGCTCTCCCCACTGCTCTCCCACTGCTCTAACACTGCTCTACCACTGCTCTCCCCACTGCTCTCCCACTGCTCTACCACTGCTCTCCCCACTGCTCTCCTCACTGCTCTCCCACTGCTCTACCACTGCTCTCCCACTGCTCTACCACTGCTCTACCACTGCTCTCCCCACTGCTCTCCCACTGCTCTACCACTGCTCTCCCACTGCTCTCCCCATTGATCTCAAATTACCGGCTGGTGCCTCTCCCTCGGCAGGTGCAGCTTCCGGTGCTGGAGCCTCTTCGGCAGCCTCAGCGGGAGCAGCCTCAGCTGGGGCCTCTTCAGCGGGAGCAGCCTCAGCTGGGGCCTCTTCAGCGGGGGAAGCCTCGGCTGGAGCCTCTTCAGCTGGGGCAGCCTCGGCTGGGGCCTCTTCAGCTGGGGCAGCCTCGGCTGGGGCCTCTTCAGCGGGGGCAGCCTCGGCTGGGGCCTCTTCAGCGACGGGTTCAGCGGCTGGCTCAGACATGGTAACAGTCAAAACTAATTCCCAGGATCAGTGAAGTCCTCAGTAGTGGATCCAGTGCTGTCAGGCATGGGGGGTCCTGGTTTTAAAGAGGTGTGTCTCCGCCCCCTTATAGATTATATGTAACAGATAGCTGACAACATGCTTATTATAGAGCAGCCTTCTGCAGAGGAGTTATAACGAGCTAGAGAGAAAGTCATGCACATGATATTATGCCTTTTAACTCTGAGCTTCGTTTAAACTTTAAAGACATTTTGTAGATACAAGTAGGCTACCCGATAACATAATACGTCTGAAGTGATGACATATTGAATTCTGAATCATCATTTTTTTAGGGGTGGGTTGAGGGAATGACATTACACTGGACGAGGACTCACGTGATAATGACATGTTTTATTGATTCCATCTAACAGGCTGGTGGAGGCAAATGTTTGGGGTTTTTTCTTTTAAGAAGTTTGGTATCTCCATTATAGTGGGTCGACAATAGAATAATCTACCACTCTCAAACCTTTTTCTCAGGAATGATTGTTGTCGCTGATCTTTATACAATGTTTACAATAATGATATCCTGTACAAAATAGAGAAATTAGATTTTACAAAGGATCCTTTAGAAAAAGAAAAAAAAGATCAAATTGTGTCTTAGGGGAAACAACTTGAATGATCCAACAGTTCATGTAACATCTCGTCTCACAGCAGTGAACATGTGTTTACAACATTTAGATTTCCATCACATTTTTCACATTATGATTCTAGGCTCTATAGCAACTTTTCAAAATTATATTTAGAGTCATTAACCTTCGCAAGAAAAAGTATGACTATTCAGAAACCTGTAATGGCCATTGTGTGGAGATTTTTTTTTTTAGGACACACCTTTAGGCCTACCGAAATGTTTTTAATTCTTTCCTTCTTTTCAGGCTAGGGAATATTAGGGATGGATTTGGGGACAGTTGCGTAGCTTACCATGGCCAACACATGAAACCAGCCCCCCTTTCTCAACCATTTCACTGGATTAGCAACTTTTACACTTCTCCAAAATTGCAAATTCCTCTGAGAACCCAGTGCAAGTAGGTCAAAACATCAGTGGGTTCAGACAACGAGACTTGCCCTGGTGTCTTTGATAGGGGCATCTCCTCCACTCTTCATCCTTTAAGTAGCAGCACAAAGGAGTTTGCTCCAATATGGGTGGGGACTCGTACCTAGCACCCCCCAACCCTCCCTAAACATCTGCCCATGTAACAAACATTCTATCAAGTTCATCCCCCTTAAACCAGGATGCCACCTCACACCTGGACAGGTGAGCATCTCTCTAAGGCCCCATCAGAGAACCCTATCTTAGCCTCACACTACCTGTGCTCCACTACACCTTCACATTGTGTTCGTATGAAGCGGATCCTGAAGATCTCTGACTCAGTCCCAACACAGTTACTCCACATTAAGGCTCAGTAAAATTGCATTAGCTGGAAACTACGATATTTCAAATCAGGCTCCATTCAACTTTTGGTCCAATCGTAAAAAGCAAGATAACATGGCAGATGCACATAAGGACAAACCACATGGTTTCAGATTGCCAACACCAGTAGCCATTCCTGCATAGTCGTCCTGACTACTACTTTAGCACACACACACATCACAGCGATAGACCCACAACAACTAGTGTGTAATCAGGCGTTTTGTATTAGCAGGCCCTATGTGAACAAGACGTGGTGCCATTCGCTACACGATGTTATTTAACGACTGTGTGTTAAAACAATGCAAACACAATACAACTGAACGCCTTCAACTCCACAGCGTAATGATAACCATCGGACGAAGAAATCAATGTGTGAGTTGGTTCATTTACAGGATATTTACATGGGACAGGTTTATATGACAGCTCACTATGTCACTGGCTGTGTTTGGGGCTGTTGGGATTAAACACACAGACACACTACGCCATCTCTACGTTTCACCGTAAGGCTAATAAGTACAGATGAGGTCTGATACTCTTGAACAATGTTTTTGTTTGTACTTTCTCTGATATCTTGTTATTGGGTTAACCATCTGCCTTGTAGGAATCCAACTTGTTAGTAGAAATGTGAATAATAATGCGTCTGCACACAGCCTGTTCCTCAAGGACCGCTGAGTAAGGATGTACCCCACAGAACAACATGCTAGTTATACAAAACAGCACCTTGATGATCTAACTCATTGGTCCCCAACCCTGGTCCTCAGGGCCCCCACTGTCCTGCATGTTTTAGATCAGTGGTCCCCAACCCTGGTCCTCAGGGCCCCCACTGTCCTGCATGTTTTAGATCAGTGTTCCCCAACCCTGGTCCTCAGGGCCCCCACTGTCCTGCATGTTTTAGATCAGTGTTCCCCAACCCTGGTCCTCAGGGCCCCCACTGTCCTGCATGTTTTAGATCAGTGGTCCCCAACCCTGGTCCTCAGGGCCCCCACTGTCCTGCATGTTTTAGATCAGTGGTCCCCAACCCTGGTCCTCAGGGCCCCAAATGCATGTTTAAGATGTTTATTTGGTCCTCAAGGCCCACTGTCCTGCATGTTTTAGATCAGTGGTCCCCAACCCTGGTCCTCAGGGCCCCAAATGCACGTTTAAGATGTTTATTTGGTCCTCAAGGCCCACTGTCCTGCATGTTTTAGATCAGTGGTCCCCAACCCTGGTCCTCAGGGCCCCCACTGTCCTGCATGTTTTAGATCAGTGGTCCCCAACCCTGGTCCTCAGGGCCCCAAATGCACGTTTAAGATGTTTATTTGGTCCTCAAGGCCCACTGTCCTGCATGTTTTAGATGTTTCCCTGCTCCAGCACCCTGAGAACCAGGGTTGGGGCCCCCTGATCTAACTAATGATGAATATCTGCTTATCAGAAGCACCACTTCAGCAGGTGAGGTTTTGAGTTGACAGGAAGATCTGCCTAACTTCTACATGACATGAGGAGCCTACTTAAGGTTGGATCTAGAACTAGCTGGAAATCACTACTCATGATTTTGTTCATTGTTCCATACAATACTTAATTTTTTTGTGACGTATTTAAATGGCTACCACACTAAGTAAAAATGTTACACTTACATTCATTGAAGCACTTGTATACTCAGATCTCTATACTAGACTGTTAATATGCAAGGTTACAGGTAAAGAAACGGTATTTGGTTCAGCATATTAGGTAATTGCACCATGCAACTAATGCTATTAGTTTTTTTTTTGTGGTGGTGTTTTATTTTTATACGGAAACTATGTACATGATACCTACTTACAACTTGAGTTTGCGTAACTTTTAAAAGGATATTCGGTGATATTTTACTATAGGTAGACTAGCGTAAATGACCTTAATTAGAAACAACAAGTGAAATGCAATTGATGAAAAGCACTATGCATATAGAAGACCTGTCTGTTCTATAACACCTGTTTATGAACTCTTTAATACCTGATTGAGACGTACAGGCACTGAGGCACCTGATCCCTCAGGTCATCAGGTAGTCAGAAGCTACATTAACTTGGTTTGAAAAACTGGATTCTACAGTTGAAATGACATTGATGGCGTCGTTAGCAAAGTTAGACTTGCAACCTTTTTTCTTGAAGTAAAACAGCGTGTACACACCTGCACACTGAGCAGAACAAACCTAATGTTACCTCATAATGTGACTACTAAACAAGGCATGATATCTCCTGTTAAATAGCAGAGGAAGTCGTGGCTGAGTGGTTAGGGAGTCAGGCTAGTAATCAGAAGGTACCTGGTTTGAAACCACGGCTGTGCCAACATGATGCTGTGTCCTTGGGCAAGGCACTTCACCCTACTTGCCTCAGAGGGGGAATGTCCCTGTACTTGCTGTAAGTCGCTCTGTATAAGAGCGTCTGCTAAAATGATTACATGTAAATATAGTAGCAGATTTTTGCAGATGACCTGATGAAGACGGAACACAGATAAAGTTCCTCTGACGAGCTGTCAGGACAGCACTACTGTACCTGTGAGAACATCACCACACCTGGCCTTGTGTTGCTTCAGAGCCAGACTGGAACACAGGTGGACAGGTGGAACCCTGCAGGTAGAGCGATTGTTGTGAAGGCAGCTAGAAACCCAGGCTGAACCTAAAGGTGATGGTTATTCTGGTGTTAAGGCATTCCTCTGACTCCAACACGCTCTCCTGACTGGAAAGAAAATACGGTGAAATTGCATAAGTCTAAGAACCTGCTTGTTCAGAGCCTGGTGAAGCAGGTATCACAGGTAGATGAGCTGGCCTATCTGTGGCCCTGTGCAGCCCTCCTGCCTGGTGAAGCAGGTAGATGAGCTGGCCTATCTGTGGCCCTGTGCAGCCCTCCTGCCTGGTGAAGCAGGTAGATGAGCTGGTCTATCTGTGGCCCTGTGCAGCCCTCCTGCCTGGTGAAGCAGGTAGATGAGCTGGTCTATCTGTGGCCCTGTGCAGCCCTCCTGCCTGGTGAAGCAGGTAGATGAGCTGGTCTATCTGTGGCCCTGTGCAGCCCTCCTGCCTGGTGAAGCAGGTAGATGAGCTGGTCTATCTGTGGCCCTGTGCAGCCCTCCTGCCTGGTGAAGCAGGTAGATGAGCTGGTCTATCTGTGGCCCTGTGCAGCCCTCCTGCCTGGTGAAGCAGGTAGATGAGCTGGTCTATCTGTGGCCCTGTGCAGCCCTCCTGCCTGGTGAAGCAGGTAGATGAGCTGGTCTATCTGTGGCCCTGTGCAGCCCTCCTGCCTGGTGAAGCAGGTAGATAAGCTGGTCTATCTGTGGCCCTGTGCAGCCCTCCTGCCTGGTGAAGCAGGTAGATGAGCTGGTCTATCTGTGGCCCTGTGCAGCCCTCCTGCCTGGTGAAGCAGGTAGATGAGCTGGTCTATCTGTGGCCCTGTGCAGCCCTCCTGCCTGGTGAAGCAGGTAGATGAGCTGGTCTATCTGTGGCCCTGTGCAGCCCTCCTGCCTGGTGAAGCAGGGCTGCAGTGAGCTAGCAGGGATGTGCTTCTCTGTGTGGCTGTGTGCTGTTGGAGGAAGCACCTGTGTGAAGCTGGACACACGTTCACACAGGTGACTGAGAAACAGAGAGGAACCAAGAGGCTAGCACCTGTGTTGAAGAGGAACGCTGAGGGACGTTCAGACTGAGTTATGTCTTAAAATGTCCAAGAATACTGGACGGCTTTCTGAGGAACGATGTGAAGGAACCAACACACACACACACCCACACACACACACACACACACACACACACACACACACACACACACACGCGACATCTCACTCGAACCACAACAGCACCAGAATGACTGTTTTGGCTCTTAAGAGTAAAAGATCAGGTTGTGTTTAAATGTTTGAAGAATAACTTTCTACAAGTTGCTGTTCCTGAACAGGAATGTACGAGTTAAGAGACAGAGAGATAGAAGGTGTTCCTGAAAAGGTTGGTGGTTTAGACCAGGGTTTACACGCCTGCAGAGGGGAGGGGGGGGGCGTCTGGGGGGTCTAGAGGGGGGTCTAGACAGGGTTCACAGTCGAGGGCCACTGGGGTCTGTAGGTGTTTCTTTGTCTGGTGACTCGATGTAGTTGGCTGCTTCCTGTAGTTTCAGCAGCATGGCCATCTGGAACACAGAAGCAGGAAGGAGGGTGATGAATGAGGGCAGGTCATGTGACCTGTGTTCTAAATGTGGTCAGGTGAGCAGTCTTTACTCAGCTGAGGTGAAGTGTAAATCTGACAACCTGTCAAGATGTGAGAGTCATGTGGCGCAGCCAGTTAGGGTGTCAGGTTAGTGATCAGATGGCACCTGGTTCGAACCCTGGCTGTGCCAACATGACATTGTGTCCTTGGTGCAAGGCACTTCACCCTACCTGCCTCAGGGGGGAATGTCCCTGTACTTGCTGTAAGTCTCTCTGGATAAGAGCGTCTACACTGACTTGCTCTAGATAAGGAAACACTGTCTGTTCCCTGAGATCCAGGATCCTCACCAGAGGGTCTGTGTCTGTGGAGGAGGGAGCGGTCTCCTTCAGGGGTCTGGCCTCGCTGGCTCTCCCTGGGCTGGCTGAGGCCATGCTGGGGGGCGGCAGGTGCACCAGTCTGGCCTGGTCCTGCTGGGCTGAGGGCCAGGGCAGAGTCCCCCTCACCCACTCCACTGGGTCCTCCCACACTGCCCTCTGACCGTGAACCTGGAGGAACACAGAGGAGGAACACAGAGGAGGAACACAGGAGGAACACAGAGGAGGAACACAGGAGGAACACGGAGGAGGAACACAGAGGAGGAACACAGGAGGAACACGGAGGAGGAACACAGAGGAGGAGCACAGAGGAGGAACACAGGAGGAACACAGAGGAGGAGCACAGAGGAGGAGCACAGGAGGAACACAGGAGGAACACGGAGGAGGAGCACAGAGGAGGAACACAGGAGGAACACAGGAGGAACACAGAGGAGGAGCACAGAGGAGGAACACAGGAGGAACACAGAGGAGGAGCACAGAGGAGGAGCACAGGAGGAACACAGGAGGAACACGGAGGAGGAGCACAGAGGAGGAACACAGGAGGAACACAGGAGAAACACAGAGGAGGAACACAGGAGGAACACAGAGGAGCACAGAGGAGGAACATGGAGGAGGAACACAGGAGGAACACAGAGGAGGAACACAGGAGGAACACAGGAGAAACACAGAGGAGGAACACAGGAGAAACACAGAGGAGGAACACAGGAGGAGGAACACAGGAGGAGGAACACAGAGGAGGAACACAGGAGGAACACAGGAGGAGGAACACAGAGGAGGAGCACAGAGGAGGAACACAGGAGGAACACAGGAGGAGGAACACAGAGGAGGAACACAGGAGGAACACAGGAGGAGGAACACAGAGGAGGAGCACAGAGGAGGAACACAGAGCCTGTTAGTCTGCACAAACACAACATGTCATTCATCAGTGTGTCAGTGTGTATCTGTGTGTGTGGGTTAGGCTTAGGGTTAGGGTTGTGTGTGTGTGTCTGTGTGTGTGTGTCAGTGTGTGTCTGTCTGTGTGTGTGTGTCAGTGTGTGTCAATATGTGTGTGTGTGTGTGTCTGTGTGTGTGTCTGTGTGTGTGTGTCAGTGTGTGTGTTTGCGTCAGTGTGTGTGTGTGTGTGTGTGTGTCAGTGTGCGTGTGTGTCTGTGTGCGTGTGTCAGTGTGTGTGTGCGTCAGTGTGTGTGTGCGTTAGTGTGTGTGTGTTTGTGTGTGTGCGTCAGTGTTTGTGTGTGAGGGGGGAGGGCAGTGGTTACCTTCAGTCCATCCTTGGCCCCCTCCTGCAGGTAGGGGATGATGGAGTGATTCCACAGCTCAATGAACCACGACCGGAACTCCTCCACTGACACAGGACAGGACAAGAAGAAACAGGGACCTGGGGGGGGGGGGGGGGGGGGGGGGGGGGGGGAGAAGAAGTGAAAGAGAGAAAAAACAATATGAATCCAACACAACAGGCGTTGAATAATCCCACTTCAGAGAAAACCGTCCGTATGAGATGAGAGAGGGGTGTGGTCTGGGTGTGCCGGGAGGCGTGGTCGGGGGCGTGGTCTGGGTATGTTGGGGGCGTGGCCTGGGTACCTATGAGGAAGTCGGAGGTGCTGTGTGTCTCCAGGAAGGTGTGCAGATGGTACCACAGCTTAGGGACCCAGGCCAGGATTCTCAGAAGCTCCTCAT
>CM059289.1:19532164-19599664 GCA_030340665.1 Neosalanx taihuensis
CCACCAATGAAGTCCAGATCTGTAGCAGAAATAGAGCATCTATATCTGGAGCTGGGGAGCCTTCATCTGGCAGGCCGACCCAGGATGCTGACCCTGAGGCAGGCAGGAAGAGGAGGCACGGGCTGCTGGAACTGGGGGGACTGGGGGGGGGATATATCTGACTGATAATGATGTCTGTCATACTGAAGAGAGAGAGAGAGGCAGAGAGAGAAAGAGAGAGAGGGGGGAGGAAGAGGGAGGGGGAAAGAGGACAGAGAGAGACAGAGAGGGAGGGAGAGCGAGCCAGCGAGAGACAGAGAGGGAGAGCGAGCGAGAGACAGAGAGGGAGAGCGAGGGAGAGCGAGAGAGAGAGAGAGCTGGAGAGAAGATACTAGAGTGTTGTCGTCTGTCAGCGGCTCATGTGAACATCTTTCATCACCAGTGGAACTCCAGCTGTACCCACAGGAAGTGTCCTGTTTTCCCTCAGTGCTTCAGCAGGCACCCTGACACTGTGTGGGGCCAAGGCTTCCCTGTTAGAAGAGCTGGACTGTCCTCCAGCAGGAACATGAGGGTTTCTTGCTCTGATAGACATTTGACATTTTAGTCATTTAGTAGACGCTCTTATCCAGAGCAACTTCCAGCAAATACAGGGGACATTCCCCCCTGAGGCAAGTAGGGTGAAGTGATCGTAAGAGACTGGATCACAGGACACAAGCACAGGGAGGTACGGCGGTTACTACAGCAACCTATCATCAGGTTCTATCATCAGGTCCTATCATCATCAGGTTCTATCATCAGGTTCTATCATCATCAGGTTCTATCATCAGGTCCTATCATCATCAGGTTCTATCATCAGGTTCTATCATCAGGTTCTATCATCAGGTTCTATCATCAGGTTCTATCATCAGGTTCTGTCATCAGGTTCTATCATCAGGTTCTATCATCATCAGGTTCTATCATCAGGTCCTGTCATCAGGTTCTATCATCAGGTTCTATCATCAGGTCCTGTCATCAGGTTCTATCATCAGGTTCTATCATCATCTGGTTCTATCATCAGGTTCTATCATCATCAGGTTCTATCATCATCAGGTTCTATCATCAGGTTCTATCATCATCAGGTTCTATCATCAGGTACTATCATCAGGTTCTATCATCATCAGGTTCTATCATCAGGTTCTATCATCAGGTTCTATCATCATCAGGTTCTGTCATCAGGTTCTATCATCATCAGGTTCTGTCATCAGGTTCTATCATCATCAGGTTCTATCATCAGGTACTATCATCAGGTTCTATCATCAGGTTCTATCATCATCAGGTTCTATCATCAGGTTCTATCATCATCAGGTTCTATCATCAGGTTCTATCATCAGGTTCTATCATCAGGTTCTATCATCATCAGGTTCTATCATCATCAGGTTCTATCATCAGGTTCTATCATCAGGTTCTATCATCATCAGTTCTATCATCATCAGGTTCTATCATCAGGTTCTATCATCAGGTTCTATCATCAGGTTCTATCATCATCAGGTTCTATCATCAGGTTCTATCATCATCAGGTTCTATCATCAGGTTCTATCATCAGGTTCTATCATCATCAGGTTCTATCATCATCAGGTTCTATCATCAGGTTCTATCATCAGGTTCTATCATCAGTTCTATCATCATCAGGTTCTATCATCAGGTTCTATCATCATCAGGTTCTATCATCAGGTTCTATCATCAGGTTCTATCATCATCAGGTTATATCATCAGGTTCTATCATCATCAGGTTCTATCATCAGGTTCTATCATCATCAGGTTCTATCATCAGTACTCTTGCTTGCGTCCGCTACTGAAACCTTGTCAACAACGCCCTCATCACACAGACACACTTCTGAATAACACTGACAGCCAATGAGGAAGCTCCTACAGTGAGATAATGACATGCAAGCTACACTGTAGATAAAGAACAAGCACAATCCTCCCTCCTCCCCTCCCCTCCCTCCCTCCCTCCCTCCCTCCCTCCCTCCCTCCCTCCCTCCCTCCCTCCCTCCCCTCCCTCCCTCCCTCCCTCCCTCCCTTCCTCCCTCCCTCCCTCCCTCCCTCCTCCCTCCTCCCTCCCTCCCTCCCTCCCTCCCTCCCTCCCTGCCTGCCTGCCTGCCTGCCTGCCTGCCTGCCTGCCTGCCTGGCACTCCCTCCCTCCCTCCCTCCTTGAGAAATCATTGAAATGAATGCCAGTTAAAGTGGAGCGATGCAGTGATCCAGGACACACAGTGCTGACTGGACATCTGGAAACAAAGAGCTGCTCTTCAGCTGCCTGGCTGACACACCTCCACACACACACACACACACACAAACCTCCACACAGAGAGAGAGACAAACCGAGACAGAGACAGACCGAGACAGAGACAGACAGAGATGGAGTTAGATAGATAGCAAGAAACATCCACAGGTAAGAGAGAGAGAGAGAGAGAGAGAGAGCAAGAGAGAGAGAGAGAACCAGATACAGGGAGAGAGAGAGAGAGAGAGAGAGAGAGAGAGAACCAGATACAGGGAGAGATAAACAGATAGAGAGATAACTAGATACAGAGAGAGAGATTATACAGAAAGGAAAAAAGACACACACCAGTTGTGACTGTTTTCAGTCCTGTGCATGCCCACACACAAACACACGCTCACACACACTCACGCTCAAGCACACTCGCATGCTCCCACACACACTCACACCACACACACACACAGAGCTGGACAGTGTGTGTCCGATGCTACAGCGAGAGGCTGAACACAACCACAGCACCAGAGGATGAATCCAACATGGCCGCCTGGCTGTGCTGCCTCCACTGTGGAGCACAACGGGAGCTGGAGGCTGGTGAGGGGGGAGGGGCACAGGGGAGGGAGGGGGACAGGAGGGGGGGAGGATGGAGATCACTGTGCCACAGCCCCAGCCACAGGCAGAATGTGATTGAACAGAAGCGTTGTTCCAAATAAGCCCTCATCCTCCAACTAATCAATCAACATGATGGGAGGGGATGTGTAGAAAATAACGCTGCTGTTTCCACCATCAGGTAACAGCTTAAACCCAACCCACATCATTTCAGAGAGACTGCTTCTTACATCGAGCTGGGCAAACGAATCCTCACACATCACTCATTCACAAAACCAAGCATGTCAACATCATGCTGCTTGAACTGGGGAAAAAAGAAGACGTTTTTCCTCTAAACGTGTTTCGTCTCTGGCTTTGTCTCTCTGTTTCTCTGGCTTTGTCTCTCTGTTTTGTAGGGATCATCCTAACTCCACCCAGGGGTGGTGAGCCGTGCTGCAGAACAGGCATCTCAGGCAGCTGAAGTAAGGGGGCGTGTGCCGCCTGCATGAGCTGCTGACAGATCGAGGGCTGTTTGATCATGTGCAGTGGGCAGCAACACTGCGGGTTAAGCTGTGGGCTCCTGAGTTTGAGAGGTGGTGAACGCAGGCGGGGATGAAGAGGGAGTCGAAACGAACGCTGCGGAGCTACTCACCCAGCATCTGACTGAAGAGCAGCTGCTCAGGTCACCCAGGACCGTCACCACCAGCTCTGGGTCCACCTTCAAGAAGGCCTCCCCCTGGCCGCGGGCCCCAGGCCCAGCCTCAGCCCGCCACCCCAGCCCCAGGCTTCTCCCGGCCTTGGCCTTGCAGGACAGGATCTCGTCGTCAGAGCGTCCGTCATCAGAGGCCATGCTGAGGGGCTTGACCTCAGCGTAGGGCGCCCGCGGGATGCGGCTCTGCCTGCCCAGGCCAGCGGGGGGCGCCAGAGGGCTGAAGGGCTTGGGCTTCCCCTGGAAGAGGGAGTGCTCCGACTTGGAGAGGTTCCGGGAGAGCGGGCTCCGCCCCCACGCCGCCGCCTCCCGCCCCGCCCCCTCCGCTCTTGGCGGTCTTGAGGGGCGTGGCTCCGGGCTTGTCGTCACACCAGGTGTGTTCGTACAGGTGCATCTTCTTCTCGGTGTCGGTGAGCACGGCCAGGTTGGTGAGGGAGTGCTGCTTGCGGAGGTTGGATGGGGACAGGCAGGCGCCCAGTCTCGGTGCTGCCAGCACGGTACACCCTCAGCTCCCCTCGCTGGCGCCCGCTGACACGCCAGGCTTGGGCTTCTTGGTCGCCATGCTGATCGTCTTGGTGCCGCCGTCGGATCGTTCCATTCGCCAGAAACCTCAGTCTCCCTCTCTCTCTCTTTCTCTCTCTCTCTCTCTGCCGTTTAGCAGGTTGCCCTGACAACGCCTCCGGCTGGCAGCCGTGGAGGAAAGGCATGGATGAGGAGGAGATCAGGTCTGCTGTCTTCTCTCGCTCCGCAGCACCGCAGTCAGGAGGCGAGGGAGAACTATTTCAAAATGCTGCATGAATCCTTAATGCCTTTTTGGAGGGGCTCATTTTTTCTCTCTTGTTCCGTTTCCCTCCTTCCTCTCCCTCTCTCTCTCTCTCTCTGTCTGCTTGCAGCTGCAGCTGTTGCAGTGCTGGCCAGCTCTCTCCCTCTCTCTCCTCCTTCGTTCTCTTCCTGTCCTCTCTCTCTCTCCTCCCTCTCTCTCCTCTCTTCAGCCTCTTGCTGCTCTGCCGCCAGCAGCGAATGACAGCAGCAGCCGAAGCAAAAACATAACCCCTCCTCCATCTCTCTCTCTCTCCCTCCTCCATCTCTCTCCCTCCCTCCTCCATCTCTCTCTTTCCCTCCTCCATCTCTCTCTCCTCCCCTCCCTCCCTCCCTCCCCCTCCTCTCTCTCTCCCATCCCTCCCTCCCTCCCCCTCCTCTCTCTCTCCATCCCTCCCTCCCTCACCTCCCTCTCTCCCTCCCCCTCCTCCATCTCTCTCCCTCCCCCTCCTCCCTCTTTTCCTCCTCCCCCTCATCTCTCTCTCCCTACCCATTTGAAGGTGCTTGACTCTGCCTGGGAGAGAGGTGTGTAAGGGGGCGATGGGAAATTATAATCCAGCCATTTAAAGCATGCACGCACACTTACACACACACACACAAACACACACACGCAAACACACACACGCAAACACACACACACACAAACACACAGTTCTCCATTTTTCAAACAATCTTGGTACTCTTTGTTCTACCCCTGCCCTCTCCCTACATCCTACTCTCTCTCTCCCTCCTACCCTCTCTCTCTCTCTCCCTCCATCTCTCCCTCCATCCATCTCTCTCCCTCCATCTCTCCCTCCATCCTTCTCTCTCTCCCTCCATCCTTCTCTCTCTCCCTCTCTCCCTCCATCTCCCTCTCTCTCTCCCTCTCTCTCTCCCTCTCTCTCTCCCTCCATCCTTCTCTCTCTCTCCCTCTCTCCCTCCATCTCCCTCTCTCTCTCCTCTCTCTCTCCCTCTCTCTCTCCCTCCATCCTTCTCTCTCTCTCCCTCTCTCCCTCCATCTCCCTCTCTCTCTCTCCCTCTCTCTCTCCCTCTCTCTCTCTCTCCATCCTTCTCTCTCTCTCCCTCTCTCCCTCCATCTCCCTCTCTCTCTCCCTCTCTCTCTCCCTCTCTCTCTCCCTCCATCTTCTCTCTCTCTCCCTCTCTCCCTCCATCTCCCTCTCTCTCTCCTCTCTCTCTCCTCTCTCTCTCCCTCCATCTCCCTCTCTCTCTCTCCCTCTCTCTCTCCCTCTCCTCTCTCTCCCTCCATCTCTCTCTCCCTCTCTCTCTCTCCCTCCATCTCTCTCTCCCTCTCTTGCTCCTTCTCTCTCTGGGTCAGATATGTTCATTATAATCACAATTATTCACGACTAGCTTGACATGTGCTGTCTAAGTGGAGACGGACAGACGGACAGATGGACATGGGCTGCTGCAGACACCAGAGAGGGTCGACGATCAGTCAAGACGGCAGCGATTAAAACAGCAACCAGGAGACCCAGATAAGCCCTTCAGTCTGTCTGAGCTCCTTTAATAAACATCATGTCCAACATTTTAAACCTCCTAAATCAAAAATGCTCCAATATGGCAAGGTTAACACACGCGTGTCACTGAAATAGGCTCGTCTAATGTCATGTCCAGAAAGATGACATTTAGGAGCTTTTTAATGGCCTCATCAACATCCAAATACTGATGTCATGGACTGTACACGCGTGTGGAAAGATCACGTGTTTGTATGTGAACATGTACATCCACTGCTGCACCACCCTGACATTAAAACACCCTGAAAAGACCAGGATTCAGATGGGAACCCTCTGTTTAAAACCCCCACAGTACAACATCCAATCAGACGAGGTGACCTCATCATCAGCATCGTCCACCAGTTTGTAAAACAGGAAACACCCACGAATAAGTGTCAGAAAAAAGTATATATAGTAAATATATATATACTGTATATATGTACATTCATACAGTATATCTCCACATATGTACCCATATTTAGCAGCAAAGCTGTCACATCCAGTCTTCTTTGTTAGAATGACAGGATAAAAACATGTTATTTTGAGAGAGTCCCTCCCAGACATCCCACCGAGCCATCTCTCAGGAGTATTATGGGATGCTCCAGAGCACTGGCGCAGGCTGGGAGGAACCATGGAAACGCCACTGCGTGGCTCGTTAGCTGCAGCAGCGGAGCAGCCAGGAAGAACACACACAATAGACATGGAGAAGACTTCATTACCCCATAATGCTGCAGGATTGGGGCTAGATGGATTTTGGTTGTTTTTCTTTGATCATTTGTCCTTTTCCTAATCATCTTTCTGCCTTTCTTCCCTGTTATAATCTTTGCTGTTGCTGAGGGGGGCTGGTGTGTTGCTGGAGGGGCGGGGGGGGGGGGGGCTGGTGTGTTGCTGGAGGGGCTGGTGTGTTGCTGGAGGGGCGGGGGGGGGGGGGGTGGTGTGTTGCTGGAGGGGCGGGGGGGGGGGGGCTGGTGTGTTGCTGGAGGGGCTGGTGTGTTGCTGGAGGGGCGGGGGGGGGGGGGCTGGTGTGTTGCTGGACAAGCGGGGGGGGGGGGGGTGTTGCTGGAGGGGCGGGGTGGGGGGTGATGGTCTGTCACTGGATCACCTGATCTTAGTAGAGACAAAGTGAAGTGTTGTTCTCTCACCACATGCTGCATGTTCAGCCCAGCGATGAGCTCACTCTAAATCTGCTTCCTGCTGACTGGATACAGGCTGTAAATCACTGAAGTATCTACTATAAAAAAGAAGGAGTCTTTATGTGAGAGTCATGTGTTGCAGTCTGTTAGGGTGTTGGGTTAGTAATCAGAAGGTCCCTGGCTCGAAACCTGGCTGTGTCAACATGATGTTGTGTGCTTGGGCAAGGCACTTCACCCTACTGTCCTCAGGGGGGAATGTCCCTGTACTTGCTGTAAGTCTCTCTGGATAAGAGCGTCTGATAAATGACTCAATGTAAATGTTATGTTGTTCAGCCACAGAGCTGCAGTGTTGCTCAACTCACAAGGTTTGGAAATCCCCCCCCCGCCCCCCCCTCCTGACCTTTGCCTTTCTGCAGTACTTCAGATTCAGAATACTTTATTATAAATGAAGACCATGTCCAGCGTGCTGCTACTGCTACACAGTCCTGACAGAGCTGGACACAGGCTGAAGCTCTGCTTGGCTCCAGACACAGTCCTGACAGAGCTGGACACAGGCTGAAGCTCTGCTTGGCTCCAGACACAGTCCTGACAGAGCTGGACACAGGCTGGATGAATCAGAGGAACACCCTTCCTCTGGAGAGAGGAGAGGAGGGGGGGAGGAGGGAAAAGAGGATGGGGAGGGGGAGAGGAGGAGGGGAGGGAAGGAAGAGAGGAGGAATGAGAGGAAGGAAGGAGGAGGGGAACGAAGGAGGGGTGAGGAGCAGAGGAGGGAGGAGGGGTGAGGGGCAGAGGAGGGGTGAGGAGCAGAGGAGGGAGGAGGGGTGAGGAGCAGAGGAGGGAGGAGGGGTGAGGGGCAGAGGAGGGGTGAGGAGCAGAGGAGGGAGGAGGGGTGAGGAGCAGAGGAGGGAGGAGGGGTGAGGAGCAGAGGAGGGAGGAGGGGTGAGGAGCAGAGGAGGGAGGGCTGGAAGAAAGGGAGAGGAGGAAGAAGACAGAGAGGAGAATCCTGCTTGCGACTTCACAAACATCTGGACACCATTCTGGGCAGGCCCCGGTGTGTGTGTGTGTGTGTGTGTGTGTGTTTGTGTGTGTGTGTGTATGTGTGTGTGTGTGTGTGTGTGTCTGTTTGTGTTTGTGTGTTTGTGTGTGTGCGTTTGAGTGTGTGTGCGTTTGTGTGTGTGAGTCTGTTTGTGTTTGTGTGTTTGTGTGTGTGTGTGTGTGTGTGTGTGAGGACACAGCTGTGAACAGTAAATTGCCCAGGACAGAGTGTGTAATCTTTCTGTTGAACAGTTGAGGGAGAACCATGGTGATGACATCCACCAAGCTAGGGAACACACCCCACAACAGGAACACAACAGACTGTCTGTCTGTCTGTCTGTCTGTGTGTGTGTGTGTGTCTGTGATGTGCTGTAACCTCTGCTATGTCTCCATGCCTGTGGTCCTGTGAGCGTGCAGTGATGTCTGCAGGAATGGGAAGGCTGGATCTCAGGATATTACAGAGCTAAGTGTGCCTCTTCCTCCTCCTGACCCTCTGCATGTGCTGAGGATTACTGTGTTCCAGCAGGAGCCAGCAGCTGCACAGACCTGGACTAACGCCCCACCAGAGGAACCCATCTGGGTGGAGTTTAGAGCCTCATCAGAGCTCTGCAGGCATGGAGAGAGACTGTCAGGGGGCAGAGAGACTGTCAGGGAGACAGAGAGACTGTCAGGGTCTGTCTGGGGGACAGAGAGACTGTCAGGGGGCAGAGAGACTGTCAGGGTCTGTCTGGGGGACAGAGAGACTGTCAGGGGGCAGACAGACTGTCAGGGTCTGTCTGGGGGACAGAGAGACTGTCAGGGTCTGTCAGAGAGACAAAGAGACTGTCAGGGAGACAGAGAGACTGTCAGGGTCTGTCAGAGAGACTGTCAGGGACTGTCTGGGGGACAGAGAGACTGTCAGGGAGACAGAGAGACTGTCAGGGACTGTCTGGGGGACAGAGAGACTGTCAGGGTCTGTCAGAGAGACAGAGAGACTGTCAGGGAGACAGAGAGACTGTCAGGGTCTGTCAGAGAGACTGTCAGGGACTGTCTGGGGGACAGAGAGACTGTCAGGGAGACAGAGAGACTGTCAGGGGGACAGAGAGACTGTTAGGGAGAAAGTGAGACTGTCAGGGAGACAGAGAGACTGTCAGGGTCTGTCTGGGGGACAGAGAGACTGTCAGGGGGCAGAGAGACTGTCAGGGTCTGTCTGGGGGACAGAGAGACTGTCAGGGGGCAGAGAGACTGTCAGGGGGCAGAGAGACTGTCTGGGAGACAGAGAGACTGTCAGGGTCTGTCTGGGGGACAGAGAGACTGTCAGGGGGCAGAGAGACTGTCAGGGTCTGTCTGGGGGACAGAGAGACTGTCAGGGGGCAGACAGACTGTCAGGGTCTGTCTGGGGGACAGAGAGACTGTCAGGGTCTGTCAGAGAGACAAAGAGACTGTCAGGGAGACAGAGAGACTGTCAGGGTCTGTCAGAGAGACTGTCAGGGACTGTCTGGGGGACAGAGAGACTGTCAGGGAGATTGAGAGACTGTCAGGGACTGTCTGGGGGACAGAGAGACTGTCAGGGTCTGTCAGAGAGACAGAGAGACTGTTAGGGAGACAGAGAGACTGTCAGGGTCTGTCAGAGAGACTGTCAGGGACTGTCTGGGGGACAGAGAGACTGTCAGGGAGACAGAGAGACTGTCAGGGGGACAGAGAGACTGTTAGGGAGAAAGTGAGACTGTCAGGGAGACAGAGAGACTGTCAGGGTCTGTCTGGGGGACAGAGAGACTGTCAGGGGGCAGAGAGACTGTCAGGGTCTGTCTGGGGGACAGAGAGACTGTCAGGGGGCAGAGAGACTGTCAGGGAGACAGAGAGACTGTCAGGGACTGTCTGGGGGACAGAGAGACTGTCAGGGTCTGTCAGAGAGACAGAGAGACTGCCAGGGAGACAGAGAGACTGTCAGGGTCTGTCAGAGAGACTGTCAGGGACTGTCTGGGGGACAGAGAGACTGTCAGGAAGACAGAGAGACTGTCAGAGGGACAGAGAGACTGTCAGGGGGACAAAAAGACTGTCAGGGAGACAGAGAGACTGTCGGGAAGACAAAGAGACTGTCAGGAGGACAGAGAGACTGTCAGGGGGACAGAGAGACTGTCAGGGACTGTCAGAGGGACAGAGAGACTGTCTGGGGGACAGAGAGACTGTCGGGGAGACAGAGAGACTGTCAGGAGGACAGAGAGACTGTCAGGGGGACAGATAGACTGTCAAGGGGACAGAGAGACTGTCAGGAAGACAGAGAGACTGTCAGGAGGACAGAGAGACTGTCAGGGAGACAGAGAGACTGTCAGGAAGACAAAGAGACTGTCAGGAGGACAGAGAAACTGTCAGGGGGACAGAGAGACTGTCAGGGACTGTCAGAGGGACAGAGAGACTGTCTGGGGGACAGAGAGACTGTCGGGGAGACAGAGAGACTGTCAGGAGGACAGAGAGACTGTCAGGGGGACAGAGAGACTGTCAAGGGGACAGAGAGACTGTCAGGAGGACAGAGAGACTGTCAGGAAGACAGAGAGACTGTCAGGAGGACAGAGAGACTGTCAGGGAGACAGAGAGACTGTCAGGAAGACAAAGAGACTGTCAGGAAGACAGAGAGACTGTCAGGGAGACAGAGAGACTGTCAGGTAGGGAGAGATGGTCACAAAAGCTGCTCTGACTCTCTCTCTATTCTAATAGTGTGGTTTTACGGCGATAATGTTGGTTTGTTGTGAGAAAAGTGCGTTGAGGACATGTTAGTCTTGGTGGTCAGGGAGCGGAGAGACTCCATCAGAAAACAGCTGGAGGGAAGATTGAAGAGGACAGTTTCACCTTATGACTCGTTCGACAGCTTTCGGTGCGGTAAGAGCATAAATCTAATCACACAGCTAAATCATGTAGGTCACAGCTGTGTGTGTGGCTGGGACAAGCTGACTGCCAACCCGCAATATATTAAAAATACATAAAATACAATCAGCCTTGGATTCAGAGTAGACTACAGGACAACAAAACCTGTCTCTAGCAGTAGGTAATTTCACAAAATTATTAAATTGTCTGGGATTTACGAAATGAAACATGCATCTAGCAGAAGCTATTGCCAAAAAGAAACTGAGACTTTATATAAACTTCACCTAAAACTTGAAACTTGACCTGAAAATATTAACCCACCCCCAAAAAAAGACTTCAGAACATGATCGTTTCTGGTGAGACTACCAAGACATGGATCCCCCTGAGCCATTAAGAAGCAGTGAAACAGACCATGACAGTCCGGTGGCTGAGCGGTTAGGGAGTCGGGCTAGTAATCAGAAGGTTCCCTAGTTTGAACCCCGGATGTGCCAACATGACGTTGTGTCCTTGGGCAAGGCACCTCACCCTACTTGCCTCAGGGGGGAATGTCCCTGTACTTACTGTAAGTCTCTCTGGATAAGAAGGTCTGTGTTTTAAATGACTTATAAAAACAGCAGCCTCAGAACAGGAAGGTTCAGAATGGTTCTGAATGAAGTCCTGATGGGGGTAACAGCTGCTGGGTCATGAATCTTTAGTTGTAACTTGGCTAAAGTTATGTGGAGATAACTGACAGGGGTGGAACTGAATCCAAGGATAACAGCAGCATGAACACAATCTTGTCATGTAAAGTTAGAGAAACTGCCCTGCTAGCAAAAACCACACAACACCATTTTCACTGCTAATGGGAGGAAGTTGGTTTAACGATCTGAGGTTTAGTTCACTGACTAGTTCATTAAAGTTATATATTCAGAGTTGATATGATATCAAGCTGGTCTAAAGTAGAACACAGTGATCAACGTGAATATTTAACCTCAAAGTTGAAGATTGTTCAGTACCCACAATTGTGTTTGCTTATTTTCTCTGTCACAGTTCATTCAATGGTATCAGCCCTCAAGGTCAAAGGTTGGTTAGGGTATTTTGTTACGGTGGCCTTGCTGGGTCAAAACCAGGACCAGAGACTCACCCACATCATCGCAGCTCATCTCCATGGAGTCAGACGAGCTGTCACTCAAATCATCCAGCGAATCGTTCGGGTCTCCCTGAATCTGCAGTCTAGAGGAAACACAACAAAAATCTAGAGGTGAAACAGAATCCAGAACATTCTGCAGTGTCCAGGTGTGACACCTGCCCTCACCTGCACCTGAAGGAAGCCACAGCAGACATGTTTGTCCTGGCTGGCTCACTTCCTCTGCGCTGCATGCTGAAGCCCTTCCTGGAGGGACAAGGCCCAAAGGTGGAGGCCAGGCCTGGGCCTCGATTAGAGAGCTGCCCAGGCTCCCACCCCTTCTGGTCCAGCAGGGACAGGGAAGATAGTGGGTCACTGGAGAAGACGTTCCCGTTTCCTGCTGTAATGTTCTGCAGCGGTCGCTCCTTCTTCCTCTGGTCTGATTGGCTGCTGCTTGGGGGGCTGAACGAGGGAAGTTGTTCATCCGTGTGGTCGAAGCTCCAGTGGCGACGCCCTCCGAACGCCCAGTTCCTGTTGCCGTTCCTCCGGGCGTTCAGCTCCTGCAAGGCCTTCTGGGCCAGTGCACTGGAGCCTCGGAGGTCTTGGGTCTCCCTGCAGCTCAGACCTGCTCTCCTGGGCTCTTGAGGGCTGCTGTGGGCCGAGCGCACACCGCTCACTCTCTCCCGGGGGTCACCCTGAGGTCTGGGGGCGGGGCTGAGGGGAGAGACTCCACCCCTTGGCTGCGGGAGGAAGTGACTTTTAAAGGTTGTTCCTCTCTGGAGGCTGTTGATGGAGTAAGAAGGGGAGGAGGAGCGTGTTTGGGAGGTGCTGTTGTGGAAGTGTGTCCTGGAAGAAAGATGGGTGGTTCTGGAGGTGGGCTGGTTGGTTCTGGAGGTGGCCTGGTTGGTTCTGGAGGTGGGCTGGTTGGTTCTGGAGGTGGGCTGGTTGGTTCTGGAGGTGGGCTGGTTGGTTCTGGAGGTGGGCTGGTTGGTTCTGGAGGTGGGCTGGTTGGTTCTGGAGGTGGGCTGGTTGGTTCTGGAGGTGGCCTGGTTGGTTCTGGAGGTGGGCTGGTTGGTTCTGGAGGTGGGCTGGTTGGTTCTGGAGGTGGGCTGGTTGGTTCTGGAGGTGGGCTGGTTGGTTCTGGAGGTGGGCTGGTTGGTTCTGGAGGTGGGCTGGTTGGTTCTAGAGGTGGGCTGGTTGGTTCTAGAGGTGGGCTCTATCCCAGCTGTCATGCAGCGAGGTAAGGGCAGGCTGGAGCTGAGGGCTGGGGGGCCAGGCTGTCTCTGGGACACACCCTTGATGTTTACACCCACACTCATGTTCCTCACAGGGGCTGTGTCTGGGGGAGGGAAACAGAGACAGCACAGCAACGCTCAAAACACACGGTGACATTTAATCACTCAGCGGAGGCTTTCGTTGCTATATGATGACAGCCAGATTACATTTATTCATTCATTTCACCATAACTGACATTTCTTTCATTTTCAACCATCAATTCAGTACAGAGAAGATGTTCATGTCTGTATTTTCAGCTGAGGAACTTTCATCCCTTAGTTTACTTCAGTATCTCCATTCAAAACAGTGAAGAATGTTGTCTTAAACTCTTATCCTCAGAGGGCAGAAGAGCGCTCCTAGCAAACCCTCCCCCCAAAAACACAAGGTACACACCATCTACTGCCTACAGACCTACTGTGTGTCCTCCATGTATGTCATGTTATATACATGTTATCATGTGTTATCATGTCATCGTGCTTTGTTACGTTAAAAGTCGTCTGAGAGAGGAAAGAGGGCATCATGATGAAACTCACAGCAAAAACTCCTAACAGAACATCTGGATAAGCTCGTCTTCCCATTCTGATTCTGATTCTGATTGTGATTGTGATTCTGATTAGGATGAGCTACATTCCATGATCCTTTAAGAGAATCAAGCAGTGATGTGAGACACAGCTGGGATCTGAAGCCTCGGTCAGTTAGGTAAACTCCTCTGGAGGATCATCTCCATCTCCTGAACATCCATCTAACTGTTTACATTCAACAACATGCTGGGTGAAATGGCTTTAGGGTAGCATTGAACACATGGAGGGATGGCTGTTCAAACTCTATGTCTCTCTCTCTAACTTTCCATCCTTTCATGGATCAGTTATATAATAATAACACAGCAGACTGAAACTACTGTAGCATGAATGACAGAACAACAAAGCGCTTTCTTACCGGATCTGAAAGCTGCTGTATCCAGAGGCAGAAGGTGTTCCTGTGCAGTGTGTGTAGCTCATCTGCTGCTGTGGACCATCCCTCAGCATGCAGCCCAAACCTGGGGCTCCAGCCTCACCCTCCAGCCTCTCACTGGAGCCTCTCACTGTAGACTCTCACTGTAGCCTCACCCTCCAGCCTCTCACTGTAGCCTCACCCTCCAGCCTCAAACCGGAGCCTTACACGCCAGACCCTCGTCCCCGCTCAGGAGGGGTGGAGTTAGGACTGCTGGACCAGACTAACCAGCCAATGAGAGAGCAGAGAGGAGACAGAGACCCCCCCCCCACCCACACACACACACACACTTTTGCTCTCTGCCTTGATCTGCTTTCTTAACACTTAAATACACACACACAGACACTCATGCAGACACATACTGTACACACACACACACACACACACACACACACAGTATCTCAGTGTGTCATGTTTCTGTGTGGTGTGTTGCTCTGCCATACTGCCCCCCCCCCCCCAGGGCTCTCTCTCTCTCTACAGGATGACAGCTCAGAGAAGCTGGCACCAGACACTGAAGCCGCCCCTGCTTCTGACCTCCACACACACACACACGCACGCACGCACACGCACGCACACAACCACACACACACACACCCACACACACACCCACCCACCCACCCACGCACGCACGCACGCACACACCCACACACACACACACGCACGCACGCACGCACACACCCACCCCACACACACACACACACACACACACTGTGCACCCCACAGGTAAGCAGTCAGGACAGCTCAGGCAGACCTGATGAGGTGGTTTGGTTTAGTAGTGATCCTGCTCATCATGTTGGTGTCTTTATGTAAGAGCTCTGGTCTGTGTGTTATATTTAGAGACTGAGTCCCAGATTCTATCCTCCTCTCTTCCACCTCTCCTTCTTGTCTCCTCCCTCCTCTCTTCTTGTCCTGTCAGATCGGAGCATGTCAGACAGAGGGCGGGGGTGATCACACACACACACAGACCCACTCACACACACAGACCCACTCACACACACACACAGACCCACTTACACACACAGACCCACACACACACACATAAACATGCTCTACCACATACAGCCACGCATACAGAAAACAATCGCATATCTCACTCACATCTGCAAAAAAGCACACACACACACACAGCCAGGCGACAGACACACACAGCCAGGCGACAGACACACACAGCCAGGCGACAGACACACACAGCCAGGCGACAGACACACACAGCCAGGCGACAGACACACACAGCCAGGCGACAGACACACACAGCCAGGCGACAGACACACACAGCCAGGCGACAGACAGACAGCCAGGCGACAGACACACACAGCCAGGCGACAGACAGACACAGCCAGGCGACAGACACACACAGCCAGGCGACAGACAGACAGCCAGGCGACAGACACACACAGCCAGGCGACAGACAGACACAGCCAGGCGACAGACACACACAGCCAGGCGACAGACACACACAGCCAGGCGACAGACACACACAGCCAGGCGACAGACAGACAGGAAGGCGACAGACACACACAGCCAGGCGACAGACAGACAGGAAGGCGACAGACACACACAGCCAGGCGACAGACAGACAGGAAGGCAGGGTTCACCTTCCATGAGGCTCACAGCTTCAGTGAACTGTAGTCATGTTCAGCAGCTTTCTGCTCTGCTCCAGCCTGAAGCTGCACCTCTCTCTCTCTCCCTGTATCTGGTTCTCTCTCTCTCTCTCTCTCTCCCTGTACTGTATCTGGTTCTCTCTCTCTCTCTCTCTCTCCCTGTACTGTATCTGGTTCTCTCTCTCTCTCTCTCTCCCTGTATCTGGTTCTCTCTCTCTCTCTCTCTCTCTCTCTCTCTCTCCCTGTATCTGGTTCTCTCTCTCTCTCTCTCCCTGTATCTGGTTCTCTCTCTCTCTCTCTCTCTCCCTGTATCTGGTTCTCTCTCTCTCTCTCTCTCCCTGTATCTGGTTCTCTCTCTCTCTCTCTCTCTCCCTGTATCTGGTTCTCTCTCTCTCTCTCTCTCTCCCTGTATCTGGTTCTCTCTCTCTCTCTCTCTCTCTCTCTCTCTCCCTGTATCTGGTTCTCTCTCTCTCTCTGTCTCTCTCTCTGTCTCTCTCTCACCTCTGACATGACAAAGATGATTGGTAAACGAGCGCAGGCTGAGAATGTAGATGACAACGGT
Organism: Neosalanx taihuensis; assembly: GCA_030340665.1. Taxonomy (NCBI): domain Eukaryota; kingdom Metazoa; phylum Chordata; class Actinopteri; order Osmeriformes; family Salangidae; genus Neosalanx; species Neosalanx taihuensis. The sequence goes on from CM059289.1 coordinate 19,548,549, forward strand.
ATCATGTTCCGGTGGTTTCCAGGTGTCTGTAGTCTGATGGAACAGATCATGTGATCTCTGTGATCTCTGTGATCTTCCGTTCTGCCGGAGGACTGTCAGCTTGAAACAGATCGCAGGAGAGCGGTGGATCCTCTCTCATCCTAAACAGACGTTTGTTTCCTAATCTAACAACATGAATAAACATGGTTTTATATTCCTGAACCATGTCAGTTTGCAGAAATGTCATCAAACTAAATTGTGGTCAATGTCTTGAGATGACATACTGTAAACAAGTTGTTTTTACAACTTGAATACCTAAAATTGTAATTCAGGTATTCTGTGTTATTCAGATTAGAATCCTCCCCCCTCCTGCTTCTGCTGACCATGTGGACACAGATGATAAGGGGAGCGGGGGGGCTGTGGGGTGGGGCTGAGAGTCAATGCCTCTGTTTCCCAACACATCACTTCTAATTCGATTTTCCTTGAGTTATTTCAGCCAGTCAGGACACCCACTCAATCTGTCACGCACTCAAACACAATTACAGCACTTTGCAGTACGACCCTTTATAAAGGAATGTGTGTGTGTGTGCGTGAGAGTGTGTAGGTGAGTGTGTCTGTGGCAGTGTGTGTAACTCTTATTCTACACTCACTCGCAAAAGCGTTGCTAGTAGCAACGGACTCATGACTGGTATCCCAACTGCATCTCTTCCACTCTCTGGTCATCTCCTTGGCAACCAATCACCAAACACTTCCATCTTCATGGAGTAACTGATAACTGATCAATGATGTTCTAAACTCCAAACTCCAGATTAATCTAGAAGCCGTCCCAGCATCAGACTAACTAGGTCTGTCTCTGAACACTGAGCAGGTCTATCAGACTAACAGGTCTGTCTCTGAACAGTGAGCAGGTCTATCAGACTAACAGGTCTGTCTCTGAACACTGAGCAGGTCTATCAGACTAACAGGTCTGTCTCTGAACAGTGAGCAGGTCTATCAGACTAACAGGTCTGTCTCTGAACAGTGAGCAGGTCTATCAGACTAACAGGTCTGTCTCTGAACAGTGAGCAGGTCTATCAGACTAACAGGTCTGTCTCTGAACAGTGAGCAGGTCTATCAGACTAACAGGTCTGTCTCTGAACACTGAGCAGGTCTATCAGACTAACAGGTCTGTCTCTGAACACTGAGCAGGTCTATCAGACTAACAGGTCTGTCTCTGAACACTGAGCAGGTCTATCAGACTAACAGGTCTGTCTCTGAACACTGAGCAGGTCTATCAGACTAACAGGTCTGTCTCTGAACACTGAGCAGGTCTATCAGACTAACAGGTCTGTCTCTGAACAGTGAGCAGGTCTATCAGACTAACAGGTCTGTCTCTGAACAGTGAGCAGGTCTATCAGACTAACAGGTCTGTCTCTGAACAGTGAGCAGGTCTATCAGACTAACAGGTCTGTCTCTGAACACTGAGCAGGTCTATCAGACTAACAGGTCTGTCTCTGAACACTGAGCAGGTCTATCAGACTAACAGGTCTGTCTCTGAACACTGAGCAGGTCTATCAGACTAACAGGTCTGTCTCTGAACACTGAGCAGGTCTATCAGACTAACAGGTCTGTCTCTGAACAGTGAGCAGGTCTATCAGACTAACAGGTCTGTCTCTGAACAGTGAGCAGGTCTATCAGACTAACAGGTCTGTCTCTGAACACTGAGCAGGTCTATCAGACTAACAGGTCTGTCTCTGAAGACTGAGCAGGTCTATCAGACTAACAGGTCTGTCTCTGAACAGTGAGCAGGTCTATCAGACTAACAGGTCTGTCTCTGAACACTGAGCAGGTCTATCAGACTAACAGGTCTGTCTCTGAACAGTGAGCAGGTCTATCAGACTAACAGGTCTGTCTCTGAACAGTGAGCAGGTCTATCAGACTAACAGGTCTGTCTCTGAACACTGAGCAGGTCTATCAGACTAACAGGTCTGTCTCTGAACACTGAGCAGGTCTATCAGACTAACAGGTCTGTCTCTGAACAGTGAGCAGGTCTATCAGACTAACAGGTCTGTCTCTGAACACTGAGCAGGTCTATCAGAAGATCAGAAGTTTCCTCATTAGGTTGAGTTAGCCTCACCAGACCAGGCCAACACTAATGACCAGAGGGGAAATGTCACACACACACACACACACACACACACACACACACACACACACACACACACACACACACACACACACACACACACACACACACACACACACACACACACACACACACACACACACACACACACACACACACACACACACACACACACACTCAAACACACCCACCCACACACAGCAGCTTCTGATCAGCCATCTTCAAAGAGCTGATTATGACCGGCGTCAAACAGCATTTCAAACAGCAGGTCCAGACCTGGGTTACTCTGACCTCCCCTGTTGGAGGAGGATGAGTGGGTGAGGAGGGAGGGAGGGAGGGAGGGAGGGAGGGAGGGAGGGAGGGAGGGAGGGAGGGAGGGAGGGAGGGAGGGAGGGAGGGAGGGAGGGAGGGAGGGAGGGAGGGAGGGAGGGAGGGAGGGAGGGAGGGAGGGAGGGAGGGAGGGAGGGATTCAGTCAGTGTGAATGAGGATCCGCCTCCTCTCATCAGTGTTCCCAGTTCCAGACAGCTCACAGCCCTGCAGTCAAACTGTTACACAACTGACACACTTCTCTGATCATGCTCACAGAGGACTGTGGCTGCAGAGCTGTGTCAGTAGCACAGAAACCAGAGCAGACAGTAGAGCAGAGCAGAACAGAGCACAGTAGACCACAGTAGAGCAGAACAGAGCACAGTAGAGCAGAACAGAGCACAGTAGACCACAGTAGAGCAGAACAGAGCACAGTAGACCACAGTAGAGCAGAACAGAGCACAGTAGACCACAGTAGAGCAGAACAGAGCACAGTAGACCACAGTAGAGCAGAACAGAGCACAGTAGACCACAGTAGAGCAGAACATAGCAGAGTAGAGTAGAACACAGTAGAACACAGAGTAGAGTAGCTGTGTAACTCTGGTTTCCTTTCATCCCTGGATTACGTCAGACTCCTCTTTAGGCACTGAGACATGTCTGTGGACCAGAAAGCCTGCACACACACACGCACACACACACGCACACACACACGCACACATACACACACACACGATCAAAGTATTGGTTCTCTGGCTGGAAGTTCTGAGTTCTCTGCTGTTTGGGAGCTTCCTGGTCATGATGTCATCACACCCATTAGTGGAACTCCCCAGGCAAGAGTTAGAAGATGGATTACTTACCAGCGTTAGGAGTGTGTGTGTGTGTGAGTGTCCGTGTCAAAAGGGGGATCACAGTACCCCCTTTACACACACACACCCACCCACACACACACACACACCCACATACACATCAGAGCTCAGTTTGAGTCTAAAATAGCAGCGTTGATTTTCCACACAACACTGGCGCCATCTGCTGGTCACTCCGGGGACCTACAGGCTCCAGGCAGCTAGGCTGGGTAACACTGTTGTGTTGACGTTCAGAGTGTAAAGTCCTGAGGTCATCCTCAGATCCTGGCCTCTTTAAAGGAACGTGATGATACCCTGGGTGGCAGAACACTGGCAGTACTGTTTACATTCACCCCCTAGTGGTGAGAAGGTGTATCACATGAGGGTGATGTTATATATGTGATATGAAGAGGCTGTTTTCACTGTGATGACCACCCAAGACCGTCAGCCAAGATCACAGTACATCCACCATGTGATCAGATATCACCAAACATCTACCATGTGACCAGATATCACCAAACATCCACCATGTGATCAGATATCACCAAACATCCACCATGTGACCAGATATCACCAAACATCCACCATGTGACCAGATATCACCAAACATCCACCATGTGATCAGATATCACTAAAAATCCATATTCACCATGCCAACAATCATCACATAATCCCATTAAATGATGATTAACACACTAAAGCAGTGAGAAGTTCCTCCTGAAAGGCCCCAGAGAGGAAGAGGAACTGTGTCTCTGCTGAGACCAGACAGACTCACCAGCAGAATCCTGTACAAGACTGGCTGCTTCCTCCAGACTATGGTCATCTTCATCATCATTATCATCACATCTCCTCCTTTGTCTGAACAGGACTTGGCCAAAGCTGGAGCATCTACTCCTATATACTGGCTCTTGTTCAATCTACTGATTCTCTCTCTCCCTCTCTCTCTGTGTGTGTCTCTCTCTCTGTGTTTCTCTCGCTCTGGGTGTGTCTCTCTCCCTGCGTCTCTCTGTGTCTCTTTCTCTCTCTGTCTCTCTGTGTCTCACTCTCTGTCTCTCTCTGTGTCTGTGTGTCTCTCTCTCTCTCTGTCTGTCTCTCTCTGTGTGTGTCTCTCTCTCTCTCTCTGTCTCTCTCTCTCTGTGTGTCTCTCTCTCTCTGTGTGTGTCTCTCTCTCTGTGTGTCTCTCTCTGTGTCTCTCTGTGTGTGTGTCTCTCTCTCTGTGTCTCTCTGTGTGTGTCTCTCTCTCTGTGTGTCTCTCTGTGTGTGTCTCTCTCTCTGTGTGTCTCTCTCTCTCTGTCTCTCTCCCGGATGTCCACAGGTCAGAAACAGAGAGCCAGTGTTGGTGAGCGTGTCCTATAAATAGCTTTGTTCAGTGCTGCCTGTCTCTTCCACTCATGATGAGATGCCTGGAGGCTGAGAGGCTGGGAGACTGAGAGGATGAGAGGCTGGGAGACTGAGAGGATGAGAGGCTGGGGGGATGTTGGTCTGGGAGGCTGGGGGACTGGAGGGGGGTCAGTGGTTTGGATTCATGCAGTGAAGGTCTGACTCTGTCCTGGCTTCAGTTCCCTGCCTGCTCTCTCTGGTTCACCTCTCCTGATCATCTTCAGACAGAAACAGTCTGGTCTAGTCTGGAGGTACGACACCAAGAATCCAAATAATAAAGAAACGAGGGGCTGAAATATCCACAGCAGCTTCTTAACAGCTTCTCAAGTGTCTCTGCAGTTTGAAGGTTCGTCTTTAATCAGAACCATCATGTGTCTGTCCCAGCTCTGCACACACACACACACACACACACACACACACACACACACACACACACACACACACACACACACACACACACACACACACACACACACACACACACACACACACACACACACACACACACACACACACACACACACACACACACACACACACACACACACACACACACACACACACACACACACACACACACACACACACACACACACACACACACACACACACACACACACACACACACACACACACACACACACACACACACACACACACACACACACCCTGCTGCTCATCACCTTGTAAGGAAAGACTTCTGCTTTGGCTTCAGAGACACAGTCCAGCTCCTCACCACACATCATCACAGACTCACTGTTATCTCTGGGGTGGTGAATCACTGTTCTCACCAGCTGTTTCTGCTTCTCTCTGCCCTTTCTCCCTCTCTCCTCCTTCCCCCTCTCTCCTCCTTCCCTCTCTCTCCTCCTTCCCCCTCTCTCCTCCTTCCCTCTTTCTCTCTCTCTGCTTGTCCATTTTATAAAACTCCTCCTACCCTACAAGTGCTGCATCTCTCCCAGCCTCTCTCCTCTTATCTGCCTTATTGTCTCTGGAGCAGCTTGTGTCCTCGTCTACCCAGCCTTCCTCCTCTCCTCCCAGGAAAAGGACCAGCCTTCTTCCTCTCCTCCCAGGAAAAGGACCAGCCTTCCTCCTCTCCTCTCCCCCAGGTCCAGCCTTCCTCCTCTCCCCCAGGACCAGCCTTCCTCCTCTCCCCCAGGTCCAGCCTTCCTCCTCTCCCCCAGGTCCAGCCTTCCTCCTCTCCCAGTCCCAGGACCAGCCTTCCTCCTCTCCCAGTCCCAGGATCACCCTTCCTCCTCTCCCCCATGATCAGCCTTCCTCCTCTCCTCCCAGGAAAAGGACCAGCCTTCCTCCTCTCCTCCCAGGAAAAGGACCAGCCTTCCTCCTCTCCTCCCAGGACCAGCCTTCCTCCTCTCCTCCCAGGACCAGCCTTCCTCCTCTCCTCCCAGGATCAGCCTTCCTCTTCTCCCAGTCCCAGCCTTCCTCCTCTCCCCCAGGATCAGCCTTCCTTCTGTCCCCCCAGGATCAGCCTTCCTCCTCTCTCCAGGTAAAACCCTTCCCCAGTTACCTCACGGCAACACAGGGTCACCAGCACCTAGAATCTACCACTGTAGAACGTAACATTCTAGAATGAGCCATTGGAATGATAGTTCTGAACACTCCAACTAGTGTTCTACAAATAGACAGAAATTGAAAGAGACGAATAAAACAAAATGAATAGTATGAATGAACTAGTAGCCCAGGGTCAGGGAAAGGCTAACATGGCCTCCTGTTTGTCCTCTGAGGAGGCAGATTACTGTCAGTGTCTGTCTGTGTGTGACAGCTGGGATGTGGTCACTTGGTAGAGCGCTGTGCCCTGATTGGTTGCAGGCAGACTGGAGCAGTCCACAGGTCCACAGGGTGTGTTGAGGTCAGAGGTTAACTGAATGTTTGGTTTGGTAAATCCTTTAGCAGAGACATGTTTACACACACACTCACTCATGCATCAGTCATTAACACCTGGGTACACAGACAGGACTCAGAGACAGGCTGCAGGAGGGGGGTTAGTGTGTGTGTGTGTGTGTGTGTGTGTGTCGGGCCAGAGAGGAGAGAGATGGACAGACGGGGTCTCTTGTTCATGGGAAATCGATCCCTGTATCGACACTGCAGTACAAATAAAGTTCACACTAATCAAAGTGTACAACATTTGTTTTTTGTTTTTTTACAGCGCTCCCCAAAAATGTGTGAAAAAACATGATAGTTTCTTAGTGAATTCCATGTATTGTGTGTGTCACTGCAGTTCCTCCCCCCTCAGATCTGCCCTTGGTGCGTCTCCAGGATGCCGTTCGGTGGAGGCAACAAGTGTGGCTGCTGTCAGAAGACAGTGTACTTTGCAGAGGAGATGCAGTGTGAGGGGAAGAGTTTCCACAAGTCCTGCTTCCTCTGCAGTGAGTCAGACACACGCTGGGTAATGTGCCGGGTTAGTAATCAGAGGGTCCCTGGTTCGAACTCCCAGCTGTGCCAACATGATGTGTCCCTTGGTGCAAGGTACTTCACCCTACTGTCCTCAGGGGGGGGAATGTCCCTGTACTTGCTGTCTCTCTGGATCAGAGCGTCTGATAAATGACGTACTGTAAAAACCCCATGAAGCGTTGTTATCAACACGAACGTTCTCAGATCCTCCCAGAGGTGCAGGAATGCCGAATATTTGGCGTTCTTCAGGATGACCATATTTGGAGACGCTGTTTGCGTGTGACATGAGGCTATTTCTCCTTATAGGGGAGAAGGTAGCCAGATGAAGGAGGCTGTTTGTTTGAGCTTCTGTGAGTCTGCCTGCCACCCACACACTGACAAGCTCCAGAAGGACCAGCGAGGAGATCATAGTTCCAGTATCTTACCTCCAACCCTGATGTGGTGTTAGTCATTTATCAGACGCTCTTATCCAGAGCAACTTACAGCAAGTACAGGGACATTCCCCCCCATGAGGCAAGTAAGGTGAAGTGCCTTGCCCAAGGACACAACGTCATGTTTGCACAGCCGGGAATCGAACCGGGCAACCTTCTGATTACTAGCTTGAGCCTGAATATTACTGTAGAGCACAAACACAGGGGAATAGCGACCTCCTTTACCTGCTCTGCTGGATCACAGCTGGAAGCTCAGCTGTTAGTGTGTGTCTGCTCTGACCTCCTGCTCCAGTGGTCTGTAAGAAGAACCTGGACAGCACCACTGTGGCTGTGCATGTGGACGAGATCTACTGCAAATCCTGCTACGGCAAGAAGTATGGGCCAAAAGGCTACGGGTTCGGAGGTGGAGCAGGAACTCTGAGCATGGACACAGGAGAAGGACTGGGAATCAAACCTGAACAGTGAGACACACACACACACACACACACAGACAGACACACACACACACACACAGACAGACACTCAGGCACACACACACAGACACACACAGACAGACAGACACACACACACACAGACAGACACACAGACACACACACACAGACAGACACTCAGGCACACACACACAGACACACACACACACAGACAGACAGACACACAGACAGACACTCAGGCACACACACACAGACACACACACACACACACACACACAGACAGACACTCAGGCACACACACACGCACACACACAGACACACACACAGACACACACACACAGACAGACACACACAGACAGACACACACAGACAGACAGACACACACACACACAGACACACAGGCACACACACAGACACTCAGGCACACACACACACAGACAGACACACTCACACACACACTCACTCAGGCACACAGACACACAGGCACACACACACAGACAGACAGACACACACACAGACAGACACTCAGGCACACACACAGACACACAGGCACACACACAGACACTCAGGCACACACACACACAGACAGACACACTCACACACACACAGACACAGACACACACACACACAGATACACACACACACACAGACAGAGACACACTGTGTTTCTCTGAGCAACATGGTGTGTTTCCCTCCACAGACCTCAGGCTCACCGCCCCACCAACAACCCCAACGCATCCAAGTTTGCCCAGAGCGGTGGGGGGGGCGACATCTGCCCTCGCTGTAACAAGAGTGTGTACGCTGCAGAGAAGGTGATCGGGGGAGGAAATGTAAGTTTTTCATAGGGACATTCTGTCTGAAGTATGTTGATGCTAAACAAATACTTTAGGAAATACTTTGTAAAAAGAGTAACACTCTCCCTCCCTCCCTCCCCCTTTCCCCCCCCCTCCTCTCTCTGCCCCCCTCTCTCCCTCTCTCTCCCCCTCCCTCCTAGTCATGGCACAAGACTTGTTTCCGCTGTGCCAAATGTGGCAAAGGTCTGGAGTCGACCACCCTGGCAGACAAAGATGGGGAGATCTACTGTAAAGGTATCTCTTAGATATCTCTCCCCACCCAGCAGCTCCTCCTCCTCCTGTAAGATCTGGCCTGGCATGTTACTGTGTTGACATTCTCCAAGCTCTCTATAACCAGATGTGCTTATAGAAAACACTTTAAACTGGGTTTATACTTTAGACTGGATATTTGCGTCCATAACCAGAGGTTGTTTACCTTCACAGCGTGTTACGCCAAGAACTTTGGTCCCAAAGGTTTCGGGTTCGGCCAGGGGGCAGGAGCGCTGGCCCACGCCCAGTAGAGCCCTCCACCCTCCAGACTCCAGCCTGCACCCCCCACCCTCCTCTCACACACAGACACCAGGAGGACTACACTTCCCAGCACGCACCAGTCCTCCAGCCAACGCTAGTCTCACACCCCAGCCGGCTCTCGTTTCGGATGTTGTTCATCCTCACAGCTGAAGCTTCTCTGATTAGAGGGGTCAGATCAGTCGAACACTTTGAACCATTAGCTTTAGCACGGAGCTAGCTAACACTGCATGGCTGAATGTTGAACACATGATCTTAGTTTGCCATATTGACCCACACTTGGGGGTCACCGGTTTTGTATTTGTGTTGACAAGATGAGCTTGATGTGCAAACTGGCTCTTTGGGATTGGTGTGTTTAGAGATTTGAAACGCTCACCGCTGAGATACGTCCCGTTTTCACTTGAAAATGTTTTGTTGCTTTTATGCAAATTCAAGTCTTTGTGTCTTTTCCTCATGAACCAGAATAACAGAAAAACAGGCTGAAAACTAGGCCTCTTTGTCCTTCTGTTTAACTGAAGGACATTCTCCCTTCATCTCTCTCTCTCTCCCTTCATCTCTCTCTCCCTTCATCTCTCTCTCTCCCTCTCCCTCCCCCTCTTACCCAACCGAGAACAATAGATTACTCAACAGAGAACAACAGCGTACACAGCAATCAAGAATGTAACGACCAAAACTTTTTTTTGTAATAAAAAAACATAACAAAATACAATGTTTTCAAAGCTGTAGAGATATTATTAGGAATAAAGTTCAAATATCCAGCATCATCAGTACTAGAGTCACACGCACACAAAAAGACAACTCACTATTAACTAGACCCACTATTTTAGATTTACTGGCATGATATCAGTACAACAGTGCAAAAGAACCACTGTGTTTCATGAAGTAGCACAGGTGCACCTCTCTCCCCCTCTCTCTCTCCCCCTCGCTCTCTCTACCTCTCCCTCTCTCGCCCTCTCTCCTTCTCTCTCTCTCCCCCTCGTTCTCTCTACCTCTCTCCCTCCCCCCTCTCTCTACCTCTCTCCTTCTCTCTACCTCTCTCCCTCTACCTCTCTCCCTCTCTCTCTCTCCCCCCCTCCCTCTACCTCTCTCTCTCCCCCCCTCTCTCCTCTCTCTCTCTACCTCTCCCCCCCCCTTTCTCCCAGTCCCATTATTTAAGGAGGTGTCATTAACAGCAGATCCTCCTGCAGTGATGGGACGCAGCAGTCAGTGAGTCAGCTTACACACTGGCCTTTAACTTCGCCATGGTAACACAAACAACAGGTCTGTAGCAGAAACAACACTAGTTTTTTCCCCTTGCCCCCGTCTCTGCCCGCTACACAGGACTGGCACAGCAGGCACCGCAGGGGACAGCTGGTGAGGGGAGGGGGGGGGGGGATGGGGGAGGGAGAGAGAGAGAGAGAGAGAGGGTGGAGTGTCGAGGAGATGAGAGGGTGGAGGGGGTGAGAGGGTTGAGGGGACAAGGGAGAGGGTGGGGAGGTAAGAGAGTGAGAGGGGATGAGTGGGTGTGTGTGTGTGTATGTGGGGGGGTTGTTAGCGACTACACATCTCAGAGAAACAACACAAAAACAAAGTTGTGAGTCGTCTGCCAATCCCCAGGGTGTGATACCCAGCTTTCACCACCAGGAGGCGACATACAGACCCAACCTGAGGGTTTAACCTCCTTGGCGCCTTCCGTACGTTCTGCTGTCTTTCATGAGGTTCCAGAGCAACTGAAACAACAAATGCGCTCCTCTATAATCCCTCTAGAAACATGAGGCGCTCTTGTTTCCAGGGAGGGATGAAGTGAACTGCCCCAGCTGTCACCAGGGCAGGAGGGAATCTACAGCTGCCACAATCACAATCTGTTGTTTTTTTTTGTTTTGTTTTGTTTATGTGAGTTGCTCAAACATGGAATTTACTGTGGCTGGATTTGAGCAAATCCACACTGAGTGTATTTTAGGCTTCTCTGTTCTCCTCTCTCCTCTCCTTGTGTGGAATGAAGTTCTGGATGAGACAGAAAGAGTTTGAGATGTTAACATGACATATGAGAGAACACGTCCAGTCAACAGAGTGGCAAAGATAGGAGAAAGGGGGCTGGGCCGGGGGGCTGGGCCGGGGGCTGGGTGGGGGGGCTGGGGGCTGGGTGGGCTAGGCTGGGGGGCCGGGGGGCTGGGCTGGGGGCTGGGTGGGGGGGCTGGGGGGCTGAGTTGGGGGCTGGGCTGGGCTAGGCTGGGGGGCTAGGCTGGGAGGGCTAGGCTGGGGGGCTGAGTTGGGGGTTGGGTTGGGCTAGGCTGGGGGGCTGGGCTGGGCTAGGCTGGGGGGCTGGGCTGGGAGGCTGGGGGCTGGGTGGGCTAGGCTGGGGGGCTGGGCTGGGCTAGGCTGGGGGGCTGGGCTGGGAGCTGGGATGGGGGCTGGGGGGCTGAAGGGATATAACCTGAAACCGAGACCTCATCCACAGCAGATAGGGAAAGTACAAGATAACTAAGACCTCGCAGGTCACCTTGGGAACGGCTCTTTAAAAATAGCAGCGTGGTTTTACAACTCAGAAACTGTTGTTGTGGTGGAACCGTCATGTTATCTGGAGGGGAGGCTGTGCTTGTCTGCCGGAGTGTGATGATGATGGTGATCACCCTTGTCCTGTGAGCTTAGAGGGGTTGAGTGTGAGCTCGTGCAGGGACAGAAGAACTCATCCAAACACTGACCGCACTGCACATGCACCTACGCACGTACACACAGCGCCCACGCACATGCTAACACATGTACAAACACATGTCCTCCAACACGCACACACAGACACACACAACTAGACACACACACAGACACACACACACAACTAGACAGGCAGCGTCAGATGCAGGGATTGACTATGTATAGGCTGCAGTTTACTTTCCATTGTGTGTTTGGATACAGCATTCCTGTCCTCCATTCCCAGGTTATTTCTGTCTCTAGTTAATATGCTAATTAGGCGTCAGACAGTCCGTGCTCTCGTAGGGGTCAAAAGTCACGTCTGGGGAATTCCCACTCTGATTGCTCCAGACCTCCAGACGGAGGAACAGAGACCAGATGGAACCCACTAGAACATCTCTCAGTGGGGTGCCATGCCCCTGGAGAGATACCATCTAGTCAGGTTTACACTCCAAAGAAGAGCATCTCTCCAGGAGCAGGGTTAGAGTGTCACCCTACAGGAGGGTCTCTCTCCAGGAGCAGGGTCAGAGTGTCACCCTACAGGAGGGTCTCTCTCCAGGAGCAGGGTTAGAGTGTCACCCTACAGGAGGGTCTCTCTCCAGGAGCAGGGTTAGAGTGTCACCCTACAGGAGGGTCTCTCTCCAGGAGCAGGGTTAGAGTGTCACCCTACAGGAGGGTCTCTCTCCAGGAGCAGGGTCAGAGTGTCACCCTACAGGAGGGTCTCTCTCCAGGAGCAGGGTCAGAGTGTCACCCTACAGGAGGGTCTCTCTCCAGGAGCAGGGTCAGAGTGTCACCCTACAGGAGGGTCTCTCTCCAGGAGCAGGGTCAGAGTGTCACCCTACAGGAGGGTCTCTCTCCAGGAGCAGGGTTAGAGTGTCACCCTACAGGAGGGTCTCTCTCCAGGAGCAGGGTTAGAGTGTCACCCTACAGGAGGGTCTCTCTCCAGGAGCAGGGTCAGAGTGTCACCCTACAGGAGGGTCTCTCTCCAGGAGCAGGGTTAGAGTGTCACCCTACAGGAGGGTCTCTCTCCAGGAGCAGGGTTAGAGTGTCACCCTACAGGAGGGTCTCTCTCCAGGAGCAGGGTCAGAGTGTCACCCTACAGGAGGGTCTCTCTCCAGGAGCAGGGTCAGAGTGTCACCCTACAGGAGGGTCTCTCTCCAGGAGCAGGGTCAGAGTGTCACCCTACAGGAGGGTCTCTCTCCAGGAGCAGGGTCAGAGTGTCACCCTACAGGAGGGTCTCTCTCCAGGAGCAGGGTCAGAGTGTCACCCTACAGGAGGGTCTCTCTCCAGGAGCAGGGTCAGAGTGTCACCCTACAGGAGGGTCTCTCTCCAGGAGCAGGGTTAGAGTGTTACCCTACAGGAGGGTCTCTCTCCAGGAGCAGGGTTAGAGTGTTACCCTACAGGAGGGTCTCTCAGGGATGGTGTGGTAAGGCAGGGCAGGATGGTGTGGTGGGGTAGGGCTGGATGGTGTGGTGGGGCAGGATGGTGTGGTGGGGCAGGGCAGGATGGTGTGGTGGGGCAGGGCAGGATGGTGTGGTGGGGTAGGGCTGGATGGTGTGGTGAGGCTGGGGCAGGATGGTGTGGTGAGGCTGGGGCAGGATGGTGTGGTGGGGTAGGGCAGGATGGTGTGGTGAGGCTGGGGCAGGATGGTGTGGTGAGGCTGGGGCAGGATGGTGTGGTGGGGTAGGGCAGGATGGTGTGGTGAGGCTGGGGCAGGATGGTGTGGTGGGGTAGGGCAGGATGGTGTGGTGAGGCTGGGGCAGGATGGTGTGGTGAGGCTGGCTGGCAGGATGGTGGGGTGAGGCAGGCAGGATGGTGGGGTGGGGCTGGCTAGCAGGATGGTGGGGTGGGGCTGGCTGGCAGGATGGTGGGGTGGGGCTGGCTGGCAGGATGGTGGGGTGAGGCTGGCTGGCAGGATGGTGTGGTGAGGCTGGCTGGCAGGATGGTGTGGTGAGGCTAGCAGGATGGTGGGGTGAGTGTGGCAGGATGGTGGGGTGAGGCAGGCAGGATGGTGGGGTGGGGCTGGCTGGATGGTGTGGTGAGGCTGGCTGGCAGGATGGTGTGGTGAGGCTGGCTGGCAGGATGGTGTGGTGAGGCTGGCAGGATGGTGGGGTGGGGCTGGCAGGATGGTGGGGTGGGGCTGGCAGGATGGTGGGGTGAGGCTGGCTGGCAGGATGGTGTGGTGAGGCTGGCTGGCAGGATGGTGTGGTGAGGCTGGCTGGCAGGATGGTGTGGTGAGGCTGGCAGGATGGTGGGGTGAGGCTGGCTGGCAGGATGGTGTGGTGAGGCTGGCTGGCAGGCTGGCTGGCAGGATGGTGTGGTGAGGCTGGCTGGCAGGATGGTGGGGTGAGGCTGGCTGGCAGGATGGTGTGGTGAGGCTGGCTGGCAGGATGGTGTGGTGAGGCTGGCAGGATGGTGGGGTGAGGCTGGCTGGCAGGATGGTGTGGTGAGGCTGGCTGGCAGGATGGTGTGGTGAGGCTGGCTGGCAGGATGGTGTGGTGAGGCTGGCTGGCAGGATGGTGTGGTGAGGCTGGCAGGATGGTGGGGTGAGGCTGGCTGGCAGGATGGTGTGGTGAGGCTGGCTGGCAGGCTGGCTGGCAGGATGGTGTGGTGAGGCTGGCAGGATGGTGGGGTGAGGCTGGCTGGCAGGATGGTGTGGTGAGGCTGGCTGGCAGGCTGGCTGGCAGGATGGTGTGGTGAGGCTGGCTGGCAGGATGGTGGGGTGAGGCTGGCTGGCAGGATGGTGGGGCTGGCTGGCAGGCTGGCTGGCAGGATGGTGGGGTGAGGCTGGCTGGCAGGATGGTGTGGTGGGGCTGGCTGGCAGGATGGTGGGGTGAGGCAGGCAGGATGGTGTGGTGGGGCTGGCTGGCAGGCTGGTGGGGTGAGGCTGGCTGGCAGGATGGTGTGGTGGGGCTGGCTGGCAGGATGGTGGGGTGAGGCTGGCTGGCAGGATGGTGTGGTGAGGCTGGCTGGCAGGATGGTGTGGTGAGGCTGGCAGGATGGTGGGGTGGGGCTGGCAGGATGGTGGGGTGGGGCTGGCAGGATGGTGGGGTGAGGCTGGCTGGCAGGATGGTGTGGTGAGGCTGGCTGGCAGGATGGTGTGGTGAGGCTGGCTGGCAGGATGGTGGGGTGAGGCTGGCAGGATGGTGGGGTGAGGCAGGCAGGATGGTGGGGTGAGGCAGGCAGGATGGTGGGGTGAGGCAGGCAGGATGGTGCGGTGAGGCTGTCTGGCAAGATGGTGTGGTGAGGCTGGCTGGCAGGATGGTGTGGTGAGGCTGGCAGGATGGTGGGGTGAGGCTGGCTGGCAGGATGGTGTGGTGAGGCTGGCTGGCAGGATGGTGTGGTGAGGCTGGCAGGATGGTGGGGTGAGGCTGGCTGGCAGGATGGTGTGGTGAGGCTGGCTGGCAGGATGGTGTGGTGAGGCTGGCTGGCAGGATGGTGTGGTGAGGCTGGCAGGATGGTGGGGTGAGGCTGGCTGGCAGGATGGTGTGGTGAGGCTGGCTGGCAGGCTGGCTGGCAGGATGGTGGGGTGAGGCTGGCTGGCAGGCTGGCTGGCAGGATGGTGTGGTGAGGCTGGCTGGCAGGATGGTGTGGTGAGGCTGGCTGGCAGGATGGTGGGGTGAGGCTGGCTGGCAGGATGGTGGGGCTGGCTGGCAGGCTGGCTGGCAGGATGGTGGGGTGAGGCTGGCTGGCAGGATGGTGTGGTGGGGCTGGCTGGCAGGATGGTGTGGTGGGGCTGGCTGGCAGGCTGGCTGGCAGGATGGTGGGGTGAGGCTGGCTGGCAGGATGGTGGGGCTGGCTGGCAGGCTGGCTGGCAGGATGGTGGGGTGAGGCTGGCTGGCAGGATGGTGTGGTGGGGCAGGGGCAGGCTGGCTGGTGTTGATCTGCTGCTGGCTGTGTCTCCGAGGGAAACGAAACCACCTGATAGGAGAACTGCGGGTTCACAACCTGTCATCGCCACGGGAACGCTGCACAGAGGAGTCACTGGATAACAGAGGCCACTCCCTCGCTGAGAGTGTGTGTTTGGTGAGTGGCCAGTGTGTGTGTGTGTGTGTATGTATCTATATTAAGTCTCCCTGTGACAGACAGGATAGACATTAAGAGGCAGAGTTAAATAGCCCAGTGGATTCCTCTCCACATCCCTGTCTCTCTCTCCATCCCCCAAACTACCAAGCAGAGACCACGGTAAGTCTGCTTCTAGAACTCTGTTTAACCTTAACTAACGTCACTTTTATTGTCATTTGTAGAAAAAACTACAGGGGTTTTGGAACAATAATTTATCTTATATTTAAAGTTAAGCAAGATGCTTGAAAAGTACTGAAAGGTTTGTGTAGCTTCTGTAGATACAGTAACAGTAATTGTGAGTTGTGAGTCTGTGAAATGTTTAGTTGTGTGTCAGTCTTATGTGTTATCTTTTGTATTAAGAACATTTCTGAACTGACAGTGTTACTGTTAATGATCCAAAATTAAACATCAGATGAATGAATACATGAAGGCAGTAGCTAATATCAGCACTGTGGTGAATGGGTTAATCATGCTAACAGTCATGTGTGTCTATGTGAGTGATTGTGTGTGTGTGTGTGTGTGTGTGTGTGTGTGTGTGTGTGTGTGTGTGTGTGTGTGTGTGTGTGTGTGTGTGTGTGTGTGTGTGAGAGAGACTAATAGAGTTTATGCATATCACTCCCACTTGAGATAACACCAGCTTTTGGCAAATAACACTGACCAAATATCTAGCCGAAAACATCTGGCGCAGGAACTATGGCCATTACAGGAATTTTAAGATGAAGTTATTTGATTCATTATCACTCCAGCCAGTTGATGACCTTGTGACCTCGCAGAGAGAGCAGAAACAGAAGTCTGGATCCTGAACCAGCAGGACTAGTTTAGGTTAAAGATCTCATGGTCCAGAGGAGCAGGACTAGTTTAGGTTAAAGATCTCATGGTCCAGAGGAGCAGGACTAGTTTAGGTTAAAGATCTCATGGTCCAGAGGAGCAGGACTAGTTTAGGTTAAAGATCTCATGGTCCAGAGGAGCAGGACTAGTTTAGGTTAAAGATCTCATGGTCCAGAGGAGCAGGACTAGTTTAGGTTAAAGATCTCATGGTCCAGAGGAGCAGGACTAGTTTAGGTTAAAGATCTCATGGTCCAGAGGAGCAGGACTAGTTTAGGTTAAAGATCTCATGGTCCAGAGGAGCAGGACTAGTTTAGGTTAAAGATCTCATGGTCCAGAGGAGCAGGACTAGTTTAGGTTAAAGATCTCATGGTCCAGAGGAGCAGGACTAGTTTAGGTTAAAGATCTCATGGTCCAGAGGAGCAGGACTAGTTTAGGTTAAAGATCTCATGGTCCAGAGGAGCAGGACTAGTTTAGGTTAAAGATCTCATGGTCCAGAGGAGCAGGACTAGTTTAGGTTAAAGATCTCATGGTCCAGAGGAGCAGGACTAGTTTAGGTTAAAGATCTCATGGTCCAGAGGAGCAGGACTAGTTTAGGTTAAAGATCTCATGGTCCAGAGGAGCAGGACTAGTTTAAGTTAAAGATCTCATGGTCCAGAGGACAGCTCTCACTCTGTGGTCATGATGTCTAAAGGATTCATTCCTTGTGGCGCTAATTACGGCGAATTAATGACCTGTAAAATGTTTTTGATTCTTTTTTGTTTCTCTTTATTAACTGTCAGTTCAACAGAAAAAGAGAAACGGTGGTTGGCGTTGCTAAGTGATCCGATGGGTTTCTACTTTTTGTGCTATTTTTGCACAAGTACGCCTATGGAAATGTACTAATTAGATCCAGAATATTTTGTTAATGTCGGGGTTTTCAGGGGGTTAAATAAGAGTTTCCACATTTTTGTCTTCCAGTGGGAATCTTGACCATCAACATGCCAGAACTGGGGTGGGTAAGGTCGTGCTTCCACAGCTGCTCTCAGATAGACTGGCCCTCTCATCCACAGCTGCTCTCAGATAGACTGGCCCTCTCATCCACAGCTGCTCTCAGATAGACTGGCCCTCTCATCCACAGCTGCTCTCAGATAGACTGGCCCTCTCATCCACAGCTGCTCTCAGATAGACTGGCCCTCTCATCCACAGCTGCTCTCAGATAGACTGGCCCTCTCATCCACAGCCTGCACTGCATCTATATGGATTTCCATAAACTGAATCTTTACAATATATATCCATATTATATGTTAACAAACATTGTCTACCTATTGATTGATTTTAGAGTGATGCATTTTAATATTTTGACATTTTAACTTCGTAATAACAACTGTACTTTTATTATATTTGACTATGTTTAGGGTGACATTTTAACATTTGTCCAGGGACTACAGATGGAAAAATAGCCTTGTGGCTAATTCTGGCATATTTACATGTAAATGTTGATTAATATGCACTGTCTCCTGAAATAAATACATTATATACACATCTATATAAAAACTAAACATGTAGACATATCTAAAGTATAAACTATGAAAATTAGACTGTATGTTGATAGGTTACGGAACAATAACCATTGCATCCAAGAAGAAAAATATTAATTCTTCATTTTGTCCCCTTTCAAATGTTTTAATTCCTGCTCTTAGCCCTGAGGTAAGATATCCCTAACAACCACTCTTTCAACATTACAGAACACAATGCAGACCTATTTGATCATAACTTAAACTGATTAACCAAACGAATGACTTGATAGTGATCATCTGTTGTGTGTTTGTTGTGTCGCTCAGCGGAAGTCTAAGATCTCAGCCTCCAGGAAGCTGATGCTGAAGGTAGGCTGTGTGCTTTTGGCTTCTGATGCTGTGGAACGATTATGTCAAGAGCAGCTCTGACAAGCTCTACAGTACTCTGCTCTACTCAGTGCTATGCTATGCTACACTGTAGTCTACTGCTCTACCTATTGCTATGCTACGCTATGCTGTAGTCTGCTGCTCTACCTATTGCTATGCTACGCTATGCTGTAGTCTGCTGCTCTACCTATTGCTATGCTACGCTATGCTGTAGTCTGCTGCTCTACCTATTGCTATGCTACGCTATGCTGTAGTCTGCTGCTCTACCTATTGCTATGCTACGCTACGCTATACTGTGGTTCCTCCGCTCTGCTGTGGTGCAGTACTCCCACCTTACCTGCTTCCTCCTCGGCCGTGTTGCCTTTGCTGTGGTGTTCTGCTCCAGAGTCTGATGGTGGCCAGGGCCAAGGAGGACCTGGAGCAGGAGCAGGAGGAGAAGGAGAGGGAGAAACAGAAGTACCTGGAGGAGAGGACTCCTCCTCTGGCGCTCAGCGGGATGTCTGCTGCAGAGCTGCAGGTACACACCTCATCATCACGCTGTTTACCATGAAGACCAGGTGTGACCTCAGACCAGGTGTGACTGAGACCAGGTGTGACCTCAGACCAGATGTGACCTCAGACCAGATGTGACCTCAGACCAGGTGTGACAGAGACCAGGTGTGACCTCAGACCAGGTGTGACCTCAGACCAGGTGTGACAGAGACCAGGTGTGACCTCAGACCAGGTGTGACTGAAACCAGGTGTGACCTCAGACCAGGTGATACCTCAGACCAGGTGTGACCTCACACCAGGTGTGACCTCAGACCAGGTGTGACCTCAGACCAGGTGTGACCTCAGACCAGGTGTGACTGAAACCAGGTGTGACTGAGACCAGGTGTGACTGAGACCAGGTGTGACCTCAGACCAGGTCTGACCTCAGACCAGGTGTGACTGAGACCAGGTGTGACCTCAGACCAGGTGTGACTGAGACCAGGTGTGACCTCAGACCAGGTGTGACTGAGACCAGGTGTGACTGAGACCAGGTGTGACCTCAGACCAGGTGTGACCCCTCGGCCTGTCTCCTCAGGCACTGTGTGCGGAGCTGCATGCCAAGGTGGACGTGGTGGACGAGGAACGCTACGACATCGAGGCCAAAGTTCTCCACAACTCCAGAGAGGTAAAACTGATCAGGACACCTCAGTTACAGCTTTAGATTTGTGTCATTCCACCCAAAGAACTTCAGTGCCCCGTGTGCCCCCCCTCCCCCCTCTAGGGGGTGCCACTGATACACATCTTATTAATACATGATTACAAAAATACGCTATTGATACTATTCTTAGCAGATTTTAAGGCCATGGATGATCAGGAATGCCATGGTGACATGGCTAACTCCCTGTCTCATCCATAACAACTTTTTTTTCCTTCTTTTAAACCTCTTTTGAAAGTGTGCATCTCACTCTTCACTCTCTTCCATGGTCCAGATTAAGGACCTGAACATCAAGGTTCTGGACCTGCGAGGGAAGTTCAAGAGGCCCAACCTCCGGAGGGTGAGGGTGTCAGCAGACGCCATCCTGCGCTCGCTCCTCGGCTCCAAACACAAGGTGTCCATGGACCTCAGGGCCAACCTCAAGTCTGTGAAGAAGGAGGACACAGAGAAGGTAGGGGGGAAAGGTGGGGAGGTGGGGAGGTGGAGAGGGAGGGAGGGAGGGAGGGAGGGAGGGAGGGAGGGAGGGAGGGAGGGAGGGAGGGAGGGAGGGAGGGAGGGAGGGAGGGAGGGAGGGAGGGAGGGAGGGAGGGACACAGAAGGTAGGCTGGACCTGAAGGGAAGAGAAGGTGAGGTGAAAGTGAGAAAGACAAAAGAAAGACAGAATGAGAGATAGATTAAGTAAAATATACATATGGATGGTAAAGAGTTAAAAAGGACTGAAATCAAGCTACAACCTGGTCTTTATGAGGCTTCCACAGAGCTTGATAATGCCCCTTCTTTTGAATCAGGTGTGCTGGAGCAGGGAAACATCTACAACTATCAGGACAGTGGCTCCCTATAGGACCAGGGTTGCTGACCCCTGCCTTAGAGGAGGGCAGCTCTCTGGGAGCAAGCAGGGGTGGAGATACTTTAGGGACAGGTCTGGATTAGGTGTACCTTTAACCGCTGGTCTGCTGTGTGCTTGCAGGAGAAGACTGTGGAAGTGAGCGACTGGAGGAAGAATGTGGAGGCCATGTCGGGCATGGAGGGCAGGAAGAAGATGTTTGACGCAGCCAAAGGCCCAAACCAATAGAAAGAAAGCATGCCGCTGAGGAACCTGGGAATTGTAGTTGTCTGTTCTACTCCCATCAACATGCATGGCAATACAGAATGTGTACGGTCCAATTGTTATCGTTTTGAACCCTTTTCTGGTTATTCTCATTGCGATCAAATTATTCTTTTTGTTTTCAAGTGAAACTCATCCCATTATTATTGAATCTTTAACAAGCTTACTCGTTCAAACATGTACGTTGTTAAGGAGTTGACATTGAATTGACTTTTCATCCACCGTGTTGACGTTTTATACACTATTTTAATAAACAGTTTGTGTTGACCTGTGTTTTAAGAGCATAAGGATTAGAATAACTTAATGTACGTCAGTGGTCATTGCTGTTTGCAGTAATAACCACCTGCCACTAGATGACAGTGTGTCTTCAGTGCAGTGGGACAACCTGACGCTTGAGTTACTGTCCACAAATCTGATACTGCACAAGTACACACATCCTTCACTCAAATAGAAGTACCAATACTTATGTCTGAAAATACTCAAAGTACTAGCTACACTTTTTCCACTCAAGTTAAGTACGACTAGCTGTTGGAACTCATATCTTGTTAATACATTAATACAAAAATACACAATTGATACTATTCCGAGCAGATTTGTCAGGAATATTTTTAGCAACTGACAGTTTCAAACATCTCCCCCATATACACAGCTATGGATGATCATGTTTTATTTAATCCAACTTGGTAATAATAATGCTAATCTCAACCACACTATCCCTGTAGTTAAACAACCGCAGGCCTTAACATGAGCCAGCCCAGACATCCACAGGTCACAACCTATTCACACACACACGCACAATCATGCCAAAACACACACACACACACACTCAAAGTATGAGAAAACCACCGACCACAACAATACACTGAATAACTGCAGCAATACGAGTACCTGGAAATAGTCAAGTTAAATCCTCTGGTATGTGTCAGTAGAAGGGAGGTGTGTGTGCCAGTAGAGAATGCTGGGGTTTATTAAAAGACTTGGCCTGGAGATGGGGAGTGCTGGCAGTGTGGAACCCAGAAGCAGAGGAGGCTGCTGGGCCACAAAACACTGACCTTCCAGCCAGTGCTGGAACACACACAACTGTCCTGAGATGGTGCTCTGGTTCCTCTACTGACTGTGATACCATGAGAGGGGGAGAGTGAGGGGGTGAGGGTGAGAGAGTGAGGGAAAGAGTACGGATGAGGGTGATAGTGAGGGAGTGAGGGTGAGAGAGTGAAGGGTGAGAGAGTGAGGGTGACAGTAAGAGGGTAAGAGTAAGGATGAGGGTGAGAGTGTAAGGGTTAAAGAGAGAGTGAGGGTGAGAGAATGAGGGTGAGGGTGAGAGGGTGAAAGAGAGTGTGAGGGTGAGAGTGAGGATGAGAGTAAGGGTGAGAGTGAGGGAGAGAGGGTGAAAGAGTGAGACTAAATCATCAGGAATCTTCAGTCTGTTTCAGGTCTGGTTCAGGCCTGTTCCCACACAGCTGGGCCTTCAACCTTCACCATGTATTAATAGATGATGCAAGCGTCCATGTAAAAGCGTTGTTTATCCATGGTTCTGCCCGTAGCGTCGGCTGGCCTTGGCTGCCAGGGAATTGTCACATGATCACCGCAGGGTTTAAAAGCTCACAGCACTGAGAGAGCAGCAGCACAAGTTCATCTGACAGTCCACATCCCAAACCATCAGCACGCTCGTCTGGGTAAGTCTGCTCTGTAGACTGTTTAGTGTTGTGGATCGTGCTTCAGTGATGCTTCTCACACCTCCTGTGTTTTGTGCTGCTTTATAAGGTGCATGAAGTGTTACTGTTCAGATGCCAAAGTGCATCAGTGATACTGTATATATCACAGTGAATGTAACTCTCTTAATCCATGAAGTCTAATTTTCCTTCTTGCAGGAGTTTTTTTAAACATGTCCGACACCGAGGAAGTTGAATATCAGTGAGTGAAATTCAAATTTAATGCATACTTTCAAATCATTTGAAGATTAATTCTTTTTTTTTTTAAAGAACAAATGATGTACAGTTCCAATTTAGCAAACTATTTAACAAAATGATCTTTGTTCATCCTGTCACCCTTTTTCAGGGAGAATGAAAGTAAGTCTTCTACGGGGTGAATGATAATACTAATGAGGCAGTGTGGAGATCCAAGCATGATGCCTTGATCAAGCTGCAGGACTCTCCCACATGCAGATAACATCTTCAAATTAGGAGACAGGAATAACTAACCTAACTAACACTCAAAAACGCATAAAAACGCAATGAGTGCAGTATGTGAGTGGCAGAGTTGTGAGTCCTTGTGTTTTTGTGTTGATGTGTTCTGTTTGTTAACTGTTCTTCTCTCTGGGTGTTTCCTGTCAAGGAGAAGACAATATTGTGGGTATGTACAACAAACTATATATCAGCATGGAACCTTTCATCTCAGATTATTATTTGTAAAACAAATACACATCAAATCAACAGTCAATCTTGAGGCATTCTCCAGTTCCTCTTTTGGAAGGGGGTTGAACCCACTTGTTGCCGGGGGGATGGGATGTTGCCCAGACAGAAGTAGAGGCACCAACAGTTCTGCTTTGTTCTGTTCAATACTAAATCTCTGAGATCTGTTGCTCTGGTCTGCCTCTGGGTCATCCGCTCCCTGGACAACCCCTCCGGTAGCTAAGGAAGTCAGGCGGCTGAGCGGTTAGGGAATCAGGCTAACCTGGCTGTGCCAACATGATGTTGTGTCCTTGGGCAAGGCACTTCACCCTACTTGCCTCAGGGGGGAATGTCCCTGTACTTACTGTAAGTCTCTCTGGATAAAAGCGTCTGATGAATGACCTGAATGTAGCTCCACCTCCTACACAGGTCTGGTTACCTTGACCACCAGCTGGGTCAGCCAGCCTCCACTGCCTCTGTCCCCCCACACCCTCTCTTTTCTCTCTCTCACTCCTTTCTTCATCGTTTACCCTCTCTCCTGTTACCCTCCCTCTCTTCCCTTTCTATTCTCCCTCCCTTCGGTGTGTCTCCAGAGAGACCAGATCCACACCACAAAGCTCCCTCTGTCTCTATTTCTGTCCCTTCCTGTGTGTGGACACTGGGGCAGGACAGAGCCCCATGCCCCTCTCTGCCCAGCACCTGCCCCGGAGGCAGGGGTGTTAGGAGAGCCTCCCTGTTAGCCATGTAGGTCAGGTTCATCTGAGACGAGGACCCTGGGGGGAATGGGGGCAGGCTGGGGGAGGAGGGGGGGGGGAGGCTGGTGGGAGCACAATGCCCCCTTTACCTTTTCTGTGCCAATTAAGTGTTGGAAATGAGGTGTGTGTTACCAGAGAAGCAAAGTGTGGAGTCCTCTTACCAGAGAGCTAGCAGTGGAAAAGGCCTCAAGTGACATGGCTGACTGGGTACTGGGATCAGTACAGTGGTTGGAGTGACAGACCACACGATCAACTGGTTTCAGGTTTGAACCCCCCCCAAACCTAAGTGGTTTTGGATAAAAGCCTTTGCTAGATATCTGATTATATAACACTTAGTTTGTGTAGTTTAAAACCTTGTCTGTGTGGATCTGAGCAACTATATTATAAAGCTAGGATGATTCAGAGGAGACACAAACCCACCAATCAGGACAGGGCACCAGTTTGTGAGCAGATCCCAGAATGATCTCTAGGCTGACTGTTGTTTTTATAATCGATGCTGTTAAGTCAGCAAAGTGAATTGGTGTGAAACATTCCCATCATGACCCCCTCATGATGGCTGACTGACTGCTAACTTTGGCTACCTGCACCTCACAGAGGAAGAGGAGCTGAAGGAAGTGACGGAGGAAGAAGAGGAAGGTATTACTGATGCTGAAACACATGTTGGCACACAGTCAAAGGCTTCATTATACATTAATGACCAGATCATCAGTTAGATCAGGCCCACATTTACTAACAAACCTTGTGTCTGCATGTCTGCATGACTGCATGACTGCATGCTCTCACAGTAATATCCTCAGAACCAATTTGGCCACACCCAGCTGCTCTCTCAGGCCACACCCAGCTGCTCTCTCAGGCCACACCCAGCTGCTCTCTCAGGCCACACCCAGCTGCTCTCTCAGGCCACAGCCAGCTGCTCTCTCAGGCCACACCCTGCTACTCTCTCAGGCCACACCCAGCTGCTCTCTCAGGCCACACCCAGCTGCTCTCTCAGGCCACACCCTGCTACTCTCTCAGGCCACACCCAGCTGCTCTCTCAGGCCACACCCAGCTGCTCTCTCAGGCCACACCCTGCTACTCTCTCAGGCCACACCCAGCTGCTCTCTCAGGCCACACCCAGCTGCTCTCTCAGGCCACACCCAGCTGCTCTCTCAGGCCACACCCAGCTGCTCTCTCAGGCCACACCCAGCTGCTCTCTCTGGCAGCTCTCTCTCTGCTCTCTCCACAGCCCAGACTCTCTCCTGGGGCCACATCAGATAACACCCACATCTCTGTATTCACTGTGGAGGAATGTCAAAGCTTTAACACAGTTCTGTCTGGCTGTTTTCTGTGTGTTCTGCTTGCTAGCATGAAGGAGGAGGGAGATGGAGGGTGGAGATGTGGGGTAGTCACTATAGAACCTGTCTATCTGTCCGTCTGTCCGTCTGTCCGCCTGTCTGTCCGTCTCCAGCAGGGTCTCTGAAGGAATCCCAGCCTGCAGGTATGAGCACACCTGCTGACAGACCACACCCCTCTGGAAATGTGTCCTATCCAAACCATCTAAAGCTTTCTGGCAGGGGGAGTGTGTATGTGTGTGTGTGTGTGTGTGTGTGTGTGTGGCTGGGCAGAATGTGTGTGTGTCGGGGGGGCAGTGGGTGTGTGTGTCTCTGGGCAGTGTGTGTGTGGTGTACATGTGAGTGTATGTGTGTGTGGCAGGGCAGAGAGTGTGTGTGTTTCTGGGCAGTGTGTCTCTGGGCAGTGTGTGTGTGTCTCTGAGCAGTGTGTGTGTGTTTCTGGGCAGTGTGTCTCTGGGCAGTGTGTGTCTCTGGGCAGTGTGTGTGTGTTTCTGGGCAGTGTGTCTCTGGGCAGTGTGTGTCTCTGGGCAGTGTGTGTGTGTGGTGTGTGTGTATGTGTGTGTCTGGCCACAGCGTCTGGTATGGATCAGCAAGGTCACAGGCCTCTCTCTAAACTGGTTTAGCGGCATGTCTCTGGGATTAGCACAGCTCTATTTCAGACGGCCCTCTGTACCTTCCAGGATGGCTTCCAGGATGGCTCAGGCTGCTCATGTCCTGGGAGAGGCCTCGTTTGGACTCACCTGTCTCTCTCTCTCTCTCTCCTGTGTGTCTCTCCTGTGTGTCTCTCTTGTGTGTCTCTCCTGTGTGTCTCTCCTGTCTCTCTCTCTCTCCTGTGTGTCTCTCCTCTGTGTCTCTCCTGTCTCTCTCTCTCCTGTGTGTGTCTCCTCCCATCAGATGCTGGGGAGGGCCTGGAGGAAGGAGGTAGGGAGGGGATGGTCATACTTCTCACTGCAGTGTGTGTGTGAGTGTGTCAGTGTTTATGGTGCCAATGCACTTCTGTGATCTTCTTTCTCTTCCATCATCACTGTCAAGAGGACGCAAAGCCCAAAGTAAAGTAAGTCCTGGAAGTCTCTAGAAAATGTTGAAGGTTTAAAGAGATAAGTGTTGTGAATCCCAGGTGAACCCCTGTGTGTGTGTGTGTGTGTGTGTGTGTGTGTGTGTGTGTGTGTGTGTGTGTGTGTGTGTGTCCAGGCCAGGATTCATCCAGGGTCTGGCTCCACCCAAGATCCCTGATGGAGACAAAGTGGACTTTGATGTGAGTGTTGTGTTACTCACACCTCCTCAACAACCACAGAGGTCATCTTCTCTAACACTGGTTAAGCTGACACTCTCCTCCCCTCTCCCCTATTCTTCTCCCCCCCACTTACTCCTCTCCTCTCCCTTCCTCCTCCTGTTCCCTCCTACTCTTTCCTTTCCCTCCTCCCCTTCTCCCTCCTCCCCTTCCCTCCCCTCCTCCTCATCTCCCCCCTCCTCCTCTCCTCCTGCAGGATATCCACCGTAAGCGGATGGAGAAGGACCTGACCGAGCTGCAGACTCTGATCGAGGCTCACTTCGAGAGCAGAAAGAAAGAGGAGGAGGAGCTCATCAGCCTGACCGACCGCATCGTAAGAACCCCCCCCCACCCCCACCCCCCCCCCCCCCACCACCCAACCACCCACCACCTCCCAAGCGTGACAATCCCTTGTTTGGTCCATGTGTCCTGAGAAGCTGCTGCTTCTAAACATAACATCTAACTGGAATACAATAACACCACATAACATCTGACTAAAATACGATAACACATGTTATCGCCTGAGCGCCAAGCCTCTGGAGGGGCGCTGAGATTAACCACCTGCTGATACATGAGGAGCCAGCCTGGTTTGAGCTGCCTGGAGGGCTGCCTGGGGTGGTGGGGGGCTGCCTGGGGTGGTGGGGGGCTGCCTGGGGTGGTGGGGGGCTGCCTGGGGGGCTGCCTGGGGGGCTGCCTGGGGTGGTGGGGGGGTGCCTGGGGGTCTGCCTGGGGTGGTGGGGGGCTGCCTGGGGGTCTGCCTGGGGTGGTGGGGGGCTGCCTGGGGGTCTGCCTGGGGTGGTGGGAGGCTGCCTGGGGGTCTGCCTGGGGTGGTGGGGGGCTGCCTGGGGTGGTGGGGGGCTGCCTGGGGGGCTGCCTGGTAATCCCTGCTGTGTCTCTCTGGTCCAGGACAAGCGGAGATCAGAGCGAGCCGAGCAGGTGAGGATCAGGACGGAGAGAGACAGGGAGCGTCAGAACAAACTGGCGGTGAGTAAGGAGGAGGTCAGAGATCATGGGGGGGGGGGGGGGGGGCTGAGGAGGCGAAGGGGGGAGGACTGTGGAGGGGGGGGGCGAAGGGTGTAACGGCTGCTGTTGCTTCTCCCAGGAGGAGAAAGCGAGGAAGGAGGATGAAGAAGCGAAGAAGAAAGCTGAAGATGATGCCAAGAAGAAGAAGGTTCTGACCAGCCTGAACTTCTCTGGGTACAAGGTGACCACCTGGCTGTGGAGACACACACACACACACACACACACACACAGACACAGACACAGACACAGACACAGACACAGACACAGACACAGACACAGACACAGACACAGACACAGACACAGACACAGACACAGACACACACACACACACACACACACACACACACACACACACACACACACACACACACACACACACACACACACACACACACACACACACACACACACACACACACACACACACACTGCCCTGCACGGTGGTGACCACCACCTGGCTGTGGAGACACACACACACACTGCCCTGCACGGTGGTGACCACCACCTGGTCGTGGAGACACACACTGCCCTGCACGGTGGTGACCACCACCTGGTCGTGGATACACACACACACACACACACACTGCCCTGCACGGTGGTGACCACCACCTGGCTGTGGAGACACACACACACACTGCCCTGCACGGTGGTGACCACCACCTGGTCGTGGAGACACACACTGCCCTGCACGGTGGTGACCACCACCTGGTCGTGGAGACACACACTGCCCTGCACGGTGGTGACCACCACCTGGTCGTGGAGACACACACTGCCCTGCACGGTGGTGACCACCACCTGGTCGTGGAGACACACACTGCCCTGCACGGTGGTGACCACCACCTGGTCGTGGATACACACACACACACACACACTGCCCTGCACGGTGGTGACCACCACCTGGCTGTGGACACACACACACACTGCCCTGCACGGTGGTGACCACCACCTGGCTGTGGACACACACACACACACTGCCCTGCACGGTGGTGACCACCACCTGGTCGTGGATACACACACACACACACACACTGCCCTGCACGGTGGTGACCACCACCTGGCTGTGGAGACACACACACACTGCCCTGCACGGTGTTGACCACCACCTGGCTGTGGACACACACACACACACACACTGCCCTGCACGGTGGTGACCACCACCTGGCTGTGGACACACACACACACACACACACTGCCCTGCACGGTGGTGACCACCACCTGGCTGTGGACACACACACACACTGCCCTGCACGGTGGTGACCACCACCTGGCTGTGGACACACACACACACACACACTGCCCTGCACGGTGGTGACCACCACCTGGTCGTGGATACACACACACACACACACACTGCCCTGCACGGTGGTGACCACCACCTGGCTGTGGAGACACACACACACTGCCCTGCACGGTGTTGACCACCACCTGGCTGTGGACACACACACACACACACACTGCCCTGCACGGTGGTGACCACCACCTGGCTGTGGACACACACACACACACACACACTGCCCTGCACGGTGGTGACCACCACCTGGCTGTGGACACACACACACACTGCCCTGCACGGTGGTGACCACCACCTGGCTGTGGACACACACACACACACACACTGCCCTGCACGGTGGTGACCACCACCTGGCTGTGGACACACACACACACACACACACACACTGCCCTGCACGGTGGTGACCACCCCCTGGCTGTGGACACACACACACACACACACTGCCCTTTGCGGTTAGGAACAGTGTGTTCTCCAACTCCAGACAGAGAAGAAAGGAGGGATGAAAAAACAGACGGAGCGAGAGAAGAAGAGAAAGATCCTGAGCGATCGACGGAAGGAGCTGCACGTCGACCACCTGAAGGAAGACAAGCTCAGGTGAGGTCACACTCCATCAGCCAATCAGCTGAAGGAAGACAAGCTCAGGTGAGGTCACACTCCATCAGCCAATCAGCTGAAGGAAGACAAGCTCAGGTGAGGTCACACTCCATCAGCCAATCAGCTGAAGGAAGACAAGCTCAGGTGAGGTCACACTCCATCAGCCAATCAGCTGAAGGAAGACAAGCTCAGGTGAGGTCACACTATATCAGTCAGTCAGTGATCCACAAAAACAACATGGCTGCAGCTATTATGAATGTTATTCTTTAATGACTTAATTCTTCCTCCTCCTGTCATGAGCAGAGAGAAGGCTAATGACTTGTGGCAGAGCCTCCATCAGCTAGAAGCAGAGAAATTTGAGCTTCAGTACCAGCACACTCGTCAGAAATATGAAGTGAGTCTAAACCTCTTCTGTCCAGCTGCACCTTGCCTCATGTTTGCATGCTTATCTAGCTATCTGAACAAAACACATTCTGGAGGATGATAAAGAGAGAGAGAAGTCAAGGCCAAAGTATCCATGTACAAAGCAGCTAGTGACAAGAGATGGGATTAGAGACTGGATTAGATTTAAAGAACAAGAAATACTGAAGGAGATAATGCAGGTGGAATGCATGCTCAAATGACTGATGCTCTTTGTAAAAGCTCTCTCTTGTAAGTCGCTTTGGATAAAAGTGTCTGCTAAATGAATACATGTAAATGTAAACCCTGGGAGATGTGATGAGATGGCTGGATGTGATCTGCCAACTTCACACAAGATCCAGGTGTGACTGTCACTCTCTCTCCCTCACCAGGTCACTGTGTTGAGGAATCGAGTGAGCGACCATCAAAAGAAGTGAGTGTTACCTGGGACTCAAACACCCCTCCTGCTCTACACCTCTCTCTCTTCTCTTTTTCAATCAGCAGACGCTCTTATCCAGAGCGACTTACAGTAAGTACAGGGACAAACCCCCCCTGAGGCAAGTAGGGTGAAGTGCCTTGCCCAAGAACACAACATCATGTTGGCATGGCCAGAAATCGAACCCCTAACCTTCTGCCCGATTCCCTAACCGCTCAGCCGCCTGACTCTCATCTCACCCTCTTCCTCCCTCTCCCCCTCCCTCTCCCTCTCTCTCTGTATCACACATACTTACACACCCACACATACCAGAACCATCTTAATCTAATCACTACAGATTGATGATTGATGACAGAGCTACAGCAGTAGTGTGTATGCTGGCTCCCTGCCAGAGATGATCCAGGCATGGGGGGCCCCTGGTAAGACGAGCCCAGAAAGCGGGCTCATCTTGGACACTGGCCCCTCCTGGAGCTCCAGGCTTTTCTGTTTGAAGTGTCCCCACTAGCAGCTGGCTGCCGTGCCTGTGGGTGTGGGGGCAGGGGGGTGGGCGTATAGAGGGACACTGCTAACCCCAGGAACATGGAGGGATTGGAAGTACAAAAGGGACAGGATTATTGACCGAATGTCTCAAAGGGAACTGAACAACAACTGTGTGCCACACCCACACACACAAATAAACACACCCACACACACATCCACACATGCAAATAAACACACCCACCCACAAGATGAGGGACCCCAAAAGTGGGCGATGCCATTGCCACTCAAATCTCCTGTCTTCCCTGTGTTAAGACAGCAGATCACTCAGCACAGTCCACACATACACCAGGCTGTAGGCTGCCTCTCAGCCTGTCAAACCTCACTAATCCCTATGTGATGGGCAGCTTTCAGCAGCTTTTACTGGCCGCTTGTCCCTAAGGGACAGTGCTATGCTGGGTTAGCAGGCTCCAGGCTGCCTGCCCCTGGCTGCCTGCCCCTTGGCTGCCTGCCCCTGGCACCAGCCAGGGACCTGGGACCTGTCTGGGACCAGCCGGGCAGCTCCGGTTCACAGGGGAACACAAGAGTCACACACATTCTGCTCTCATAAGGAATTCAGGTTAAGCTGGTCAGGGTGGAGAGTGTGTGTCTGGAGCCTCACCTCCTCTCTCCTCACACTCTCACCGCTTCTTCACCTCCCCTCCTTATCTACCCTAACCTCCCCTGCTTATCTTTCCTCACCTCCCCTCTTTATCTCTCCTCACCTCCCCTGCTTATCTCTCCTCACCTCCCCTGCTTATCTCTCCTCACCTCCCCTCCTTATCTCTCCTCACCCCTCCTCCGTATCTCCACTCCTCCTCTCCTCTCTCCCCTCACCCTCCCTTGTTTCCCTCCCCTCCTCCCCCCCTCTCTCCTCTCCTCCTCTCCGCCCTCAGCACCAAGGGCAGCAGAAGCAAGCGAGGCTTGAGGAAGTAGACCTGTTCATCCAGGAGGTCTGTGGACAGACTGCCTCTCTCTCCCAGAGGACCTCTCAGCTGCTTGACATGGATCTGACTGCAATAATAAAGTACTTAAGCTTTAGACTCGGTTTATTACTTTAAATAAAACGTATGTTTGTAATTTAAACAATTAGTATTGTTGTGCTGTGTATTTCTTCATCATGAGTCGGGAGTTTGAAGCAGTTGATTGCAGGTACTTGAACTAATTAGAAATCAGTCAAATGTTGAGAGATGTGGATTCACTTCCACTTTGATATGTTGATGTTACTGAACGTGACTCACAGGCTATTTAAATGAAGGCTTACTAAGAATGTTCACTCGAAGGGTTTAAGAATAACATTTAAAGAAGTAGAAAAGTCAGTTCATGCCATAATCTTCAGATAATAGCATATGTTAATCCTGGGTGTGGCTCTAGAGCAGCGAGAGAAATCAAACTCGATGTAGGGAGACCAGAGGCCTGAAGTACAAATCAAGATGTGAAAACAGGCATGACATGAATAACAGGGCGGTGATGATAGCGTGAGAGATCACACATGAGGGACTCTCAGGCTGTTTCTATGGGTGTAGGGGAAGCTATTTTAATTGCTTGTAGGGTTATGGGAGTTTTGATCTCAAAAATGGGTGGGACCTCTAATGTTGTTATTATTTTTATTAACCAAGGATCTGGCAGTTATGATTTACTGTTTTCCATAAAGTGAGAGGGGCATGTCCTATTGTTGATCATTAATACATACATTAGTCCCTCCAGAATAGTTGAGCAACAGCGTCCCAGAGAAAAAGAAGGAAAAAAACAACAAATATTCAGCCAAACAGCTAACTGCTAAATATTATTGAGCTAGGCTAGCTAGGGTAGCTCATATCGACACACATTTAAGCCAAATCAAACCACAACCAAAGTTTTCAGAACACAAAGTACAACTGCAGAACTAACACACTTTTTACTAGCCAGCACAAACTTTTTTGGGGAAAGTTTGATCCTAGCTAGCTTAGCATTGTTAGCTACAGCACCTTAACTCACCCAGGCTGCAGTCCCTTCTTCACCTCAGGGTCCCACTTCTTACTGAAGAGTCAACAACATCACAACTTGTGACCCACAACTTTGTGTTTCTGCATGATGGAGACACAACCAGACTAGTACTGCAGACGGCATGTTGCTAGGTAACGCTAAGGGGCGTCGAAAGGTTGTGACTTTAACTGTGGCTAGTTCGCTAGCAGAATTTAACTACACATTTTTTTAAATGTTCCTAAACCATGCAAAGGAATCTTTCAACGTCACAACAACTATTTTGGCAATAAGATGTTCACGTAGTGCGGAAACTGATGTGTTAGGTCTTCATAATAATAATAATAAAGCGTAAATACAGATACACCAAGTCTGACTGAAGTTTTAGGAGATTCCCGCACTTTACAAGCGGCCGGAAATTGCAAACAGTGCGCAGCTTGATTGGTCAGTATTTATTATTCTGTTAACCAATCAGTTGTTTCCGTTAGGGATATGGGCGGGAACACAGTCAGCCGCTCCCTGCAGTTTCTCCAGGTTCGCTTGTCTGTAAATAAATGATATACTGAATATACTATGTGAGATAACATACTGTGCCTTGCTGATAGCAAACACATCAATAAATCAAGTCCAAAACCAGACTAGTTCCTTAAAAACACTTGTTTTAATTTCACCAGTACATTTTCAGTGTCTCCCTCCCCCCTAAATAAAACATGTCATAATATAGCCTTATATTGAAAGGGGTGTAGAGTGAGTTTGTATAAAGAATCCCTTGGTGTGTAACTAGGATAGTGTCGAAGTGTTACAGAGTGCATCCATATTCACCAGTAATGAGTGCATGCATCTATGAAGACATGATGACTAAACCAACACGTCCTGTTATCCCTCCACAGCAGAAAATAGTTTATTAACTTTGACTGATATTACATTTGTGAAACCATTAGATTCTTGGTCCTTGTGTGTGTTGTGTTGGTTGTGATGTATTTAGTAGGGTGTATTGTTAGTGTCTGTGCTGTATTGGTTGTGAGTGTGTACGTTGTGTTGAGTAGGTGTGTGGCTTAGGTGTGTGGTGTAGGTTTTGGTCATTCATTCATTTATTTATGTCACCAAAAGGCATTTGGTTCAGCAAAAACCAGCATTATAACAGTTATCTGGTAGACATGGTTTATAACAGGTAAACCTTTAGACATTAAAAACAACAATAAAATACCCTTAAAAACTATAAAAACATAACAAAACCACCTACAACTGCAACCCCACTTTTGTTTGTGTGTGTGCTGTGTGTGTGTGTGTGTGTGTGTGTGTGTGTGTGTGTGTGTGCTGTGAGTGTGTGCTGTGTGTGTGTGTGTGTGTGTGTGTGTGCTGTGAGTGTGTGCTGTGAGTGTGTGTGTGTTATGAAGGTTAGTGACCAGGACCAGGTGTTACTGTTGCATCTGAGCCGACCTGGTAACAGATGTGGTGACATCATTCACAAAGGAAGCCTTGGTCATTCCTTGCTGTTGGACAGAACCATAAAAACATGTATTTACACTGTATTATACTTTGTTACATAATAATAATAACACATACACACAGATAACCTATAAGACAGAGATGTATTTAAATGTACATAAAATCTTCTGCCGGAAGATAATGATTCTGCCAGTAATATCGCTGAGGTATTTCTGTCTTGTGTAAATGACTTCACTTCTTAGCTTACGGCACGTTTATCATTAAATACATTTTCAAGGACGGAAGATCAGGTAGAGAATGAGAAACGGTAGAAGAAGTACTCGGAACTGGTCTGGTCTGAACTGGTCTGAACTGGTCTTAACTGGTCTAAAAAGAGTTCAACCTGTCAGGATTGTGATCTGGCCAATTGGCCTGCCTCCACCCCAAGTCCTCTGCTCTCTGAACATATCTGTGAGGCTTTGTGTTGTGGCATGTTGCTGAGTGAGAGTGAAAGAGGAAAGTACACTCTCACACACACACACCCTGCCACACCTTCCTGAAGATATAGAACCAGATACTCATCCACTTGAAAGCAGGTGGGAGTCAGGTGGTTGAGTGACTAGGGCGTTGGCCTAGTGATCGGAAGGTTGCAAGTTCCGATTCCTCGCTGTGTCTAACATGATGTTGTGTCCTTGGGCAAGACACTTCACCCTACTTGCCTCAGGGGGGAATGTCCCTGTACTGGCTGTAAGTCACTCTAGATAAGAGCATCTGACAAATGACTACATGTAAATCTAAGAGAAAAGAGTGACTGCCAGACATCTAACATTGTATCTGTTAAGATAAGGTAATTGTTTATTCGTCCTGGAGTGGGGAAATTGCCATTTGCAACAGCAAGGCACAGTATAGCACTCAAGATGGGCTAATCTTGTCTGTCACTATTGTTGTCAGACAGCGTGGAGAACTGTGTTTCAATGCAACTCACCTTTTTGAGGAAGCTTTGTATATCCTTATCGGACCAGAGGTTGTTAAGAAGCAACGCTGCTGCCTTGCTGGATTTGGGAAAGTAACTTACAAGAAGAAAAAATAACTTTTAAAATGGGAACCAGAAAACATTTACAAACAACCTAAAGTCAAAAATAGCTGCCACCTTTAATTAATAATGAGAAATACTGCATTAAGAAAGCCTAGCTGTCCTTACTCTGCAGCTCTCACACCCTGCAGCCATGCAGCTCTCACATCCTGCAGCCCTGCAGCTCTCACACTATGAGGCCCTGCAGCTCTCACACCTTGCAGCCATGCAGCTCTCACACCATGCAGCCATGCAGCTCTCACACCCTGCAGCTCTGCAGCTCTCACACCCTGCAGCCCTGCAGCTCTCACACCATGCAGCCCTGCAGCTCTCACACCCTGCAGCTCTGCAGCTCTCACACCCTGCAGCTCTGCAGCTCTCACACCCTGCAGCTCTGCAGCGCTCACACCCTGCAGCTCTCACACCCTGCAGCTCTGCAGCTCTCACACCATGCAGCCCTGCAGCTCTCACACCCTGCAGCTCTGCAGCTCTCACACCCTGAAGCTCTCACACCATGCAGCCCTGTAGCTCTCACGCCCTGCAGCTCTCACACCCTGCAGCTCTCACACCCTGCAGCTCTCACACCCTGCAGCCCTGCAGCTCTCACACCCTGCAGCTCTGCAGCTCTCACACCATGCAGCCCTGCAGCTCTCACACCCTGCAGCTCTCACACCCTGCAGCCCTGCAGCTCTCACACCCTGCAGCCCTGCAGCTCTCACACCCTGCAGCTCTGCAGCTCTCACACTCTGCAGCTCTGACAGTCTGCACTCCTACCTGTTCCTGCTCAGTTCGTTGAGGGAGGCGACCAGGGGCCTGGTGAGGAGCCGCTTGGCCAGATCTGGCTCCTTCAGGATCAGGGAGTGGGCCGTCTGACAGGCCACACCCAGGGTGTCATCACACTCCATCCCATCCTTGGTGCCAGAGCTGAGAACGCCAGTCAGCTCCGGGAGAGACTGGCGAGCTGAGAGGGAGGCACAGATGACGAAAAAACATCATCACCATTATCATCTTCATCACCATAATCATCATTATCTACATCATCAAAATTGTCATCATCATGATTAACATGGTCTTCATCCTAATCAAAGCCATCGTCTTGCCGTGCGAGGGAACGGTTCCCCGTCCGGGTTCCCCCGTACTCACCGATGGCGGTGTGCAGGCGTGGGTTCCTGGCCAGGTTCCCCATCAGGCTGATGGCTCCACGCTGGAGGCTGGCTTTGGGAGAGTGCAGCAGGGGGGAGATGACTCTCAGACCATTCAGCTTCTGGACCACGGTCTGGCTCATGACGTAGGACACCTGCCGACACACCAAGACATTTGGAACTTCTGGCTACATCCATTTCCTAATTCGACGATGAACCAGTAACAACCCTAACAAACTGGTGGAGGTGTACGGATGGAGCAAACAAAGAACATATATACAGGACTTCAATAAAGATTTAAAATAAAAAGTAGGCAGTAGCTCTACATGGAAAATGAAAACTATAGTACAGAAGTATAAAAGAGTATATGGGTGGGATAGAGGACATGGGTGGTCTTACTATGCCCTGGCCGGAGGTGAGGTTCTGCAGGGCTCCACAGGAGGCCTCCAGGATGTCGTCCTGCTGGCTGGACTCCAGCAGAGAGAGGTACATCTGGAGGGTCTTGGAGTGGAACAGCCAGGCAGCTCCAGAGGGGCGTTGCTCCTCCAGGACAGGGTAGTCAAAGTGGGTCTGGGGAGAGGGAGGAGAGGTGGGGAGATGGAGAGGGGGAGGTGGGGGGCAGGTTAGCATTACAATACATCTTTCTCCAGCTAGAGAGAGACTTTGGCGATTTGTGGGAGTCTCTGTGTAGGACTGATCCGATCTGGTGCAGACTGGTCTGGTCTGACCTGGACTAGTCTGGAATGGTCTGAACTGAACTGGTCTGGATGGGTCTGATCTGGACTCATCTGGTCTGTATTGGCCTGATCTGGACTCATCTGGTCTGGATTGGTTTGGTCTGGTCTGATGGAGACGCTCACCTCTTGCTCCATCTTGTTGCTCTGCTGACTGAAGCAGCCGATGGGGCTAGTGTCCCCCCCCTGGCTGCTTGCCCTGCTGGGGATCCTGCCCAGAGCCGTTATCCTGCTGAACAGGGCCGGAGCCTCAGCTTCCAGCTGGAACGTCAGGTTATGGAGAACACACACACAGTTCTCCACAGACTGAAACAGGAGGGAACACAAACAGGTTCTGGTTTTACGAAGGCAGTTCTGCAGGTCTCCTGCTCTTGGGCAGGTTTCCCAGAACAGGATTAAAGCCAGGCTTGGTTAAGGATGATAGCGTGCAATGGGATGGTTCTTAAAGGATCTCGAGGATTAATAATTTTCTATACTGTGTAGGCACCGTACTGTGTACCTTTATATGGTACTTAACTCGATACAGATTGCAGATACAGATTTGAGTCAGTAAGTCATTAAAGAGATTGAAGAGTTAAGGTCTGAGCGGTTAGGGAATCTGGCTAGTAATCAGAATGTTGCCAGAATGTCCTGACCGTGCCCAATAACATTATGTCCTTGGGCAAGGCACTCCACCCTACAGTCCTCAGGGGGGAATGTCCCTGTACTTGCTGTTAGTCGCCCTGAATAAGAGCGTCTGATAAATGACTACATGTAAATGTAAAAAGACAAAGGAGGAGGAGGGGGACCTTGTCGTCGGGGCGATCAGCATCCACACAGTCTTGGACGTAGCTGAGCAACGACTCCACCAAACCACGACACTTCCTCATGGCCTGCCTGTTGTTCTGCTTAGCACAGCTCAGGTTCCTGAGCGGAGGTGAGACCAGAAGAGACATGAAGCGAGGAGGTGAGACAAGAAGCAAGGAGGTTAGACAAGAAGTGAGGAGGTTAGACAAGAAGTGAGGAGGTGAGACAAGAAGTGAGGAGGTGAGACAAGAAGTGAGGAGGTGAGACAAGAAGTGAGGAGGTGAGACAAGAAGTGAGGAGGTGAGACAAGAAGTGAGGAGGTGAGACAAGAAGCGAGGAGGTGAGACAAAAAGCGAGGAGGTGAGACAGGAAGAGACAGGAAGCGAGGAGGTGAGACAAGAAGCGAGGAGGTGAGACAAGAAGTGAGGAGGTGAGACAAGAAGTGAGGAGGTGAGACAAGAAGTGAGGAGGTGATGAGACATGGATCGATCCCTGAGACAGGGATCAATAGCCTCCTTACATTAGGCACATGTAGAACTGGTTGATCACATGTAGAACTGGTTGATCACATGTGGAACTGGTTGATCACATGTGGAACTAGCTGATCACATGTGGAATCAGCTGTTCACATGTGGAACCAGTTGATCACATGTGTAAACAGTTGATCTCATGTGTAACCAGCTGATCACATGTGTAAACAGTTGATCTCATGTGGAACCAGCTGATCACATGTGTAAACAGTCACAGCAGCCTGTTCAAACCCCTCTGAACACTGAACTGAGTCTTGGCATCCAGGAAACATACAAACCTCTTTCAGTGAAAACATGAGAGATGCTCTGAGTCCAGCTGAGTAGCTGGGTTAGTGTGTGAACATGATCGTTGGTTACCTGAGACAGCCAGTAGCATGATAGAACACATCAGGGTCCATGACAGCATGCTGGTCCGGTTGCCCGGTGAACGGCAGCACTACTGTTTCCATGAGAACCGGCAGAGCGCTGCCCACCAGCTCTGGCTTCAGCTCATCTACAGAGGACAGGTTCCACAGCAGCCCTGGAACCACACACACACACACACATCATAAGCACACACGTCACAAAAACACACGTTATAAACACACACACACACACATCATAAACACACACACACACACACACATTATAAACACACAAACAGCATAAACACACTCAAACATTATGAGCACACACACACTAAACACACACACCATAAAGACATGCGTCATAAACACACACACACATATCGCACACGTGCATCATAAACACACACATCATGAACACACAGACCATAAACATGTGCATACACCCACCCAAACCATAAACAGACCTGAGTCTTGAACGTAGCCTACATTTAATCAGCTCTTTCTTACTACATGTAAGAAATCCATTGACGTGAGAAAGGTGTTAAATATACATTTACATTTAGCAGATGCTCTTATCCAGAGTGACTTAAAGCAAGTAGAGGGACATTCCCCTGAGGGAAGCAGGGTGAACTGCCTTACCCAAGGACACAATGTCAGGTTGACACAGCCTGGATTTGAACCGGGGTTCAAACATCACAGTTACAGTATGGCAAGGCTGATAGTAGCAGGAAAGCTCCAATAATCTCTACCCTGTTTGTTTGACTGGAGTTCTGTTGAGACTGTGTTGCAGCAAGGCAGCATGGGAACAGGAAAACTGCCTGTGATTGATCAGATATCTGACAGCGTCTGTGTGAAGCTGTCACAACACGCTTCTTCTCAGCCTGTCACACCTGCAGCATGGAAGGTGTCAGCTGTACCTGTGCAGCTGTACCTGTGCAGCTGTACTTGTGCAGCTGTACCTGTGCATCTGTACCTGTGCAGCTGTACCTGTGCAGCTGTACCTGTGCAGCTGTACCTGTGCAGCTGTACCTGTGCAGCTGTACCTGTGCAGCTGTACCTGTGCAGCTGTACCTGTGCAGCTGTACCTGTGCAGCTGTACCTGTGCAGCTGTACCTGTGCAGCTGTACCTGTGCAGCTGTACCTGTGCAGCTGCCACTGTGCCACCAGGATTGTGGACAAAACCACCAGATCAACATTTGACAACTTCCTTTGAACCAATTTTGAACGAACAGCCGTGGTAACAAAGGACACTGTAGTAGCAACGTCCACAAAGACGACAGGTGTTTGATAGAAGCGCCTGGCTCACCTGAGAGCAGCTCCCACCTGCACCCCTGCAGAGGTTCAAGCACCTCAGACACCAGTGTGATGGTACAATCTGCACTGTGCTGATCTAGGAGAGGAGTCGAAACTAGAAGCAACACACTCCTGAGAGTTTCCTGCAGAAAACCAAACTACCACAGCCAGACCAGGCCGCCCCCCTCTCTCTCTAACACAACACTGCACATGTGCAACAACTGTCTGGTTAATAGCCAGACCAAGGGACTCAAATATCCATGAACTTGTTACATATTAGGAACCAGGAGAGTCAGGTGGCTCTGGATAAGAGTGTCTGATAAATGACTACGAGTAAATGGAACATGTAGGAATGAACTGGGAAATGCTACGTTGTCGGAACAGACAGTATTGGAGTATCCCAGCTCTCTATTTTACTCCCAGCCTTGAACCCTTGTATGCATTTACTTACTTATTTACCCCCATTTCTTTATCCCTGTGTGCACTCTTCTACTCTTCTACCTCACACCTGTGTGCTTAGACAAGACTGCGTGCCGTTGTTGCTAAAGAGTTTCCCCTTGGGGATTAATAAAGTATTCTGAATCTGAAGGAAATGTCTCTGTGTGTGCTGTGGTTGGCTGACAGGGGGATTCTAAAGTGAGAGTGATGTGTTGTGTAAGGTGTTTCTGCCTGCCTTACCTGTGAGGTGTTTCTGCCTGTCTTACCTGTGAGGTGTTTCTGCCTGCCTTACCTGTGAGGTGTTTCTGCCTGTCTTACCTGTGAGGTGTTTCTGCCTGCCTTACCTGTGAGGTGTTTCTGCCTGCCTTACCTGTGAGGTGTTTCTGCCTGTCTTACCTGTGAGGTGTTTCTGCCTGCCTTACCTGTGAGGTGTTTCTGCCTGTCTTACCTGTGAGGTGTTTCTGCCTGTCTTACCTGTGAGGTGTTTCTGCCTGCCTTACCTGTGAGGTGTTTCTGCCTGCCTTACCTGTGAGGTGTTTCTGCCTGTCTTACCTGTGAGGTGTTTCTGCCTGCCTTACCTGTGAGGTGTTTCTGCCTGTCTTACCTGTGAGGTGTTTCTGCCTGTCTTACCTGTGAGGTGTTTCTGCCTGCCTTACCTGTGAGGTGTTTCTGCCTGCCTTACCTGTGAGGTGTTTCTGCCTGTCTTACCTGTGAGGTGTTTCTGCCTGCCTTACCTGTGAGGTGTTTCTGCCTGTCTTACCTGTGAGGTGTTTCTGCCTGCCTTACCTGTGAGGTGTTTCTGCCTGTCTTACCTGTGAGGTGTTTCTGCCTGTCTTACCTGTGAGGTGTTTCTGCCTGTCTTACCTGTGAGGTGTTTCTGCCTGTCTTACCTGTGAGGTGTTTCTGCGTCTCTGAGGACTGTGTGTCTCTCAGCACAGCCAGCACCTCGCTGATCCCCCCGCAGCGTTGGACCTGAGAGGACACAGCAGGGGCGGTTATAGCTAGGACATGTTTTGGGAGTCATTTGGCTGAGTGGCTAGGGAGTTGGAATAGTAATTAGAAGGTTCCCAGTTCGAAATTTGGGTGTGCCAACATGATGTTGTGTGCCTGGGCAAAGCACTACACCCTACTTGCCTCAACAAGTCCTGAGGCAGCAGTTAGTGTGATATTTCTTCCACTCAGAAGCTACAATTCATATTTTTAAGGTTTCATGGATCATGGCTTCAAGGTACGGGAAGCGAAGGAAGTCCCAAAAATGAGGAAAGTTGAGGGGGAGATGAATGTCTTGATGATTACCTACATTTACATTTAGTCATTTAGCAGACGCTGTTATCCAGAGTGACTTACAGTAAGTACAGGGACATTCCTCCTGAGGCAAGTAGGGTGAAGTGCCTTGCCCAAGGACACAACATAGTTTGGCACAGACAGGGATTGAACCCACACAGCAACCTTCTGATTACTAGCTAGATTTCCTAACCACTCAGCCCACCTGACTCCCCAACACCTGAGGTTGTGCAGAGAGCAGTGGCAGCGTACCTCCTCCTTGTTGCTGCTGTCTCTGAAGGCCAGGTTCCTGAGGGCAGCAGAGGCGGTCTGTTGGACTTGCTCATTAGGGCTGCGCAGCAGGGCCACCAGGGGGGCGATGCCATTCAGGCTCCGAACCTGCACACAGGTAGGGTTAGACTCCTGGTACACCTGCACACAGGTAGGGTTAGACTCCTGGTACACCTGCACACAGGGAGGGGTTAGACTCCTGGTACACCTGTACACAGGTAGGGTTAGACTCCTGGTACACCTGTACACAGGTAGGGTTAGACTCCTGGTACACAGGTAGGGTTAGACTCCTGGTACACAGGTAGGGTTAGACTCCTGGTTGAGTATTTGGTCCAGACCTCCTGCTTGGCCTTGTCCTCAGTGAAGGTGCTGTGCTGGATGAAAGACGCTCCACAGTGCTGATAGTTCTCATCTTCACTGCACAGGAAGTCCACCGCCTCTCTCATGGTGAGGTCCATCATCTTCATGTCTCTGCAGACAGGAAGCATACACACACACACAGGCTAAACAATCCATACACACACACACACACACACACACACACACACACAGGCTAAACAATCCATACACACACACACACACACACAGGCTAAACA
The DNA here is from genome assembly GCA_030340665.1 of Neosalanx taihuensis. Classification (NCBI taxonomy): domain Eukaryota; kingdom Metazoa; phylum Chordata; class Actinopteri; order Osmeriformes; family Salangidae; genus Neosalanx; species Neosalanx taihuensis. The sequence goes on from CM059289.1 coordinate 19,591,429, forward strand.
ATCCATACACACACACACACTCTAGAGCAAAACACATACAGTCTAATTCAACCCAGTACTCACACGTATACACACACACACACACACACGTGTACACACATATCCACACAACACCACATTTGTGTAGAGACACACAGAAAGACACATTAGATCCATAACTTGTCATTCCCCTCACCGTGTCTCCTTGCTCTTGGCTCCAGAGTTCTTGTTCTCCACCACTGAGTGTTTGGAAGAAACTCTCTCCACAGGCTTCTGATTGGACACCTGCTCCCGGTTCACCTTAAGCCCGCCCCCTCCATCCACCGCATACACATCCACCAGGCGGGACTTCCTGTTAGTGACGACCACAGAAGAGGAGTTCCTATGGTCCAGGTGGGCGGAGCCACGGTTGACCCGAGCCTGCTGATTGGCTGCTAGGCGCTTGGCTCGTGGGACCCTCCCCAGGTCGGGCTCACTGCGGCTGCTGTTGGCCTGGCCCTTTGGGAGAGGAGGGGGGGAGGTCAGGGTGCCCTCCCATTGGCTGCTGTTACGGGCAACCTTCCATGCACACGAACCCTGCAAAGAGAGGGCGGAGCTTCGTTGTGACGTCGCAAGAAAAGATAAATGACATTAAACTTTCACACGACCAAAAAAATAAAGTTTCCAACATCGAATTTGACAGAGAGAGAAACTTTTGTGATGAGGTTCTGTTTAGGTTGTGTTTAAAGAGGATTTACAGACTTTATAACATGTGTGTGAAAAGGTGTGTGTTTGTGTGTGTGTGTGTTTATATCTCCACATCATGAAGTTTTCCAAGTAGAGCAGCACCAGAGAAAATACATAATTCCTGTTCACGCTCACTGGCTTGTAATCAGAACCAAAGTTCTACTTAGGTCCAACACACCATCCAAACTAATCATAGATATGGAGATGTTTTAAATATGACCCTGCTCTGATTATTAAACAGTATTTTACAGCGTAGGGAGCCTCAGGTAGTGTAATGAGTTATGGCCAGGCATCTGATTACAGGTGTGAGTCAGGTAAAGGCAGGTGAGTCTGTCTGCAGTTCACATAGTGACTGATCTGCTTATCATCAGAGGTGTTCATTTCCGCATCTTAAACACAGATAAGCACAGATCATAACCCAACGCCTGTTAAGGGTTCATTTAAGTGGACTAATTACTTTACGTCGTCTACTAAAAGACGTTTTTAGGCTTTTTATGTCAAAAGCCAACAACATTATTAAAAAAATTAAACGCTGTCTCTCATACGAGGTAAAACTGTTCCAGATAGTTTTAGGATAACATTTAACCACGTACCGTTTTAGAAGCGCTGTTAGTAGAAAAGGTTGGTGGGAAATAGTGATTTCCATTGAGGGTGTCTGGCAGGGACTTGAAGGACTTGGTGAAGACTGAAAAATGAGATACAGGACCTGGGAATGAAGGCAGAAGAGGTTTATTTAAAATGTTTAAAACACTTTTAGTTTCACCATTTAAAATGTAGTCGAAAACACACAATTCATGTTCTCACAGTAAAGTTTCAGGCTGTGGAACATTTTTTTAAAAAGTGCCACGTTAAACACTGTAGGTAATTCAAGAGAATATTCCTTTGTGTTAAAATTCGTATTAAAAACAAACTAATCCAATCCAGACATTGTCATAAGATAACTTACATGCGACTTTTTAAACGTAAATCAATGTGTAAAACTAAAATTAGTCCGTTTAAACAGCTTGAAACAAATTCCTGTTCTTTTAAAATCTTACTGGTAGGAGAGATGGATCCAGAGGAGCTCTTCAGGGTGGTTCTAGAGGTTCTAGACTTGGTTCTCTGGATGGTTTGAACCTGATCCAGGACTCGCTGCCGTCCAGACCCGAACTGATGACTTGACGGGAGGGCCAGAGATGTTTCCTCTCGGCCCCCAAGAGCCAGGACGGTCTTGAGTGGAGTCAGGATCATGATGAATCTGTTCTCCGCAGTGTGAAACAGCGTTGTTCCACCTGGAGAGAGAGACTGAACACTGAGCACCCTGCCCTGCCCCCCTGGTGATCTAACCACGCCTGCTGCTGACTGTGAGCTCACTACCAGGCCTGCCATGTTAGCGCCTGTTGTTAGCGTGGGAAACCCTTCATCTAGGATTTAAACTAATACCACTTGTAATTATACTGATAACTATTCCTCAACTCTGATCTGGCCTGTCTTTTGAAGATAGTTACCTTGAACCCTATAAATCACTGCGTTAATAATAGAGTTTCAAATAATCCCTCAATGTGAGATAAATCCTACTACTATTTATCCTTCCACTGTTTTTGACTATCAGAGCAGGATATTGGACGATAGCCCAGTTGGTGAGTTGCCAGATTAAGATTTTTTTGCTGGCTAAATTACTGTCGGAGAAAACACACCCGTGTCCCCGGGGCCAGGTGGGGCCAGGCGGGGCCAGGTGGGGCGGGAGAGACAGACTCTCCATCTGCTCAATGATTCCACATCAGCTGTCTAGATATTACTGGGTTCAGACTTGTTCAGCTCGGCTGCATGTAGGATAATTTGGGGCCAAAAATTGACATCCGCAGAACATGTTGACCTAAGGTTTTCTCATACATTGACGATGGACTAGTTTACTTGATATATATTTAAATATGAAGTGTCATAAATAATAATTGGTTTCAAACGTTGTAAGTTAGTGGAGATGTAGCCTACATCCACTGGATTCAAGGCTTCCCTCTAGTGGTGAAAATCCCAATATGGACTCTGATGAACAGCCGAACTAATGTCTTACTACTGAATTTACATTGATTGCTACCAAACTAACTTTTGTTCTTCTACTCATCAACTGAACTCTCATTACATCACATGTATCTCTGTAGCCTAAACAAATAACAAAAGCAAAATACTTCATCATAACCTACATTCTTTATTATTGCCTTCACATTATTCGATTGTCAACAGGAACGATTTTTTCATATATATATATATATATATATATATATATATATATATATATATATATATATATATATATATAAACATAAGTCTATGAAGTGTACTGACCTTGCAAGCCTAGACAGTAAGTTAAGATTAATAGGCGGTTGTGTTTTAGAATAATGCTACATTCATTTAGCATAGTGCCACATTCATTTTGAATTACAATTGTGAGGATTTATGCTCAAGTAACATGAAATTCACTGGAAATCATCAGTGTGGATCATTCAGAAGTTGATTGACAGGTCGGTAGTCTGCATGTCCACCCATCACAATGCCCATCTCTCAGCATAGAAAGCTTTTAACGTGCAAAACACTAAAAGTGTTTTTCTAACGGACGTTTATATAGCACAGCAATAAGGTGAGTGCACATTTGCCACAACAATAATATATTCACTGATTTAATCAACAATCAGTCAATCTTTAATTGTATCTAGTTAATTGATCACTTTGTAGGTCCTCAGGAACATGTTTGATCAGATCAGTCTGGGATGTAAAATGAGAAGGACACTACCCTTGTTTAACAAATGGAGTCTACCAATCAAGTCTACCAATTAAGTCAGTCTACCAATCAGTCAAGTCTACCAATTAAGTCAGTCTACCAATCAAGTCAGTCTACCAATCAAGTCAAGTCTACCAATCAAGTCAGTCTACCAATTAAGTCAGTCTACCAATTAAGACAGTCTACCAAGTAAGTCAGTCTATCCATCAAGTCAGTCTATCCATCAAGTCAGTCTACCAATTAAGTCAGTCTATCCATCAAGTCAGTCTACCAATTAAGTCAGTCTATCCATCAAGTCAGTCAGGTGTTTAACCAGAAAGCCAGCCAGTCATCCAGCCTTGCCCTGGGGCTGCAGGACTGGTACGGCTCAGATCAACAGAAACACAGAGCTCAATGATCGTACTGACCTTTGACCTTCAACACCTTAAAAAAAATCCTCCTCTCACACAGGAGAGGATGGCTGTGATTGGTTCTCACCAACCATGTAAGTAGCTGGTGGAGGAATGCGATAGGAACTGAGAATCTACAGCCTGTTATCATTATAAGGCTGAGCCGTAAAAAAAAAAAAAAGAAAACTAAAACTAGAGTATAAAACTATCTTAAACATCAAAACATTTTAAGAATGCAATAGATTTAGAATTAGAGTTAGGGATAACCCTATCCTCCTGTGATATCCTACAGCTCACAGCCAAAGGTTTACATGTTATGGGGCTTGCATTGGAAGGGACATCTGAGAAAGTGCAGTTAAATCCAAGCATTAGCTAGTGGAATAAATGGGTGTGGAGGTAAAGTAGACTGCAGTGCCACACAGTAGCCTGTAGAGAGCGCTGTTTCAGCAAGCACCTTCCAAGGGAACAGGACTTCATCCTGGGTCCTGCTGACCAGTTCACAGCTTCTGGCATGGACCTCCTCTTCCACCCCCTCCTCTTCTGGATACCTCTCCTTCCCCACCTCTCCCTCCTCTCTCTTACATTTACATTTATTCATTTAGCAGACGCTTTTATCCAAAGCGACTTACAGTAAGTACAGGGACATTCTCCCTGAGGCAAGTGACTTGCCCAAGGACACAACATCACATAGCCACAGCCGGGGTTCGATCTCACAACCTTCCGATCATGAGGCCAACGCCTTAACCATTGAGCTATCTGACGCCCCCTCTTCTCCTCCTCCACCTCTCCTCCTCCTTCTCCACCTATTTCCTCATCCACCTCTACCTCCTCCTCTCACTCTACCTCCTCCTCTCACTCCTCCTCCTCCTTGCCTCCCTCCTCCTGTCTCTCCTCCCCTTCCTCCCCTTCCTCTCCCTCCTCTCTCTCCTCCACCTCCTCTCCCTCTTCTCCGCCTCCCCTCCCTCCCTCCCTCCCTCCCTCCCTCCCTCCCTCCCTCCCTCCCTCCCTCCCTCCCTCCCTCCCTCCCTCCCTCCCTTCCTCCCTCCCTCTACTCCTCCACCTCCAGGGTCTTCTTGGAGGCCCCCCTCAGCCTCTCCTCCACCTCCAGGGTCTTCTTGGAGGCCCCCCTCAGCCTCTCCTGCAGACTCCCCACAGCCAGCCTCATGTGTTCCTCTGCCCCCTGCAGAGCCTTCAGTTCCGCGGTGTAGAAGATGTAGAGCAGGCCTGTGACCAGCAGGGAGATGAGGCCTAGCGCCCCCAGCAGGTAGAAGGAGGCGCTGGGGAAGGGCTGAGGGCCTCCCAGCCAGGGCACAACAGCCATCACCGCCTCCAGGAGGAGCAGAGCCACGCCCATCACTCCCGTCCTCGCTGCCGTGTGACGGCGTCTCTCAGCACAGTGCAGCCCCACCTTCAGCTCTGTACGAGCCTCCATCACCAGGTCCACCAGCTCCGCCACCCGCCCTGGGGTTAGGGGGGGCAGGGGGGAGGGGGGGGGTGACAGAGGTTAGGGGTGGGGGGGGGAGAGAAGGGGAGGGGGGGTGACAGAGATTAGGGGTGAGGGGGGGAGAGAGAAGGAGGGTGGGATGACAGAGATTAGGGGTGAGGGGGGGAGAGAGAAGGAGGGTGGAGTGACAGAGATTAGGGGTGAGGGTGGGAGAGAGAAGGGGAGGGGGGATAACAGAGGTTAGGGGTGGGGGGGGAGAGAGAAGGGTGAGGTGACAGGGGTTGTGGTGAGGGGGGAGAGAGAAGGGAGGCGGTTGACAGAGGTTGTGGTGAGGGGGGAGAGAGAAGGGAGGTGGTTGACAGGGGTTGGGGTGAGAGAAGGGGGGTGGTTGACAGAGGTTGGGGTGAGGGGGGAGAGAGAAGGGGGGTGGTTGACAGGGGTTGGGGTGAGGGGGGAGAGAGAAGGAGGGTGGGGTGACAGAGATTAGGGGTGGGGGGGGGAGAGAGAAGGGGAGGGGGGATGACAGAGGTTAGGGGTGGGGGGGGAGAGAGAAGGGTGAGGTGACAGGGGTTGGGGTGAGGGGGGAGAGAGAAGGGGGGTGGTTGACAGAGGTTGGGGTGAGGGGGGAGAGAGAAGGGGGGTGGTTGACAGAGGTTGGGGTGAGGGGGGAGAGAGAAGGGGGGTGGTTGACAGAGGTTGGGGTGAGGGGGGAGAGAGAAGGGGGGTGGTTGACAGAGGTTGGGGTGAGGGGGGAGAGAGAAGGGGGGTGGTTGACAGGGGTTGGGGTGAGGGGGGAGAGAGAAGGGGGGTGGTTGACAGAGGTTGGGGTGAGGGGGGAGAGAGAAGGGGGGTGGTTGACAGGGGTTGGGGTAAGAGAAGGGGGGTGGTTGACAGAGGTTGTGGTGAGGGGGGAGAGAGAAGGGGGGTGGTTGACAGGGGTTGGGGTGAGGGGGGAGAGAGAAGGGGGGTGGTTGACAGAGGTTGGGGTGAGGGGGGAGAGAGAAGGGGGGTGGTTGACAGAGGTTGGGGTGAGAGAAGGGTGAGGTGACAGGGGTTGGGTTAGACTATATTCTGACTATGAAGGTGCTTCCATGAATCGTTCATCTGACTGACAGAGGGTTGTGGAGGCTCTGGAGGGGGCTGGGTACCTGCTGCACAGTCTGACCCAGACCCTCCGTCCTCCCCCTCCACCTGGGGGTCCCTGGGGCCCACCCTCAGCACCACACTCAGGGCCTCGTGGTCAGAGTAGGGGTGGGGCTGGTTTGGGACGGAGCCCTGGGTGGTGGACATGGACTCACACTGGAGGTCCACCCTGGAAGAGCCCTGAGACACAGCACAGCAGTCTGGGGTCACGACCTGTACACAGCCAATGGCTGACCTGGACACTGTGAGTGACGAGGGCCCGGGTCATAAGGGGGAGGAGTCATGGATAGCCCTAACTCTAGCAATATTAATAACTGGTCTAAAAACAGTTACTGAGTTAAGAGGTTGTAGTCATTACTGTTACCATGACAGCAGTAGGTGTGCTTCCTGTCCAGGTCACGTGTGTGTGAGAGTATGTGGGTGTGTACTTGTGTGTGTGTGTGTGTGAGTCTCACCTTGATGAGGATGTAGTCTATGCGTATGCCCTTCTCAAAGGGCACCAGATCCTTCTTGTTGGTGAAGCAGTTGTCAGAGATCAGGGTGAGGCCATCTTCACAGCCCTGCGGAACAGGAAGTGCAGAAGACAATCACACCTCTGCAAAACAGGAAGTGGTGCCGTCGTGTCCCGTCCCCCCAGATGCGAGCGCAGGGGGCGGAGCTCACATCAAACGTGCTGGTGTCAGTGTAGCAGTCTCTGAGGCTGCTGGAGCACAGCAGCAGCCTGGTGCCCAGGTCCTGGGGATGCATGTTCAGATCTCCTCCCACGATCACCACATCTGCCCCCATGGACGTGTGTCTGGAACAAGCACAGCACCACCTCAGCACCCTCACACAGCACCCACACACAGCACCCACACACAGCACCCTCACACAGCACCCACACACAGCACCCACACACAGCACCCACACACAGCACCCCACACACAGCACCCACCCCCCACCCACACACAGCACCCACACACAGCAGCTACGCACAGCACCCACACACAGCACCCACACACAGCAGCTACACACAGCACCCACACACAGCACCCCACACACAGCACCCACCCCCCACCCACACACAGCACCCACACACAGCACCCACACACAGCACCCACACACAGCACCCCACACACAGCACCCACCCCCCACCCACACACAGCACCCACACACAGCAGCTACGCACAGCACCCACACACAGCACCCACACACAGCAGCTACACACAGCACCCACACACAGCACCCCACACACAGCACCCCACACACAGCACCCACCCCCCACCCACACACAGCACCCACACACAGCACCCTCACACAGCACCCACACACAGCACCCACACACAGCACCCCACACACAGCACCCCACACACAGCACCCACCCCCCACCCACACACAGCACCCACACACAGCAGCTACGCACAGCACCCACACACAGCACCCACACACAGCAGCTACACACAGCACCCACACACAGCACCCCACACACAGCACCCACACACAGCACCCACACACAGCAGCTACACACAGCACCCACACACAGCACCCACACACAGCACTGTTTGTCTGTCTGTCCATCAGAGACTGGTTCCTTCTTGCAGACAGCCATACCTGATGAAGTGCTGCAGCTCCCAGGCCTGGACCACTCTGTGAGGGAGGTACGAGTCTCTCTCCCTGCTGTACTCTGCATGGAGCTACACACAACACACACTGAGAGTTTACTACTGGCAGGAGAGGAGGGGAGGAGGAGAGCAGGGGAGGAGGAGAAGGGAGGGGAGGGGAGGCGAGGAGAGGGGAGGGGAGGAGGAGAGCAGGGACGGA
>CM059289.1:19604664-19607164 GCA_030340665.1 Neosalanx taihuensis
GATTATATAATACAACCCCTTTACTCTGAAGATAACAGATAATACAAAAAGGCAATGCACAATGGTAACTAAGGCCACAAGAACCCCCTTCAACCACAAACTTGCCAACACCATTTCGATTATGATACATGAACATCTCACCAATGTCAACACAAACACACAAACATTTTCAGTGGGTGCATATGGCATCCACGGAAAGTCCAAAACAACAAACAACAAACAAAAACAATATTAATCATGATTATGGTCATAAAAAAACAAGATACTGTAAAAAAAAAAAAAGAAGAAAAAAAAAGAAACTGAAATAACTGCTAGAAAATGTTTAGCAGTCGTTTAATTGTTGGGTAGTCATGTTGCTGAGCAGTTAGGGAGTCAGGCTAGTAATCAGAAGGTATCTGGTTTTTAACCCTGGCTGGCTGTGCCAAAATAAAGTTGTTTCCTTGGGCAAGGTACTTCACCCTTCTTGCCTCTGGGATAAGGCACTTGTATTTGCTGTAAGTCACTCTGGATAAGAGCGTCTGATAAATGTTTAGCATGACATTCAAGGCCAGGTGAGAGGAGTCTAACTCAGAGTCAGATACGTGATGAGTGTGAGGAAAGACAGGTTCAAACTAGATCTATCTCACTCTCTCCCTCTCTGTCTCTCTTTCTCTATCTCTCCCTCTCTCTCGCCCTCTCTTTCTGTCTGTCTCTGTCTCTCTGTCTCCCTCTCTCTGTCTCTCTCTCTACAGTGGGGCCAGTAGTTCATCTAGTTGTATAGTTCTCTTGCCAGTTAGCTCTCATTCCATGCTAGTATATAGTCTCAACACAACCATTGCAATGGTAAAATAATGAAAACATCCACAGCTGAGCTCTTCCCATCTATCCTGTGTTCAAACCCTATAAATAACAATCAATGGTCACACTCAGTCCCAGCACCAGAGAAAAACAGCTGATCGTAAATAAAAACCCACAACAGCTGGGGGTCCCCCCCCCCCGCCGCCCTCCGTCCCTCCCCACCAATGGTTAAAATATCTGGAGGAGGAATAGGAATATTGTTTAGTTTGATGCACATGAGACAAACCATATGTACATTACAAAATATTATAAATTCATCTGGTAGCTTTGCATAAAGATATGAAACTGATCTGGAGACCCACGTAGTTTGTAACATGTAAAGAACGTGTGGATTTCCATTCTGACTTGTTGCAGATAGGAAACTTGACTTTGGACAGCTGGAATCTCGGTGCTGAGTTCAAGTTGATCCCAAACATAAAGAAGATGATGCAGCGAACTCCTAGGTAACACATTACCATAGCAACACTGTCACAGCACATCATCTGCTCACCTCCATCAGATTCTTTAGTGAACTTGTTTGTTGTTTAGGCCCTGATAACAACAGGAAAAGGGACCTTGCCTGGATATCGTACCTGTGAGACAGGTTGCGAGTCCTCTGATCTCACTCTTAGTTTAAACTTGGACCACAAACAAACGTGTAACCTTTCATTTTTTATCAACTAATAAAAGCCGGCATCTCTAAGCTGTCCTACAGTCTGCGGGGTGAATCACATGCTTCAGAGTTAAGCATTTGTGGGGTAAAATGCATAGTTAGGTCAAGTTTAAAGTAGCTTTTTTTTCAAAATTCGTTTTCTCTCCAGCATCTCTCTGCTTTTCTCAAGAGGTAGACATTATAAGGCAATCCAAGCTGGCAGACTGAGGTGCTTTGTCTTTGGAGGAAGGCACTTATCTATCATATCTATTGATCAACCGATCGATCTATCTGTCTGTCTGTCTATCTATCTGTCTATCTGTCTATGTCTATCTTTCTGTCTATCTGTCTGTCTGTCTGTCTGTCTGTCTGTCTGTCTGTCTGTCTGTCTGTCTATCTGTACGTCTGTCTGTCTGTCTGTCTGTCTGTCTGACCTTTTTGTTGGACAGTTCTACAATTCTTCAGTTTGTTTCTCTGTTCATTCTCGTTCGTGGTCCTTATTTCCGCACATCTGTATAAATACTCGGCTCCTCAGCCTCAGTGTTCCTTTGCAAAATACTCTTTTAACCATAAACACATTCTCAGTCCCTCTGTGAATATTCTTCTATATACATTTATCATCGTCACTGAACCACCTCCTCTTAGCACGTTTATATAAACTCATAAGAAGCTTTTCCATTGACAAAAAGTGTTTATCTTGATGTGTTTCCTCTGTTCGCTCAGACTCCTTTTTCCTGCTTTTCCCAAACCGCTCTGATTTGATGAGAAGGAGCCAGGATGTTTGAGTGACAGCTGAGTGTGAAGAGGGGAAGTGATGTCACCCAGCTTCCTGTCAGATCCTTAGTCTTTGACAAGTCTGTAGACGTGATACTGAGCTCCGTGTTCACTGGTCGAGACCTCAAACACGAACGCTATGCAGAGCAGCGTCTCCTGAGTGTCCCTATTGGTCACCACCTGTAAAGGAACACAGCGCCCCCTACAGGTCAGCCAAAGAACACACACCTGCTAAAAACACTGCATGAGAAGACATAC
>CM059289.1:19612164-19627164 GCA_030340665.1 Neosalanx taihuensis
TGTCTTTAGAGGCCTGGTCCTGGAGCAGAGAACACACATGATGCCTGTAGCCACCAGGGGGCGCCAGCACACACAACAACACAGCACTGTTCGCTTGCTAGTTCAGAGCAAGAAACAGATCATTAATAACTTATCAGTTATTAATTTTTTGACTATATGAAAATAATAACAACTATCGTAACATTATTAATCACCCAATCATTGATTATTTTACTTTTGATTATGATGATGATTATAGCATCATTTCTGCAGTTGGCATTGTATTCAGTGGTAAAGCTCAGGATAGCTAGTTAGCAGTGTAGCTGTAATCAGACAGACTATCCCAGCCACAACACACTCTGACACTGGAACACATTTCACCTGATCAAATATGGACCGCTTGGAAAATACACATTTAAACATGCATTTCGTAATCAACCGTCATTGTAAATGCAGTTTACAACAGGCTGTGTTTCAATTAAACAAGATACACAGCAATGTTTTATTTGGCCAATACAGCTGTGGTATGAGTTTGATGTTGATGGGATGTTCCACTGATCAAAGTTCCAGAGAAAGATGAGATTGGTTACTACGGTGATCATAACCGGAAGCTAAGATGGTTACAGTTACGACGGCGATCATAGCGATAGAAGCTGAAACGGTTACTTTATACGATCATAAAGATGGAAGCCGAGAGCGTTTCTACGGTGATCGTATTGATGGATGCTGTCATGGTTACTATGGTGATCATCCACTTGAGTTTTCCAAAAGAAAAACAAGAGGAAGTTTGTGTGGCAGGTGAGCCGGCCAGCTGGTGCCTCCAGGGGGCGCTGAGCATGCACACACACACACACACACACACACACACACACACACACACACACACACACACACACACACACACACACACACACACACACACACACACACACACACACACACACACACACACACACACACACACACACACACACACACACACACACACACACACACACACACACACACACACACACACACACACAGCGCTTCTAGGGAGGTCTGCTGCTTCACTCACTACCTCCTCCCACCTTGAGGAGATGTTCAGGTCTCCCTCAGCTGAACTCATTCAGTCATTCTGAGGCAAAACATCGACCTCAACACTCAGAGATGAATCACAGCCATGACCCCCAGCTTAGCCATGACCCCCAGCTTAGCCATGACCCCCAGCTCAGCCATGACCCCCAGCTTAGCCATGACCCCCAGCTCAGCCATGACCCCCAGCTCAGCCATGACCCCCAGCTCAGCCATGACCCCCATGGGTCAGTCACCATGTGCCAAGCAAGCTGTGGTGGAGAGAAGCTGACCACTGTCAGGGTTTACAATCATCTGTTTCCATAGTGACTGGAAAGCGGACAGCAGTGGAGGGGTGTATGTGGAGGTGTGGGGGGGGGGGGGGGGTTGCCATGCCAGCAGAGGGCAGAAGCAATTTGGCACTGCCACTGACAAGCAGAAAGGGGAAGGGGGGGGGGGCAGGGTAGCAAATCGCAAAAGTCAAATCCAACTTACCAAATTCATGGCCTAAATCAAAGGAGAGAGAATCCATTAGTAAGTGTGAAACACTACTGTGTGGTCAGGCTAGGGGTTGTCATGGTGAATGGTTGTCATGGTGAATTGTCACTATAAGCCAGAGATGGCTTCGTCAAAAGATCATGATCTTTCATTCATGGTTAATTGTACTAGGATGGAAACATGGAAACAGAGAATCCATGTCCAAATGACTGAATGTCACAAAAGATCTCCTTGATTATATACATATAAGATATACAGTCTGTGTCTGTTTACATATATATATTTTTTTATATGTTTCAATTATAGAGAGTAAACATCAACAGCACAGGTCAAAAGAACACAAATTCGATGTTGGGCGGTGACAACATCTGTCTCATTAGAACATAATCATGTTTTTAATAATGGACAGAAATGATTCATTTTTACTTTTAGCTGATGGAAGGAAAGAAATAATCCTAACTGAGGAGATTTGGAGTTTTCCTCAACAGGGTTGAATAACACACAAAGGGATATCAAAGCACCCAGAAGTCAAATAAGGTTGAAAAATAAGGTTGAACATGTCCTCAGGTCAGGAGATATGAGAGGGTAGGAGAGACTTGTAGAGACCGGACTGTCCGATTGGAGAGAGGGCGGAGGACAGAGACAGAGTGAGGAAGATCTGTAGGCTCAGGAAAGCATGGCTGACACCAGGACAGACAGGAAGCTGATACCAGGACAGACAGGAAGCTGATACCAGGACAGACAGGAAGCTGATACCAGGACAGACAGGAAGCTGTCACCAGGACAGACAGGAAGCTGTCACCAGGACAGACAGGAAGCAGGGCCTCAGAGATCCTCATGCATCACAGCTGCCACCTCAGTCCTAGCAGTCCAGGAAGACAGTGAGCTGATGCAGTGGACCAGCTACACTGCAGTGTGTGTGTGTGTGTGTGTGTGTGTGAGAGTGTTTGTTGGTTCAGACCTGTCCTCTTTCTGTTGAGCTTGCATGTTTGCTAGAGGATGAGAATACTGTCTCCTGCAGTAGGGTTAGGATGGATGAATGGATGGATGGAGGATAGATGGATGGATGGGAAAATGGTTGGATGGATGGAGGATGGATTGATGGATGGATGGAGAGATGAATGGAGGATGGATGGAGGATGGAGAGATGGATGGATGGATGGATGGGAAGATGGTTGTATGGATGGAGGATGGATTGATGGATGGATGGAGGATGGATGGATAGAGATATGGATGGAGGATAGATGGATGGATAGAGAGATGGATGGATGGAGAGATGGATTGGTGGATGGATAGAGAGATGGATGGGAAGATGGTTGGATGGATAGTTGGATGGATGGTTGGGCAGATGTTTTGTTTTTGGCATAGCTAAAGCTGGATGCAGATCAAGCCTTCCTGAACTCTCCTTTCCTCCTGTCCTCCTCCTCCCCCCTTCCTCCTCCTCCTCCCCCCTTCCTCCTCCTCCTCCCCCCTTCCTCCTCCTACTTTCCTCGTCCTCTTCCACTCGTCCTTCTCTCCCCTTATTTAAGCGCCTACCTCCACTACACAACGTGCACTTGTGATCAGCGCCAAAGCCAAGCCCCCCCAGCCAAGACCCCCAGCCCCCCCCAGCCCAGCAGAGAAGCGCATACCTTCAGCTTTGACTGGATCTCGCGGGATTTTCTCCGGGCGAGAACCTGTAAGTGGCTAGAAACCTGCAGAGGAGAAGAGCCGAGAGGGGGAAGGAGAAGAAGAAAAAGAAGATGGAGAGAGAGAGAGGGAGAGAGGGATAGAGAGAAGGGAAGAATAGCCGTAACCAAAGAGAAAGACATGCCCCATCAGTAGAGGGCCAGAAGCCCCTCGCAGCACCTACCTTGATACCCGCTTGGTATTCTCGGACTTTCTTCCGTGCTAACACCTGTATGTGACTAGACACCTGGGGGGTGCGAGACATAGTACATGTTTATACAGCATGCACACACACACACACACACACACACACACACACACGTTCTCTCTCTCTCTCTCTCTCTCCCTCTCTCTCTCTCTCTCTCTCTCTCTCTCTCTCTCTCTCCCTCTCTCTTGTTCTAGAACATGTCAGTCAGACTGAGCACAGATTTGTTCCTTCTCACAGATCAAACACAATAACACAGCTTTTCTCTCCCTGGTCCTCAGGGACCTTACACATGCAGGACAGGTTCCTAAGGGCCGGGGGGGGGGGGGCAGGGGAGGGGAGGACCAGGGGGAGGGCCAGGGGGAGGGCCAGGTGTGAGGGCCAGGGGGAGGGCCAGGTGTGAGGGCCAGGGGGAGGGCCAGGGGGAGGGCCAGGGGGAGGGGAGGACCAGGGGGAGGGCCAGGGGGAGGGCCAGGTGTGAGGGCCAGGGGGAGGGCCAGGTGTGAGGGCCAGGGGAAGGGCCAGGGGGACGGCCAGGGGGAGGGCCTGAGGGCCAGGGGGAGGGCCAGGGGGAGGGCCAGGTGTGAGGGCCAGGGGGAGGGCCAGGTGTGAGGGCCAGGGGGAGGGCCAGAGGGAGGGCCAGGTGTGAGGGGTACTACCATAAGAGGTACTCAGTTTAAACTGAGAACTGAACAGAGTAAAAGCCTCATTAAGTTGATCTTCCAGTGTTTAATATCAGGGTAGAAGTGCATACCTGTTTTCTGGTGCGTGTCTTTCCAGTCCTCAGCTTAATGTAGCGAGCTATCAGCTCATTCCGACCTGCAGGGGGAGGAGCCAAGGTGAGTGGGAGGAGCCAAGGTGAGTGGGAGGAGCCAGGAACAGGAAGCGCCTCTCTCCGAGAAGCTCTGAGAAACAGTCAAACATGTCTGACCTGCAGCCACTAGATGGCGCTTTATAATCGACCACAGGACCTCCTGCCTCACAGCCTGTTCTCCGCTCTACTGTAGGAGAGTCAGTGAGTTCTGGTGATTCTTTAATCTTGGGGAAGGATTGACGGGCTGAACCAGGAATGAACTAGAGTGAATTATGTGAAGTCACCTAATTAGACACACAGTCTCCACCCCCCCTTCCCCCCCCTCCTCCCCCTCCCCACTAAAGAAAGAGCATGTTCTTCATCAGCTAACATCTACACTCAACATTCTGCACAAACAGGTTGGGCGGAGAAGGAAGGTCTATTTCGGGCCTTGAAGGTTCCGTCCCTCGTGAACGACAGCAGCACATGGTTCCTGCATGCTGGCCCGCTCACACACAGCAGGGGGCTGGGGAACACGAGGAACACAGGGCAGCTCACACCAGGGGACAGACACACTGAGTCATTCTAGCAGGCGCTCTTATCCAGAGAGACTTACAGCAAGTACAGGGACATTCCCCCCTGAGGACAGTAGGGTGAAGTGCCTTGCCCAAGGACATAACGTCATGTTTGAGCAGAGCCAGGGTTCGAACCGGGACCCTTCTGATTACTAGCCCGACTCCCTAACCGCTCAGCCACATGGCTGTAGAGATCCTGCTGATGCTCTTTGCTGAGACATTTTCACAAGAGAAGAGAACAAGACAAGAGGGGAAAAGAGAAAGAGAGACAAGAGGAGAGAAGAGAGGGAGAGAAGAGAAGGAGAGAAGAGAAGGAGAGAAGAGAGAGAGAAGAGAAGGAGAGAGAGAAGGAGAGAAGAGAGAGAGAAGAGAAGGAGAGAGAGAAGGAGAGAAGAGAGAGAGAAGAGAAGGAGAGAGAGAAGCCTAGAGAGTGAACATGACAGCTGCATCATCATGACCTAAACCCCTCAACACTCACAGACAGCAAGAAGGACCCTGCCACGCAACCCTTACACCTCTGTTCTAAACACACACACCAGTGTACACACACACACACACACACACACACACATCAGTGTACACACACACACACACACCAGTGTACACACACACACACACACACACACACACCAGTGTACACACACACACACACACACACACACCAGTGTACACACACACACACCAGTGTCACACACCAGTGTACACACCACTGCACAGACAAGCACACACATACACTCATTTACATGTAGTCATTTATCAGACGCTCTTATCCAGAGTGACTCACAGTAAGTACAGGGGTATTCCCCCCCTGAGGACAGTAGGGTGCCTTGCACCAAGGACACAAGGTCATTCAGCACGGCCGGGAATCGACCCGGCAAACTTCTGAATACCAGCACGATTCCCTAACCGCTCAGCCACCTGACTCCCATTTGAGCAGGTGTGCCCCCTTCCAGCAGACAGACAGAGGGACAGGAAGCTGTCAGACTGGCCTCCTCTCTTCCACACAGCCTCCAGCCTCACTGTGCTTGGTGTAGTTACCATAGAAGTCCAGCAGGCCTCGTCCCCCTGGGAGCCTCACAGAGCTGCCTGCAGGAGGAGCAGGCCTGGCCCCTCCCCTGGCCCCTCCCCCCTCCCCTGGCCCCTCCCCCCCTCCTCCTCTGTGGATGGACACGCCTGCTCCAGTGCCTCCGCATTCCACACATTCCTCACAGCCTGTCACATCTGTGCTAGCCAGTCTGATTGGCTGGCTGGGCCTGCTTGCTTGCCTGCCTGCCTGCCTACCTGTCTATCTGCCTGCTTGCCTGCCTGTCTGCCTGCATGTCTATCTATCTGTCTGCCTGCATGTCTGCCTGCATGTCTGCCTGCATGTCTGCCTGCATGTCTGCCTGCCTGCCTGCCTGCCTGCCTGCCTGCTTGCCTGCCTGCCTGTCTATCTATCTATCTGTCTGCCTGTCTGCCTGTCTGTCTGTCTGTCTGTCTGCCTGGCTGCCTGTACTGAGTACAGCTTGTGTCTGCATACACTTGTGCACATGGCTGGGTGTATGAGACAAGCTGGGGGTGAGGACTGGTGTCGACTAGGGGAGAGAGGGGAGAGGGCAAGGCAGAGAGTGAGGCAGGGAGAGGGGTAAGGGGGAGGAGGTGGGGGTCAGGAAGAGGAGTAGGGAGGGCCAGAGAGGGGGGAGGGGGCAGGTGGCAGAGAGAGGGGCAGCTGAGCCTGTAACTCATGGAAGAGACACAAAGCCATAACTGTCTCTGCCAAAACCCTCCACCTGGCTGCCAGACTGACCCTCCCCCATCCCCTCCCCCATCCCCTCCCCCATCCCCTCCCCCATCCCCTCCCCCATCCCCTCCCACCCCCCACATCCCCTCACCCAGCTAACGGACATCAGCACCTGCCACAGACCGTCTGTGAAGGGGCACAGAAAGAATAATGACAGGCTCCAACCCCTGCTAGCTCCTGCTAGCCCCTGCTAGCCCCTGCTAGCCCCTGCTAGCCCCTGCCTTCCAAGAAAGCTAGGTATCTGAAGGTAGCTCAGGCCCAGAGGAAAGGTTAGACAGCCTGTCCTTCAGGCAGGCAGTTCACTGAGCAGCCAGCCAGCCAGTCCTGTCAGGGACAAGTTAGCACACGTCACCAAGACACAAGACAGGTGCATCTACACATGCATGCACAGACACACAACATTACGTTACATTTCGTTACATTGATTAATTTAGCAGACGCAAAATGTTTTTCTGTAGTTCTTGCTTATCTTTCTCGTAATCTCTCTCTCTCGCTCCCTCTCCCCTCTCTCTCTTGGTCTCTCTCTCTCGCTTCCCCTCCCTCTCTCCCTCTCTCCCCCTCCCTCTCTCTCTCCCTGATTGCTTAACACCCCCTCAGGCCTACCCCCCCCCCCCCCATCACCACCAAGACACACCTCTCCTTGTCTCGCTTATGGAATTTTCCACTTTCACATTGTGATAAAGAGCAAACAGCTAATCTCTCTTTCTTACTTTCTCTCACTCTTTCCCTCTCTTTCTGTCCCACTCCCCTCCTTCTGTCCCTCTCTCCCACCCTCTTACTCTCCCACTCCCCCTCCTTCTCTCCCGCCCTCCTCCTCTCCCTCCCTCCTCCTCTCCCTCCTTCCTCCTCTCCCTCCTTCCTCCTCTCCCTCCTTCCTCCTCTCCCTCCTCCTCTCTCTCCTTCCTCCTCTCCCTCCTTCCTCCTCTCCCTCCTTCCTCCTCTCCCTCCTTCCTCCTCTCCCTCCCTCCTCTCCCTCCTTCCTCCTCTCCCTCCCTCCTCTCCCTCCTTCCTCCTCTCCCTCCTCCTCTCCCTCCTTCCTCCTCTCCCTCCTCCTCTCTCTCCTTCCTCCTCTCCCTCCTTCCTCCTCTCCCTCCTCCTCTCCCTCCTTCCTCCTCTCCCTCCTTCCTCCTCTCCCTCCTTCCTCCTCTCCCTCCCTCCTCTCCCTCCTTCCTCCTCTCCCTCCCTCCTCTCCCTCCTTCCTCCTCTCCCTCCTCCTCTCCCTCCTTCCTCCTCTCCCTCCTCCTCTCTCTCCTTCCTCCTCTCCCTCCTTCCTCCTCTCCCTCCTTCCTCCTCTCCCTCCTTCCTCCTCTCCCTCCTTCCTCCTCTCCCTCCCTCCTCCTCTCCGTCCTCTACCTCCCTAGCACTGAGGTAACCCTACTTTGCTAACATGCAGCTTAGCTCTGACAGAAAGCATTCCTGCCATGTCAGCAAGGAGCAGACCGGCCTCACTGAGCACGCTCAGAACCCCTCACATGCTCTCCTGTCTGCCTGCCTGCCTGCCTGCCTGCCTGCCTGCCTGTCTGTCTGCCTGTCTGTCTGCATGTGTGTGTGCTCTGTGTGTGCTCTGTGTGTGTGTGTGTGTTTGCTCTCTGTGTGCTCTGTGGGTGCTGTGTGCTCTGTGTGTGTGTGTGTGTACTCTCTGTGTGTGTGTGCTGTGTGTGTGTGTGTGTGCTCTGGGTGGTTCCCCCCCCCTCCCTGCATGACACCAAGCCATCACTCATTCCTCACACGAAGGTCACCATGGACACGTGTTCCCCTCCAGCGACCCACTCCACTCCTCCTACCCAGAATGCACTGCAGCAGCAGGGACAGCTGCAGGGCTTGGGGGGAGGGGTGTGGGGGAGGGGGGGGAGCACAGGTGAGGAACATGGTGGTTGGGCCCCAAATCAGAACGAGACAGTCAACATTTTAAACTTCTCTCTTGCACAACCATCATGCTCAAATTTGCATATAGCAGACGCTCTTACCCACAAGGTCATGTTGCCACCGCCGGGGTTCGAACCGGAGACCTAACCCACTGCATCACATGACCCCCAAGTAGGGTGAAGTGCCTTGCCTAAGGACACAACATCATGTTGACACAGCCAGGATTCGAACCCTGCAACCTTCTGATTACCAGCCCGATTTGCTCACCACTCACCCACCTGACTCCCTGTCTGTCTGTCCTGCCTGCCTGCCTGTCTGCCTGCCTGTCTGCCTGTCTGCCTGTCTGTCAAGGTACCCAAATAAAATTCAGCCTCCAAGTTCCAACCATTCCAAGAATTAATTTTAATTTGTTATTTGAAGAACTTTCGTCTCAATGCTTAATACAAGGTATCAAACCAAGGTCTCCTCACCCCAACACACACATCTACCACCAGACCAGGAGAACCAGGACAAACAGGAGAACCAGGAGAACCAGGAGAACCCTGAGAACCAGGAGAACCAGGAGAACCAGGACAACAGGAGAACCAGGACAACCCTGAGACCAGGACAACCAGGAGAACCAGGACAACCAGGAGAACCAGGACAACCAGGAGAACCAGGAGAACCAGGACAACCAGGAGAACCAGGAGAACCAGGACAACCAGGAGAACCAGGACAACCATGAGAACCAGGACAACCAGGAGAACCAGGACAACCAGGAGAACCAGGACAACCATGAGAACCAGGACAACCAGGAGAACCAGGAGAACCAGGACAACCATGAGAACCAGGACAACCAGGAGAACCAGGACAACCAGGAGAACCAGGACAACCATGAGAACCAGGACAACCAGGAGAACCAGGACAACCATGAGAACCAGGACAACCAGGAGAACCAGGACAACCAGGAGAACCAGGACAACATGAGAACCAGGACAACCAGGAGAACCAGGACAACCAGGAGAACCAGGACAACCATGAGAACCAGGACAACCAGGAGAACCAGGACAACCAGGAGAACCAGGACAACCTGAGAAACCAGGACAACCAGGAGAACCAGGACAACCAGGAGAACCAGGACAACCCTGAGAACCAGGACAACCAGGAGAACCAGGACAACCATGAGAACCAGGACAACCATGAGAACCAGGACAACCATGCGAACCAGGGCAACCAGGAGAACCAGGACAACCCTGAGAACCAGGACAACCAGGAGAACCAGGACAACCAGAAGAACCAGGACAACCAGGAGAACCAGGACAAACCCTGAGAACCAGGGACAACCATGAGAACTAGGACAACCCTGAGAACACCTTGGTTCCAGCCCGGCCCCCCCTGCTGGGGTCACCTGACAGCTGGGGTCACATGACAACTGCTGGGTCGACCTGCTCGGTTTCAGCTGAACCGCCATCCCATAAACTTCATAGAAACCTCCATGACTTTTCCCACGTGGGTTCCCATGGAAACATTCCCGGTGGAAAGCCATGCAGGATTGCGAGCGTGTCTGGGATGCTTGCTGCTGCAGCGCTACAGCAGACACACATCACATGCCGAGAGAGAGAGAGATGGTTAACATTCCCCGGCCTGGCGTCAGGACGCTGTTTTAACAGGCTGAGGTCATCGCCTTGTGAGGACGACACTCCTACCATCAACAGGGGCCCCGGATGACTCAAGGTGAACGGGGAGCAGGTTTGTAGGCACTCTCGCTCAGAAGGATCTAGACAGTTTTGCTGCAATAGGTAGGACTGTGGGGAGGGGAGAAGGTGGGGGAGGGAGGGAGGGAGGGTAGGAGGTGGGGGAGGGGAGGGGAGGGGAGGGAGGGGTGACCTGTGAGTTTGTTGACACCCTCCCTCCCTCCCTCTGGTTGAGCCTCAGCAGCAGCCTGTTAAAGAGCCAGAGGAGCGACTCTGACTGTCAGTGTGGTCTGGCCTGCAGGACTCTACAGGAAGGTCAACAAGCTGAAGTCCAACTAGGAGGACGTTGTTAAAGCAAACGTCTCCTCCTCCTCCTCCCTCTTCTCCTCCCCCTCCTCCTCCTCCTCCTCTGCGTAGCTCTCTGCTCCTCCTCCTCCTCCTCTGCGTAGCTCTCTGCTCCTCCTCCTCCTCCTCCTCCTCCTCTCCTCCTCCCCCTCCTCCTCCCTCCTCCTCTGCGTAGCTCTCTGCTCCTCCTCCTCCTCCCTCTCCTCCTCCTCCCCTCCTCCTCCTCCTCCTCCCTCTCCTCCTCCTCCTCTGCGTAGCTCTCTGCTCCTCCTCCTCCTCCCTCTCCTCCTCCTCCCCCTCCTCCTCCTCCTCCTCCTCTGCGTAGCTCTCTGCTCCTCCTCTCCCTCTCCTCCTCCACCTCCTCCTCCTCCTCCTCTGCGTAGCTCTCTGCTCCTCCTCCTCTGCGTAGCTCTCTGCTCCTCCTCCTCCTCCTCTGCGTAGCTCGCTGCTTCAGAGAGACTTACCATTTATGGGAAGTCATAACAAATATACATGTGACCTCGTACCAGGGGAACGTATTCAGTGATCTGCATGAGCTCTGAATTCAAACTCGGGGGGGATCAGATTGTTGTAGCCGATGTGACGTAACTGAAGACTCAACACAGACCCCTCCTGCCCCCTCCTGCCCCTCCAGCCCCCCTCCTGCCCCCTCCAGCCCCCTCCAGCCCCCCTCCTGCCCCCTCCACCCCCTCCTGCCCCCTCCTGCCCCCCCCCACCCCCTCCTGCCCCCTCCCACCCCCTCCTGCCCCCTCCTGCCCCCTCCAGCCCCCTCCTGCCCCCTCCTGCCCCCTCCTGCCCCCTCCAGCCCCCTCCTGCCCCTGCCCCCCACCCCCCTCGGGAGCTCCTAGTCTGGCCTTGTTTAGACACAGCCTGCTGTTTCACCTCCCTGGGTCTGGAACAGGATTCGTAGTCTAGGTTCTGAAACAGTCCCTCTAGAATCTATTCTTTTGAGCTTGTAGTAGACCTGTTTTAAAGTCTGGCTCTGGGTTCTAGAACAGTCTTTCTCAGATTTGTATTGTAACGTGTTTAGCTGAATGCTCTTGTGGTTCTTCCCTTTGTCACTTGTTTGGTTTCACACAATGTATGTTTCATAATCTGGCTACCTGCAATGTTTGGGGACTATCACATTGTTATGATCAGTGACCGATGATCTTTTGTAAAGCTTCTGTCTTGGAAGTCGCTCTGGATGAAAGCGTCTGCTGAATGAATACGTCAATGTAATTTCTCCTCCTCTGGATTAGTACCAGGAACAGCAGCAGCCACAACGTGTTTCTGAGTCATCTGAGGTATGTGAGTGTGTGACGGCTAACATTCAAATCTTTCTTCCCACCCAAAGAATGAGATTCCCCTCTGACTCACGACAGACAACATTCCTAACTCACAGCCGGGCCAAGGAGAGAAAAACTATGTAAGCAGGTATGAA
The DNA here is from genome assembly GCA_030340665.1 of Neosalanx taihuensis. NCBI lineage: Eukaryota > Metazoa > Chordata > Actinopteri > Osmeriformes > Salangidae > Neosalanx > Neosalanx taihuensis. The sequence goes on from CM059289.1 coordinate 19,624,023, forward strand.
AACTAAACAGAAATATCCCTGAATATGAACGCTACAAACTCTTCAGGAGAACAAGGCCTCGAATGTTTACAATGGAGAATAACCCATCACATAACCTCGTAACCCGTAACAGACATTCTCACGTTTTGCCACAGCAGCATTATGCTGGTGAACGCTACAACAGCTTTGTGGAACAGGAGGACACAGACGGAGAAGAGAAGTCCCTCTCCAGCTGTCCTCCACTTCCTGTCCACAGGAAAAGTCTCTGAAGACAGCCTCCCCAGCTGTCCTCCACTTCCTGTCCACAGGAAAAGTCTCTGAAGACAGCCTCCCCAGCCCTTTCTTCTACTTTCCACCATCAAACCTCCTCTTTTTTTCTAGTCAGTTTTTCTACCTCCTCCAACTTCTTATAGTTTTATTGAGACGATATAAAAAAAACCTGACATGAACAAACAATAGACGCCATAATCACTGTTATCATTTCCTAGTCTTTATGTCTTGGAAACGGTCAAATGAATTCAAGATATTCCATAAAACGTCGTTTAAAGACCTCACTAATCAGTCCAGGCCTCAACCCATTCCTGTGGCCCTGGGACAGACTCTCAGTGTAGTGAGCTCCTGGCTCTCTGTAGACACTAAACTCTGAAGTGTTTTAAAGATGCCTTTTCTCCATTGTATTGTTTCAGCCCATGAAGTTACCCTTATTCAAGGATGCGTGTGTTTTTCACATCTTGCAATGCTGACCAAAAAAAAACAAAAACATAAAATTGGATAATTACAGAGATGGTTAAAAGAGAGAGAGAGGGTCTCTGGTAAGGTTCAAGTACTCTAGAAGGAAGAGAATTCTGAGGTTTGGTTATTTTCTTTAATTACGTGAAAGAATATGAAGTGTGAACTGTCATCTTAGCTGTAGTTAAGAGCTAGCTGTATTAGCTACAGTGTAAGTAGCATGAGGAGCTAGCTCTGTTAGCAGTGATTTCAGCTAGTTGTGTTAGCTGTGTTGTAGGTGGGATTAAGAGCGGGCAGCAGCCATATTAGCTGCCCTGTAGACAGTCATCCAGACAGGACAGAGACACCAGGTCCAGACAGGACAGAGACACCAGGTGGGGGTGAGGGTGAGGGTGGGGTGAGGGTGGGGGGACGGGGGCACGGTGTTAGACTGCTGATGTCCTGCTCCTCCAGGGCACAGGTCAGGGTTTTAAACCCACAAACCTGAAACTGAGAGCGAGGCTAACATGAGGAGCTCACAGCTAACTGACATGTTCTCTCACTGGACCAGCAAGCAGCTCACAAACCAGCCTCACACACCAGCCTCACACACCAGCCTCACACACCAGCCTCAGAAACCAGCCTCACACACCAGCCTCAGAAACCAGCCTCAGAAACCAGCCTCACAAACCAGCCTCAGAAACCAGCCTCAGAAACCAGCCTCAGAAACCAGCCTCAGAAACCAGCCCCAGAAACCAGCCTCAGAAACCAGCCTCACACACCAGCCTCAGAAACCAGCCTCCAAACCAGCCTCACAAACCAGCCTCACAAACCAGCCTCACAAACCAGCCTCACAAACCAGCCTCACAAACCAGCCTCAGAAACAGCTTCACACTTTTGATCAAACTGGGTTTGGATAACACACCCCCCCCCTCTCTGCCTGCCCCACCCCCTCTTGCAGGGGAAACTGGTTATTTTTTGATGCAACGTCACAAAGCGCTTCACAGATGTCTAAATATCAGCACGAATGTTCCTCCCTGAGGATTAATAAAGTTTTATCTTATCTTAGATAACTCAGAAAAAGACAAAGGAATCCTCTCCCAAAACGTAGATCCATGCTACGTGCACACGGATCATATTCATATAGAAATATACTGGACCTCTGGATGGCCGTGCTCTGTAAATACACTATGTTTCTTTGGATTAAGGCATGTGCTTAATCATTAAGATGTAATGTCAACTGTAATGTGACAGCATATCCAAAAATAAGTGCAGTGTGTGAGTGTGTGGGAGGAGGTGGGGGGGGGCTTGTTTGGTCAGAAGGCTGCTCAGTCGAGCACAGAGCCAACCCTAACCCTGAACAGCCAGGCTGCGGAACATGGAAAGCAGGATGTACATTTGGCCGCTTCACTTTTAAGAGTCAAAGTTCATTTGTATTCGTAAAACTCCTTTTTTAGGAGCAATGTCACAGCAAGCTTCATCGATGCCAACAGACCCATGAATATGTGAGATGTTCCACAAGCCTCGTCTACAAAGCAAAGGACAGTTATGGCTTTAACAAAGCTTTAAGGTTCAGGAGTTACAATGACTTAGCGGATTGAGTTTTCCAAATAGACTTTCATTTACATTTACGTCTAGTTATTCAGCAGACGATCTTATCCAGGGAGACTCAAAGCAAGTACAGGGACATTCCCCCCTGAAGTAGGGTGAAGTGCCTTGCCCAAGGACACAACGTCGATTTGGCACGCTCGGGATATCGAACCAGTAACATTCTGACTCCTAGCCCGATTCCCTAACCACTCAGCCACCTAACTCCCTCCCCTTGAATCACTGTGTTGTCAGTTCCAGGATGGTTGGTGGAGAGTGTTGGTGCTGTGAAAGAGACGCTCTCCTGGAGAACTGGGCATTCCAGCCATGTCCTTATTAAGAAAGGCCTGTGACTGCTCACTGTTTCTCCTCCTGCCTGCCGACGACCAACCCAACGCCCTCCCGTCCCTCCCCCCTCTCCCCCCTCACTGCACTCTCTGCGTCTACCCAAATAAGGAGAGGAGGCCAGGGGATGAGTGTATGGAGGGAGGGTCTGGGGGAGGGGGGGAGGGAGGGAGGGATTGTCCAATTTAGGCTCATCCACTCTGAGCTTTGGAAAACACTGAGATTGTTCCCACTGGAATGCAACATCAGCACTGACAGAGAGAGATCCACACAGACAAATACGCACAACACACACACAGGCAGACACACACACACACAGATACACACACATACAGATGCACACACACACAGACACAGACAGACATGCATACACACACAGGAATACACACAGTTGTAAAAGCATGTTATAAGGGGGCCTTTTCACGATGACGCTCTGGGTAGAACACAGTAAACCTCATGACCTCAGGGTCAATTACCACGATGATTAACGATGATCAGCTTCAATATCCGTAAGAATGATCTA